>JAEQBH010000584.1:0-407178 GCA_016808115.1 Tetrastigma voinierianum
AAAGAGATAAGTAAAGCCACGACGGCTTTACCATGAAGCAGAAACGCGGTCCAGGGATTTATATATAAGCTAATCTTTAAAACTGGTGCCTGAAACCAGCGGTTGGGAGTCAGACTTTGTGCTTTCAGCTACATGGGTGGATGGGTGGGTTTAACGAGTTGTGGTCTTTGGATTTCACAAATCATTGAAGTCAGGTGAAACTATAGAGTTTGTGGTTGAAAAGATCATGCTGACTTGATGCCACTAAACCTTGAAAGTTGGTTGCAGGTCATTGGTGGAATCCAGTTACAGGACTTTGGGTGAAGTCCGATTTTTGATTGCACCTACAATACAAACGAAGTCATGAAGCCAAGTGTGGGCCCCAGATCTATTTTGGTTGGTCAACATGTCTAAGGTATTGGTAGTAGTTTGGTTTGGGGGGTAAGCAAACTTATTAGTTTTCATTGATCACTAAAACACTTAAATTTTGGTGGAAATTCGAGAGTGGAATTTCCTTGGAATAATTCTTTATACTGACACTCTTTATGTATAGCATGTGTTCTCCAATTTAGTTACTATATAGTCCCAATTTATCATCTTGCCAGAAGGTTGGGGCATTCTTGCACATACTTTTGAACAGACGGTGTTTGCAAAACATATCACGTGATCTTCTTTCTTCATTACTAAAGTTAATAATATTTAGTTAGGGAGTAATTATTAATAATTGCAATATTGAGCCTTGTTATCATTGCGGTTTACTCGCTTTTTGTGCTTCATCGACTTCAACTCAACTCAATTGATGCATTGAGGTCACCGGCTTTGCTACGATCACATTTGTAGCTATTTTAGTTTCTTGGTCCAAGTACCTCATATTTCTCAAATTCGATTCAAACATGATGATCTCGAGCGGTCGAGACCATGATCAAACACAGGAGGAAATTTGGAGCATATATTAAAGAAGAAAGAAGGAACTGGAAATTTTGCGGGGTTGCAAAAGTTTGCAACTGCGAATTTCGCGGGTTACTTGATTCGCAACCCTGCGAACACCCTCACTATTTGCTTTTACGATTGCTTTTGATCCACTTGTTGGTGGTTTTTATACAAGTTTGCCCTTATGTAATTTTGGTTCTTTATAACTTACTTTTGTAATTTCCTTATTTTTTAGCCTAAGCTCGACCATGCTTGTAATCAAATCAACTTTTGTCGAACAATCAATTGGTCACAGACACCCGAAACCTCCTCTCACATTGGTGATTTTCTCTTCTTCTCCCTTCACTTTCTTGCACTTTCTTGGTTGCCAAACACCCCTTGATGATGACAAATCAAGGGATGCTTGGTCTTTGATCCTTGAGGGGAAGGCAGCAGGTGTTTTAGGCTTAATTTGCATGTTCTCTCATGCTCTTCTTGTTTGTGTTTAGGGTATTTGTGCCTGCAGCTCTCTGTAGGTCAAATCTCTTAAGCATGCTCTCTTTAATGTGTGTTGGCAAGCTTTTGCGTTCGGTGGATCTTTCCTTTAAGTCCATGAGGCCCAGTTAGTTATCTCCCCAGTAAATTATCGTAGGGTAGTGTTTTTGATATGTGTTTTCACGCGCTAGGGGCGTGATGCTAATAAAATGCCATCTTTGAAAACTCTTAGGGTTTAGGTTTTAAAGCCAAATGAAGATCGGTTTGGGGAAGTAGCTATATATGGCACTCCCGAACCACGAATCTGAACCGAGTACATGTTTATTCGCACAGAACTAAGCGTGACCCCGATCGCAGGAGTTCTCTTTTAACTTTTACATCGGTTATTTGGGTTTTCAACCATTCACACAGCATTTTCATACACCTTATAAATACAACAACACCATTTTTCAACATTGTGTAACTCTTCTCTCCACGATAAAACTCATCACGCTTTGTTAGACCACTACCCAACTTCCCCCTTGCTCTTTATGGTAGCTTACTAAGTCAGGTGATGAAGTCACCCCAGGTTATAAATTTTGTTGATTCAGACACCTACGAGGCAAGAAACGAATCAGGGATTGACCTAGAAATCTTTAATAGTGACATGAATATTGCTGGAGATTGGAGAACATAATTGAAAGAATATTTGGAGAATCCAAACAAGTGGGTTCCCAGTAGAAACGAAGGCTCAGCTCGAAATTACTGTTCTACTGAAACTATCTGAGATTTGATGTGTTTACACTCAAGTGCTTATCTTGTATTATGGAAGTTATGAAGTAGGATTCATGAAGGAGTTTATTAGACCCATCAATCTAGAGTAAAGATGCAATGGTTAATTAGAACATGACTATTTTAAAGTGACCATTTTAAAAGGCATGACTACTCGGTTGTCATAAGTGTGAAATGAGTATATCAAGGATCACTTCTTAGATGAATTGCATTCTATAGTAAAGTCATTTCATTTGAGTGGGCCATGGATCTAATTGAGGAAGATTTATCAGCATCATCAAAGAGGCATAGTTTTCAAATCCCTAGTTTCTATAGGCTGATTTACTAAATTAGTAGGTTGAGGTAGGGCCTTTGAAGCGAGAACATAAGGATTAATGATTCAATTCATCAAAGGGCATATTATTCATAAGTTTAAGAATTCCCCAATCTATCGACTGTTAGTGCAGAACAATCTTCACTAAAGAAAAGTGAATTATTTTCTTGGATGGCCTAGCTCATCCGATCAACTCTTACATTTTTATTACTTTTCACCAGTAGATGACAAAAGCATCCAACAAGGTGTTGATAGGAATCCTGGAGAAAATTCTAGAGGAGAATCTTAGAGATTGACATAGAATTTTATCAGAGACATTGTGGGCATATAGAACTTCTAAAAGGAGCTCTACAGGGGTAAGTCCTTTTTCTCTGACTTTTAGACAAGATGCAGTACTCCTAATGAAGTAGTAGTGCTTTCTCTAAGAGTGTCTAAACAAAATGGCCTTACTCTACAAAAGTATAGTGAGGCCATTGTGATGGAACTCGAATCAACAAATGACAAAAGAATACAGCACTTCAACTACATGTTGATTCAAATAAAGTGGCTAGTCTTATAACAAGATAATTAAGAGGAAAAACTTTGCTTGAAGTAAGAAACTGTTTGAAAGGTATTACGCTGGATTGGTTCTAAAGATAAGGGTGAAGCGAAATGGTCTCCAAACTGGGAGGGACCTTTCAAAGTGCATAACATACTACCTGGAAACTCATATTGGTTAGTAAACCTACAAGGAGATCCACACAAGAGGTTCATAAATGGGAAATACTTGAAGAAGTACTTCCCTACCATGTGGGAAATTGTAAGAAATTCCCAAAAGAATTAGGCTAATTCCGCGACCTTTAAAGGTGTTATGTTTAGAGAATGTTCTATGTTTTGAAGAAAAGTAGGCTTTGTAGCCACTATTTCTCAAGCATTCAACGTTTCTCTAGTATGTTATTTTGTTTTATGTTTTGGAGAAAAATATATTCAGTAGGCTTTTTAGCCACTGTTTCTCAAATATATAAATGTGTCCAACAACATACCTGTTCTCAATATATCAGTAGGCTTTGTAGTCAATGTTTTTTTTTTTTGATCTCTCCGATGTTGTACCTATGGCGGTATGGTATACATTCTTAAAGAAGAGTAGGTTTAAAGACCCTTTTAATAAAAAATAGAGTTACAACATCTTTCCACAACATCAATACACATGAGTAAACTGGTCGCCACGTTGATCATTTAATGCAATGTCGTAGTTTGTGGTCAACCTGCGTGTGTTGGTGTGTAACGCCCAAAAATACCTAGAAATTTTTTTATAATAACGGAATTTTATTATATGTTTAATTAATAGCAAATCAGGCGAATGGAGTTTTAGGGAATTGATAATTGATAAAATGAAAATGTTAAATGTTATATGATCGAAAATGAGTATATGTGATTGAGTGATAAATGCTAAATGTGAAATGAAAGAACCCGAGAATTAACCCAAGTGAGAAAGGGAAAAAATGAAAATTTGTGAAAAAGAAGACCTAAGGGTCATAAGTTATAAAGAATACATGTCTAGGTGTAATGTGGGGATTGAAGTGCAAATAGAGAAAAGTATGGGCTATATAGTAAATTAAGGAGAACTTAAGTCCAAAAGTGGATTTTGTAGGCTAAACAATGCCTTATGAGATTTAATGACTGAAGACCACATTTGGTCTTAGAATGCCCATTTGGGCAAAACCGTATTTGAGAGGGAGTGAGAGGGGAGAAAATTTAGGGTTTTGGTTTGCAAAATCAGCTCTTTGTGGTCGCGAGATCTTTGAAACTAGGAAGAAGAAGGGTTAGGGCTTCAAGTGCAAAGAGATTCAAGGTATGAAAAACCAAACCCTAACCCCTTTCTACTTGTGTTTGGGTTTAATAAAACCTCAAATGTGGTATAAAAGTGTTATTGGATGGTTTTAGTTCAGTTTGAGGTTGTTTTTCATTGTTTTGATTGGTTTTGAGAAATGGTTGGTAAAAGGAGAATGTTGGGTTTTCAAAGGAAATCGCATCCAACAATTTTATTAAAACTTGAGTTCTTGTTTTGCTATTGGTTAAGTTATAATCATCCATATGAAGTGATTCCAATTGGTAAAGAATCATAAGAGATAGGGCTACAAATATATAGAAGGTACCAGGAGAAAAATGTAGCTCTAAGGCTCCCGAATATGGGCTTAAAGGTAAGTTCGGGTAGCTCACGGGCATGCTCTGTTTTGGGTGTTGTTATGATGTTTTAGCCATAAGTTGAGTTTCACTCATCCACATTGAGTGATTCAAAATTATGGGTAAAATAAACTTCTAGGGGAATAATTTACTTGAAGGAAGTGTAGGCAAATTGTTGCCCCAAGTTTGAAATACCCCGAAGAGGGCTATGTGTAGAAACCGATCCCGGTCTGCAAATTGGGTAGTGCGGATTTAAATCACGATAAGCAGGTTTTTGGTGATGAGTGGATGATTCGATTGGATAAGAAACAACCAGAACCATAGCTTCAAATTAGTAGAAGGAACCATTACCAATTTATAGAGTTAAGACACTTGAAATTGAGAATAAAAGTAGGTAACCGAGTGAGTTGGGCATACTGACCAGTTTGGCATTAAAAGGCCGTAACTTGAGTTTGGGTGATCCAAATGAGATGATTTGAATTCCTACTAAAAATAGACTCATAGAGATATAATTTTCTTGAAGGAAGCATAAGAAAAATATGGCTCATGTGTCCCCAGAAAATTTTTCAAGTGAAGGAGTATTGGGTAGACATCAACCCTAACCAAAAACTCCTAGAATAACCAACTAATATGTGATTGTCATTGTATTTGAATAGGAGCTGACGAGGTGGCAAGCCTGCATTGAAGTCGAAATTTCGAAGATTGGAATCAAAGCGATGATTTTTGGTTTGTTCTCAAACTCTCTCTCTATTTCTAAAATATTTGAATAATTACGAAATGATTTGAATTTTGGAAATGATTGACAAGAAAGTGTATATTGATTTGTGTTTGAAATGATTTGTTTTAAGTGATTTGAGATAATTGCTTGTGAAATGAATTTGCATAAGAAAATTGCATGAATGTGAAAATGTTTTATTTGCATACAAATGTATATATATACTATTGTAAATTGTATTGAATGATTTTAATTCCCTTAAAAGAATGTTAACCGTTAGAATTCGAGTTAAGGATAAATTGGTATACCAATAAGAGTCGAACAAACGTACTATTGTGGCATACCGATCCGTAGCCCAACGGGACAATATCGGTAGTTGATGAGCTTAAAAGTCATCTATTTTCAGTCCATTTTTCTGATTAATTTTTATATTAAAAGACTGATTTATATGCAGGAATCTGGAATAAACTTCACCAAATTTACGTGCGACCGGGAAATAAAAAGCGGTACGGTAAAAGGAAGCCGAGAGTGTGCCGGAGCGGGGCGTACTAATGGGATGAAGCGGGTGGCAGGCGGCGCATAAAGATGAAAGGACCAATTAAAAACAAATGATTTTATAAAGAAACTGTTAAACAACAGAACAGAAGAAGAAGACACAATGTCACGAGATCGACAAACGCACATCAACATCAGATCGTGTATGTCACAGCACCGTTTATACATGAAAGTTGTCGCACAACAATTCAATGGTAATATATGTCTTCGCAAAACATCCGTTATCACAGACATCACTATAGATTCGAGTACCGACAATAAAATATGTCGTCACACAACATCAAAGCTGTCAGACAACATCAGGTTGTCGAGACAACATCAGGTTGTCGCGACAACAATTGTACTGAATGGAAGTCGCGACAATAGTCGCCGCGAAGACGGCCAGGCGAATCGCATATTTCGCGACGCCAGTATCGTCACGCCGCCAAATGGCGAAGAGTAAGTCATAAGATTGCCGTCATGCACAATCGCCTTCCACTTATATCGCAATCGTTACGAGGTCAGCGGTACGACCGACAAGAATGGTAGGTCACAACGAGAAATTTTATACGCCACGCATTTTAAACGATTGGCCGCGAATCGGCGCATCCGAAAGAATGCATCGGCACGAATAACTCAAACCCGCGGTTTACGGTTACCGTTAACAATGTTTCCTTACGACGAAAGAAAGAGAGATCTGAAGGCTTGAAGGCTCCCGTATTTTTATTTTCTTATTTTTTCCTCGCTTTCCATTTCATTAGATTAGATTGTTGCATTTATCATTCGATTCAACGTTGAATGCAGCTGATTTGTCAGACGCATTTGTTATTTCTTCAATTTAACGTCCGTTGTTGAATTTGCAAAATTTGATTTAATCAGCTTCCGATTTACAATGGTTTTCGAACAAGAAGTCAAATGTATGGTATAAATCGCTGATTTGTAAACCAAACATCAATCGACGTATCGTCAAATTCATCTCTTCTGCAGATTTGGTCCACGGCATATTTTAACTTCCATTAACGACTCTGTCGGCTTTGCTTGTTTCCCCGAATTGATCCCAAACGCCGCCCTCTCACCATCGCCCTTCAAATGATTTATACCTGAAGACGCGAAGGGCATCTTCGGAGCAAGGAACAATTTGAATATATTGAACCATACATGTTTGATTTAATGCCTTGATATTTAAATGAATACATCCTCTTCTGTTTAAATCAGAAGAGTTGATGAACATCTTATACTATAGAGTTCACTCTCAATTTAATGAAGTAATCTTAATCCCATATAAAGGATTGAATCACAGAGTGAAAATGTCAATTGAGGATGAGAATCCAAAGATAAAACTCTTAAGATCATTTAAGGAGCTCAGTTTAAAATTATGGTTGTAAGAATAATGAGAAAGGAAAATACCTAATGGTGTTGACAGATTAAAATAGTTTATTCTTCCACCTGTTCGAGGAATAATAAGGTGAGATGATGAACTGTGTGGTGAGATCCATCACCATTTATCTTGGATGAAGTGCGAAAAATCAGAGTTCAAAGCAAAAAGTTACAAGACAGTCAGAGAAACGATTCTTCATTAATGTTGATTATCTAATGTTTTCTTTAGATAACTGTTTAACTAAATTGTTTAGTTTTAATATTTCAATATTCAATTCCATTTGTTATTCATCGCTTTTTCTTTACATCATTATCTTCTTGTGCTTCAAGCAAAATCCTAATATAGTATTATCATTCCTAAAATAAAGGGAGTTTAAGCATCAGTGGTTGATTGAAAATTCTCGAGATCTCATGGGATCAGAGATCCTGACTTAAATCCAATTGTTACTTGTCTGGACCGGTGGCACTTCATAGATAACGATCAAAACCATAAGGAAAATGGTTTACTTCAGATAGAAATATCTTTTCATCAACACTATAGCAAAGAAACTCCACACCAAGTTGAATGGTTTTATTGAATTATAATTAGATAATAATCCTTTGTGGTATGAAGTGTCATAAATTTAATGATGTTTTTATCCATAACACCATAGAAGTAGTCAACAAGTTTTATGGCGCCGCCATCGTGTGACTGCAAAAAGAATTTAGTATCGAATATCTAATAAAAGCGGAAATGCTAATTTGGGACATTTAAAAGAAAAAGAACAAAATAGTTTTTCAATGCGCGGGTTATTTTTAGTCACTAATTTCTTGACAAGCTACATATTAGAATATTAATATCATTAATCCGCATTAATGGGCGCGATTTAAAACTTTTAACATGTGAATGGTAATGACTTGATTGATCGCAGACATCACCATGATTACCGTCGAGAAAAGGGAATGTCAAAGTCGCTTGGCGGCGTGATTTAAAAAGGCTTTACTCAGATCGGCTGATAATCAATAAAGATCCAGAAGTCAATCATCATAGCTGAGAATTTTCTCGAGACCAATTATTCAGAATGCATTACTTCGCAATCGCATAATCTTGGGTAATGATACAATTTAACTAAAGCCAAGATCGATACAATTTAACACATACAGCTTAACGTCATCCCAATGTATGATCCAATGAACACTTCTGGGAATGTTTCTAATGGCAAACACAAAGAATTCGAATGGTGAGACTCAGAGGTCATAAATTCATTTATTCTATTTTTCAGAGATGCAACCACATGGTACTAATCTCTACCATATGGTTCTCGTTTGATACTGGGGAGGTTTGTGCAGCTCACTTGTGAGATTCTTTCCACCTTTCACCCTGCCCCAGAGAAGGAGGAGATAATTGTGTTCCGTGCCAAAGGGAAGATGGTTTCTTACAGAAAGCTCGTAAGATTCGTACAGCTTCGTCAAGAAAACCAATGCGATAGACTTGAAGACCCGCATATATATCATGCCTCAATGATATAATCTAAAGCACACATGCTTTCTCTGCGTTGTGGAGCATTCAAACGTAAAGCGCTAAGAGTAAGAGATCTCGATCGATGACTGGTTAAATGCAATAAGGAAAGC
This sequence comes from Tetrastigma voinierianum, assembly GCA_016808115.1. Taxonomy (NCBI): domain Eukaryota; kingdom Viridiplantae; phylum Streptophyta; class Magnoliopsida; order Vitales; family Vitaceae; genus Tetrastigma; species Tetrastigma voinierianum. The sequence continues at coordinate 8,868 of JAEQBH010000584.1, forward strand.
TCCATCAGAGCTAAGATAATCAAGAGTGAAGATGGTTTATGTGATCGAAAGAAGATGTAGACATCCATGAGGCAAAGCCAGATGCCACATATAGAATGACATATGAGATGGGAGTACCATCAAACATAAATAGGTTAATGAGAGGAAACCATCGAGGAAGGCTATGTACCATCAAGAATCTGCCGCGATAAAGATGTCGAGGAGGCCATACTGGGGAGAGCTGCCAAAGATTTATCAATCAAATCTTAATCTACCATATCATCATCTGTAATCAGAACCTGGCGAAAATTTTTCTTATATATGAGAGTTTCATGGCAATAAAGGCATGAACTAAGATCCTCAAAGATAGTTTATGATTAGCACCACCAAGGTTCCAACAAAGAAAGTAAAAAGAAGAGGAGTAAAGGCAATGAATATCGTGGTCGAGGAGCTCCACCATTTGAAGATCACCTGGTTAACTATAGATAATAAGAAGCTGCAAACTCAAGAACAAAGTTGCAGAATTGGAAGCCTCAAAACGCACCTTCAATTTTTCAGAGACTACTTCAATGTTTTCAAGAAATCCTTAGAGACAATACATAGGCAATCGCCCAAACCCAATGATGAAAGATGCCTTCTCAAGATACAAGAAAACTAAGAAGACCATGGCTTTGTAAAATGTCGGAAAAAGAATTGAAGATACATAAAAGTTATTAAAGCAAATCAGTAGTGGCGCCTGTAATGGTCAAACACTGACGGAAAAGAAAGAAGGAACAAACGTCGGTAGAAGGAAGGCGAAGAAGATCATTTCGCCAAACTCCATATTTCTGCAGCCAGAGGTTAAGTAGAACTGGGGGAAGGATGAGAAACAGCTGTAAAGTGTTTTCCAAAGACCTTTCAGGTCGGAGATCAAGATGTCGAATATGTTACTTGATGTTTACTTATAAAATTTTTGAAAAAGATATAATTATGTATGAGAAGGATTGTTTAAGGTTAACTGTAAATTGAATCTGAATCTCAAAGGCTGGATCATAAAGAGAGGCTTACTGTAAAAGACGGAAGGATCTAGGAGCTTTACTCATTCCCGAACATTGAGAGTCGGAGTTCCAAAAAGCTCAGACTGCGCAAGATAAATTTAATGTCATATTCGTTACAAGAGTTGTCAGAGATTACCCACTACCGCCACCCTCCAAATGCAGGCGTATAGAACTCCCGGAAAACCTCAAGGAATCTCGCAGATGGCCGTCGTAATGGTGTAGTACTTATTTTTCCACCGATTTCATCATACCTGATATGTGGAGGAAGATCTACGTCCTCTCATATCGAAGGCCATTTCAGCAACCGGAGGCGCTTTAATCGAAGAGCGCGTATAACGCGCCCGAGTTATAAGACACAAACATTTCACCCAATTCGGGGTTTCAAAGAACTAGATGGCAAAGCGATGAGAACGTCGCAAGAGGTCAGCTACACCTGATTCGCCGGCATCGTAAAGAATGACCAACTTTTAATCAACGTTAAAAGAGTTGGTCTTCAAAGATCTCAAAGGTTCGATTCGCATTTTCAAAATATCAACATTCCACCAAAGAAGAGCTAACAAAACAAGACAACAAGAGATAAAACAAAAGAATTTCATCAAGAACCATAAGAAGCAACTAAGTTTTAAAGGTAGCAACATTAAATATGGCCACCTGGCTGCGTGATAAACAAGATTAATTTCGCTTAGCATGCTTATGTAATGCAGGTTGTTGAAAATTTTTTGAGAGAAATCATATGTGAGTCTATAGTTTGTCTATTGAAGAGTTAAAGGTATCAGTTCATCAATATGGTATGCACAAAATACTTAGGTAAGAGAGTAAGACCAAATGTTGAATATCAATAGACGAATCCAAGTATAAGCGAGGTAGTCAGAAGCGAGGTGCTCAAATGAAGGAATGCCAGTTTTATATATGCAATTTCGCATGTACTGTTAGCCTGGGGCTTATAGTTCCAAAGAAATGTGGATTTAACAGAACTGCAGAATGATGTAAATGAATTGATTCCAACAAGAATAAAGCAGGACAGATGGAGAGTATGCATCACTATAGGAAGCTAAACACGCGAACCGTGAAAGATCACTCTGTTCTTCATTGGATCGACAAGGGGATGAATATCAGAGAACGTTTTGCTTTGACTAGTATTCAGTTACAATTAGATTGTACTGCACTTCAGGACTAAGAGAAGACCACATTCATGTCCCTATGGCAATCTTTTCTTTAGAAGGATGCCGTCAACATGCCTTAGTAATGTTCTTACTTTTCCTGTGAGATGCACGCTTCATGTTCAGACTTGGCAGAGTTAAGGCGGAAATTTTTGGTATGGATGACTTCACATCAGGCGGGATCCGTTTTGAACAATGTCCGAATAATCCGGGAGACAAGATCAAAGATGCAAGGACAAACAAACAGCACTAAATTGGGAAAAATGTCATTCATGGTACGTATGGGTATTGTTCTCGTCATAAAATTCTATGCTACGACTAGAAGTGACCAATCTAGATTGGTATTATCAAAACCAGCAATTCTCCCACCATAGTAAAAGGATATGGTTTTCTGAAGTTACCTTTAGTAGGAGATTCATCAAAGATTCGGCGATGGCTAACCACTTCATGCAAGATTACCGAGAAGGACACAAAGTTAATTTTTACGATCTTCGCAAGGTCAGTTAAAGAATCAAGATCGTATTGGTTCGGCATCCCATCATGGCTACACCGCATCGTGATCAGATTCAATAATGTGATGCCAATGACTCTGCAATGGGGGCTTGTATTAGTAAAAGAGTTGAGAAAATATTCCGTGAGCCATATACTATGCTTGTAAAGAGTAACCTTCAATGAAGCACAAGAAAAATATTCCAACTGAAAAGGAGATGCTAGCCGTAGTGTTTCGTTGCACCAAAGCATACATTCCGATCCTATGTTATCTTTCACGTACTTATGTACCATCAAATATCTGGCAGTTAAAAAAGGAAGCTAAGCCAAGATCAATACGCGCTGGAAGGTACATCGCAGAGTTCGATTCGAAATTAGAGATAAAAGGATGTGACAATGTGGTAGCTGATTCACTTGTCCAATAGAAAGAAACTAAAGGGTAAGAGATGAGATATGACTAAGAGAGAACTTCCTTGATGAGCAACTATTATTTCAATTGTCATTCCAAATCAGCCTAAGGGAAGGCTGAGATGAATTACTTAGCTTCAGGAGTAGTTCCTTCCGATCTACCACCACGTAAAAGAAGCTAGGACTCCGATACAAAGAGAAGAGACCGATGACCCACTATTATTTTCAAGAGGTGCCATATGACAAGAAGACAGCGAGGAACAAAGCTAGACATGAATGAATGCTATGCATCACTATATGGGGCATTTTTCCGGGAGAAAGAATGCCATAAGATAATGAATCGTGATTTTATTGGCCAAACTATTCTTCAAAGGACTCAGAATAATGGGTCAAATTATGTGATAGATTCCAAGATTTGGAAATATCAAAGAAGAGAATGAAATGCCCCTACGAGATATATTGGTGGTAATTTTTGATGTACGGGGGATACTTTATGGGACCCTTTCCACAATCATTTGAAATCAGATAGATCACAGAAGGATTATAATTAAATGGTAGAAGCCATAGCTTCATTGAAGAAATGATGTTAATACGCTATGAGTTTCCCAAAAGAACATATTTGAGTGTGATTTGGGAACACTCCAGACTATCATCATGGGGAAGCCACTTTAGAACAAATGAAAAGCCTGAGCGATATGGGATCAAAGATATAGTAATGAGTCGTTTATCATCCCCGCAATTAATGTTACGTAAATTTCCAACAGGAGATTAAAAGGATCCCGAAAGACCGGTAAGTTCAAGTGCAAAGGATTGGTCTTCCAAACTTAATGATGCACTTTGGGGCTCAGGATCGCATTCAAAACTCCCATTGGGATGTCCTCACAGATTGGTATTTGGCAAGCCATGTCACCTTCCTTTGGAATTAGAATAATAAGGCCATGGGCCATCAAGAAGCTCAAATTTCGATTTCAAATGGCAAGGAAGAAGAGATCATTTCCAACCGAATAACTGAAGAACCCAGAACGTTTGCGATAATGCTAAGATCTACAAAGTACAAGACGCAGCCAAAGGACTGTGCTGACTTAGGAAAGAGTTCCGCATAGAAGGATCGGAGTTCGGCATTTAACTCCATTAAGATTGTTCTGCATAGAAATGAAATCAAGGTGAGTGGACCATATACGCAGGGTCAAGCACCATTGATGTGTGAAGATCACGAAGATCGATGTTTATGAATTTAAAGTCACTGGACAAAAGACTCAAGCATTATCAAAGGGTGGAGGAAAAAGAAAAAGAAGAGCCATGTAAATTGTTCATTGAGAGAAAGAAATCAAAACAGCGAAGTCCACTGGTAATTCCAAAACTGAAAGCAAATATAGATGTTGTTCCATGGAGACGCAGAATTTCTCGCTTTTTACTTTATTTGAATATTTAGACCACTCCTTGATTTAAGTTTCCTTTCTCTAGTTTTTATAGTGATTAGTTAGTAATATGGAAGTTAATTTTGTTAACTAAATCCTTTCAGAATGTTGCACGCGTAGTAAAAATGCGTAAATACAGCTGATAGTATGAGACAATTCCGCGACAACTCGTTAATCTCACAGAAGGAGCAAAAAAGCAAAGATATCTCTTTCCTTTACGCGTAAATTCCTTCGCAAAAAGCGAATAGAACAACGCGGCGTTCGAATTGCCGTGGTGGAATCGGATGAAGCCGATAATCGGTGAATTCGAGAGAATCATAAAAGAACGAAGCCTTCGCTACATTAAATTTAAAAGCAATGCATCAGGTCGTGATTAAAAACTTCTCGCCGCCAGACAAACTGGCGTCGCAACGTAAGTCATACGGACTTCAAGAAAATTACGAAGAAAATAAAATAAATGTCCTCAAAGAAGAATTCTATGTCGCCATAAAGAGCAAATCTCCTAAAAGAGTGACGTGGTCGCGCTGACATCTTAAAATGAAACAATCTTAGGTCGCGACCTGAGGATCGACCTGTTCTCAGTTATCGTCGCGATAAACAAAGAAGCTGTCGCGACAAAAGATATAAATTTGCCACCGGCGCTTCCAAAATTTTATTCTAAATTTAATGAAAGTACACATTCTCGCACTGCCAGAACGAAAGAAAGAATCGTAACTATAATCAAGATTAGCGCAAACGTAACCAAAACTACTGAACCAATGTGTCACTTCACTCCACTCTTCAGGAATAATCGAGGGAAAATTAATGAGTTTGAGGAAAACGCTCAAAATCCTATATCAAACAACGAACCGCCTTGAAACACCAGAAGAGCAAGGTTCGAGAATCTCATTTAATCCATTCATAGTGAAATAAAAAGAAAAATAATAATGGTTGTTCTTCTCAGAAACGAAATTCACTATAAAGATGGAGAACGATGGAAGAAACGAAATTAAAGAGAATGGAGAGAAGGGAAACGAGAGAAAAGCAAGAGCTCCATGGGTTAAAACACAAGTTTAAGGTGGAATGAATGAGCGAAAGAAATAAATTCCATCTGATCATAAAATCTGTGGTAATAAAAAAAGAATGGTTGATGGGAAGGGAATGTGGATTATAATAGAACTATCAACCAAGAAGTCTAAAGAAAAGTAGGCGCCCCAATTTATGTCAGACAACCTCGTTAACACTGAATCACTAAGGAGCCCAAGGTCCGCAGCCAAATTTGGTTGTACGCAACTTGAAGAAGATATAGGTAGATTTAGATCAAGAAAAGAGAAAAGTTAATCAGATACAAAGGTAATCGAAGAAACGTATTGTAAATCAAATGTTTGATATTCAATAGATTTCCGATTTGTAAAATCTCGGTTGTTCGATATCCGAATCTGGTTCTTCACTTTATTTTATTTAATCACTGAATAATTTACAACCGCGTAGATTGCGCGAATGATGTGCACTTAATTGAAACATAAATTTGGCATTTAGTTTCGGAATTTCGCTAATGTCCAGATAAGGAAGGCGTTACATAATCAAGGAACAAACAATTTTTTGAGTTTGTGGTAGTAAATGTTGGAGTCATGAAACTCGTTGGAAATAACATCATCTAAATTCTCATCCACCGATGAGTCAAGAAAATCCTCGGTTAGTCAGCTAATCAACCCAAATTCTAGAACTTGCTAGATTATCGATCAAGGCGAAACTTAGCGTATACAACCAACAAGAAATGATTACCCATCCTTGGAAAGCCTGGAGCCATTCTAGCCATCCCTATTCATATGCTATGCATATGCTTTAGTTCCGTAAATTGAAGCCAAAATAAGCCTTATTTTCAAATAGTTTCAACAAAGACCCCAACCCATCCTAAGGAATCAATCTTCCAAATAACCCGTGATTACCAAAGAACTCAAAAAGAAAAGAAGGAATAAGTTCGGGAGTGTAAATTTTTTTTTGGAACTCAAAGAGAAAATACGTAGTGCTAAAAAAGAAGAGAAAAGATCTACATCGTAAAATACAAAGTGGAAAAGAAAGTCTAAGGAATAGGTTTTGTCCGTGGCCTAGACTCTCAACAATTAAGTTCTTAGGGTGTTTCAACAATCTAGTACCCTAATGCCATCTGGTATGGGAGTTAATAACCCAAAGTTCGCTAAGAGTGTTAGAAAGCCTAAGAAGACAAAACATTGTATTATTCCTGAATGGCGATAGAAAAAGAAAAATTCCCCAGTTTGAATTGTGAATGAGAAATGGGAACATAGCCAGCCTGAATAGAAGAAAATCATCGTGGTAATCCCAAACATGAAGTCTGGGGGAGTTTATTCAAGAACTACAAGGAGAAAAAGTGGCGCGATGTGAGTGAAAAGGAAAGGAGTATCGTAATCTTAACCTAAAATCCCATCCATCCTAAATTTCTTACCAAAGCCTAACATTACAAGCCCAAAGACTCCGAATATCTCAAGGTTGTAATAACTTATGGTATGAAGCGGAGATCAATATGAACAACAAGCCTATGGAATTTGGAAAATCAAGAAAAGATCAAAACTGTGAACATCCTCTAAGGGTTAATTGACTCATTAAGGATATGAGAAAGAAAAATAACTTACATTTCAGCAGGATCACTTAACTATACTGTTTGTAAAACAATTTCAACAATTTCATAGCGTACACCGATCGAGTAGAAACTAACCTTGATCCTCGACTTCTAAGGTCAATACACGTAAGAGTGCAATTTCTAGTCTTTCAATTAAATTGGTTGCAACCGTGAAATAGAAATGTAAAATGTCCTTTTGTTCGAGGATAAACAAATCTTTTTCTTTTCATTGGGGACAAGCAAAATTTTGTGCCTGGGGGAGTTTGATGAGCTTAGTTACCCATTTTCAGTCCATTTTTCTGATTAATTTTTATATTAAAAGACTGATTTATATGCAGGAATTTGGAATAAACTTCACCAAATTTCAGGCGCAAAGCAGAAATCCAAGAAAAGCGTAAAATCGGCAGCAAAAAGGAGCAGAATGTGGCAGAGCGTAATCGATATAATGGACGGCAGCGGCAAAGCAAGAACGACGTGATAAAGATGAAAGGGACCATATGTCGCAAGCTCGATGCCTATCAAAATGCGATGCAAAGCTACATCAAGAAAAACTCCACGCAAATGAAGCTTTTAATTGAAAAACAAAATGAGCCGAGTAAAGAAACTCAAAGTTAAACAACCAAAAATTGAAGAAGAAGAAGACACAATGTCGCCAAGACCGGATGAAGTCGCCGACATCAACACCGTGATCGTGGCGCCGCGACACCGCCATAAGGAGAAAGTTGTCGCGACAACAATTCCATTGTGTAAAGGTCGCGACAACACCCGCTTGTCATGAAGCATCAATTATGAGTTACTCGAGGTCAGCGACAACATCGTTGTCGCCACAACAATCAGATCAATGGAAGTCGACAAATACCAGTCACGCGAAGCACCACGCAAGGGAATGTATGTCGCGACATCGCAGCCGTCGCGACGTGAGTTTCAATGAGAAGAGGTCGCGACAAGATTAAGCTGTCGCGACACCACCACTTAAGACATACGCAACTACATGCAGGCTCCCGCGACAAGTGATCACGACAGAACAAAGAGGTCGCTACCGAGGGCCTGATGTTATGACAAGATCACTCATCGGGGCGCTTAACTAAGGTCCAAAGAAATGCATCGAATTGTGGCACAACTGTAGAACCCTGAGAACACGGGTCGCTTACCAAAAGAAACGCAGCCTTCGCGACTGGAAAGAGACTGGTTTACCAAGGCCCCCAGATTTTTATTTTCTTTATTTTCCTCCTTTTGTTTTCTTTCCATTTTATTTTAGATTAGATTAGTTTGTATTTCATTCTCATTGATTCGAATCGCACTGTAGCGATTTAGCCGGGATGCGTATGATATTTCTTCAATTACTGGTCTCGGTTGTTTGAATTCCAAAATTCTGATTTCACCCAGCTCGATTTACTGGTTTTCGACGTTAGTTTTCAAATGTATGGTATAACTGATTTAGAAACCTGTGCCTTCCATCAACTGACAAGTATTGTCCGAAATTATCTTCCCGCAGATTTTATTCATTACGGCCGAATCCTCGTGATATTAAATCGACTTGCCGGGTTTTGCTTGTTTCCTCGGAATTGATCCCAACGTCGCCTCCTCGTACTCCATAACGAGATTGTTCCAGTTTTGATTTGTGAGGCCCTCGAGACACAGAAGGCATTCTCAGAGTACAACAATTTCGAAGGTATTTGAACTCGAGACAGCTGATTCCATCGTGCTCTCAGATACTTAAATGAATACATCCTCTTCACTTGTAACCGAATGAGTTGAGCGAAGTTATTAATTTAAGTATGCGTAGAGTTCACCCTTAATTCGAATAGTGAATTCGATCCTCGTTAGCAAGGATCTAATCAAGGAAAGAGGTCGCTCTAATTTTGAGGATGAGGAATCCAAAGATAGTGCAAACCTCCGCAATAACTATATTTAAGGAGCCTGTGTTTATACCCATGTTGTGGGTATGAAGTATCAGAAAGAAAATACCCGTAACATGGCTACTAGATTTAAAAGTAGTCATCTCCCAATGTGTTCGAGAAATGCTTAAGGTGAGATGATGAACTGTGGTTCGAGAAATCCAATACACTATCTATTCCTCGACTAGTTTAAAACTGTAGTTCAGAAAGCAAAAGTTACAGAGACAGCTCTGTAGGGAATTGATTCTTCACAATAGCTGATTATTCAATGTTTTCTTTAGAGATAATCGTTCAATCTAAATTTGCTATTTTAATATTTCAATATTCAATCTATTTTTATTCATTCATTTTTCTTTTACATCATTATCTTCAAAGCTAAAGCAAAATCCCAATATAATATTATCGTCCAAATAGTAATGAGCTTAAGTAATCGGGGGTAGTTGATTGAAAATTTCGAGATCTCGTGGGATCGAGCATTGACTTAAATCCAATTCTACTACTGCTCGATCCGTGTACTGGCAGATACTGGATCAAACCATAAGGAAAATGGTTTACTTTATGAAATATCTTTTCATCAACACTATAAATTTAAAGAAACCCACACTAAGTTTAATGGTTTGACATCGAGGACTAGATAATAACTTGGTAATAAGTCATAAATTTGAATAGTGTTTTGATCCATAACAATTCATAGAAGTAGTCAACAAGTTTTATGGCGCCGCTGTCGGGATTAGATAATAGTCCCGGTAATAACGCCGAAATTCTGTATACATCATATGATCCATAACAAGAGTGTACACTAAATCGAGTACATATTATATATATATATATATATATATATATATATATATATATATATATATATATATATATATATATATAGTTACCGAATTCGTAGACCCGCAGACCGTGCCGATGATTCGTTATCCTGTGCACCAAAATCATAGGTTAAATTTGATAAGAGATAAAATGCAAAATGATAATGAGAATGAAAAAGTGCATGATTTATGATTTGAATGATTTGTTGCACATGAAAATGCATACTGAGATGACCAAATGAATTGTAATTGATTAAATGGAAATATATCTTTATGTATGTATTTGCATCAGATTATCATTTAAGAAAGTACGAAAGCATTGTCTTATGAAATTGCATGATTTGATTTAAACTGAAATAAAGAGAGAATCGTATAGAACCACTAAGCATGAAAATGCTTAGCGTGTAGTTTTTATCTATGCGTAGGTACCGAGTGAACAGGAATGAAGGACAAGATCGAGAAGCGCAGAGTCATCAAGAAAGCTGCGGAGTAAAAGTATATACTCTGTCATATGCATCCATCCTACTTTTGAACTATTGATATTTTGTGATCAAAAGAGTTAAACTCTAAAACGATTTTGTATATTATTTTGAATGGGCATGGAATGCCTTAATTGCAATTACATTTTATTAAATGTAAATGTTTATGGGTCTCCCTAGTTGAAATTTCTTCCGCACATATTTGAAAGTGTTTATACGAAATGGAATGTCGGCCTAAACGGTTATTTTGTTTTTGGCTTCAAGTGCAAAGAGATTCAAGGTATGGAAAACCAAACCCTAACCCCTTTCTATTTGTAAGCTGGGCTTACAAACCCCAAATGTATAAAAGTGTTCTTGGATGGTTTTAGTTCAGTTTGAGGTTGTTTTGCATTGTTTTGATTGGTTTGGTTATTTTGAGGAATGGTTGTAAAAAGGAGAACGTTGGGTTTCAAAGGAAATGTCACAAAAATTCACAAACCTCCGTTTGTTTTCTACTATAGTTGTTAGAAACAATCCAAATGAAGTGATTCCAGTTGGATTCCAATTGTTAAAGAACCATAAGAGAACAAATGTATAGAAGGGACAAAGAGCAAAATAAGCTCTAAGGCCTCCGAATATGGGCTTAAAGGTGAGTTCCGTAGCCTAAGGGTATGCTCTATTTTCATGCAAGTGTTATGGTGTTTTACTTGTAAGTTGAGTTTCACTCATCCAACTTGAGTAATTCAAAATTCTGGGTAAAATAGACTTCTAGGGGAATAAGTTAATTGAAGGAACAAATTGTTACCCCAAAGTGCCTAGAAATCTTTCAAACTGGAGCTATGTGTAAGAACAGTCTGATTCTGCCTTGCAAATTGGAGTAGTCTGGATGTAAAATGCAATAACTTGAGTTTTGGTGATCCAAATTGATAATTCAAATTGGAGAAGAAACCTTAGAACCATAGCTTCAAATTAGCAAGGGAAACATTACCAATTTATGGAGTTAAGACCTGAAATTGAGAACAATAGGTAACCATGAAGTTGGGCATAATGTGATCGCTTGGCATTAAATGTCAGAACTTGAGTTTAAGGATCTAAATGATGATTCAAATCTCACTAAAAATAGACTCATAGAGCTATAATTGTATTGAAGGAAGCATGAGCAAAATATGGCTCATGTGTCCCAAAAAATTTTCAAGTGAAGGAGTATTGGGTAGACATCAACCCTAACCAAAAACTCATAGAATAACCGACTAATATGTGATTGTCATTGTATTTGAATAGGGGCTGACGAGGAGGCAAGCCCACATTGAAGTTGAGATTCTGAAGATTGGAATCAAAGCAACAATTTTTGGTTTGTTCTCAAACTCTCTCTCTATTTCTAAAATATTTGAATAATTACGAAATGATTTGAATTTTGGAAATGATTGACAAGAAAGTGCATATTGATTTGTATTTGAAATGATTTGTTTTAAGTGATTTTCAGAAACGAATTTTGCATAAGAAAAATCGCATGAATGTGAAATGTTCATTTGGGTATATAAATGTATATATATACTATTAAATCGTGGCTAAATAATTTTTTGATGCCCTTAAAAAGAACGCAACTGCTAGGAATTCGAAAGTTAAGGATAAATTGGTATGCTAATAAGAATCAGAACAACGCATATTATGGCATACCGACCAGAGTCCACAGGACAAGATTGTAGTGTACACCAACCGAGTATATATTTTATATATATATATATATATATATATATATATATATATATATATATATATATATATATATATATATATATATATACACACATACCGCTTTCTAAGAACAATGGATCAAGTGTTGATTCGTTATCCCGTGCACCGAAATCATAGGTTAAACTGATAAAATAAAATGCAAAATGATAATGAGATCAAAAAGTGCATAATTTATAGATCCAATGATTTGTCGCGCATATGAAAAGCATAGTCTGAGATTTACTCAATGAATTGTAATTCGATTAAATGGAATATTATATCTTTATGTATGTATTGTACTACATTTGTCATTTTAAGAAAGTAATAAAGCATTGTCTTATGAAATTGCATGATTTGATTTAAAACTAAAATAAAGAGACCCCAGATAGTAACCAATTACATGAAAATGCTTAGCGCTGTAGTTTTATCTATGCTGTACCGAGCGAACAGAACAAAGGACAAGAACAGAGGAGCCGTGAGAGTCATCAAGAAAGTCATGAGTAAAAGTATATACTCCGTCATATGCATCCATCCTACTTTTGAACAATTGATGTTTTGTGATCAAAAGAGTTAAACTCTGAAACAATTTTGTATATTATTTTGAATGGGCATGGAATTCCTTTATTGCAAATGCATTTTTATGGGCCTACCGAATTGAAATTGCTTACACACATATTTGAAAGTGTTTATACGAAATGGAATTTTGACCTAAACTGTTATTTTGTTTTTGCATATGTTTTGGTAAATAATCCTGCTAAAGAACCCGAACCTGCCTAGATCCACCAATCAAGTTTCCACAGAAAGGGTGCTTACATGGTGTCTGTGATTTTTTAGCAGTTCATTCCATAAACATTAATACACATCAAAAGGTAGGCCCTGTGAGTCACCTTGATCCAAAGAATAAGCCAAATGTCATGATCAGAGTGTAATGCGGTGTTGCGTCGTTGATTTTTCCTCAATTCATTCCACAAACATCAACACACATCGTGCTGTAGGCTATACACCTCGATCCACTAATGCAAAGTTGTCAAGGACTGTAGGCGCCTATGAAGGTATGCCAATGAGTATCAAACAACATCTCAAGAATACATTCCAATTCTCCACTTTCCACCAAGAAAAAATGGTAAGCCAATGACCACCTAGCAAAGATATAGGGGAGCGGAGGTATTGTACTTCAGACAATCATCAACAATTTCATCATCATAGGTTGTACATAAGAGCAAAGAGAAGATAACACAAGGAGCATAGGCAAGAAAGAGGCTTTACAACGAAAAAAAATGTCAAATAAATGGCTATAAAATTCTCAAATTAAAGTCTCATCAGTTGATAATGGTTTGGAAATGTCAAAGGCAGGTGGAAAAATCAAAAGAACAGAGAGAATCTCAATATCCAAGACAATGCTGGCAAGATGCATCAATTTCTTGTTCTGAAGCCAATCTGGTTGTCTTATCGCGTTGGGAAGCTAAGAAATGGCCCAAGGACTTGGATTTTTGTAGATGGTCAAGTTGTTGAGCCTTTATGGCATCACCCTGCTCCACTAAAGAGGCCGGGCCATCTTTCCTTCTCCAAATTTCTTCGCCAACATGTTAATACGCCTGAAAGCATCATACTTAGTGCATAGCTCATTCCACCGCTGCGTAGCTTGTTTCTTAGCAAGTTAGGCTTGATCAAATTCGGTCTTATGTCTCTTTAAAGCATCTAATTTGGAGGAGATCTCCATGGAGATCTAATGTAGGGAAAACATAAGAAGTCTAAGTTAAAGCATTTGAAATGAAAACCTTGGATTGAGACACTTTGGAAGTTGATGCCAACATTGCTGATATTTCCCATTCTTTGGCATTGATCACACAGCTTCACCCATTCAAAATAGTCCTTAAAAATATTAGGCCAATAAAAACTAAGATCTGAGAATTTGTGGGTCATGTCTCCTACAAATGTCCCCATATGGTGATGCTGACATTCCCGTAAAATCTTGCTTCGTCACCTTCTGCTAGCACATCTTCAATGATCGACGCCTTCTTTTCTTCTAAACAAGAATGGTCATCCCGCACGTAGCACTCCGCCGGCCACACCTTAGCTTTTTCTCCTACAGAAGTCGACCTCGGGTAGCATAACCCACATGCTAAGAAGTTCACACATCGCAGATACCAAGGTGATCGGGAGGATAGTCGGGAATAACCCGCTCATCCGAAAAATTTCGCTATTTCCTTTCTTCTTCTTGTACAAACAGTTTTTCCACTTTGACATGATGATGCACATTTGTCCACAACCTGCTGATCTTATCTGTATCACCCCGTAATAACAATACCCACCGATCGCTCAAGCTATTTTCTTTCGTCATTAGATATTTAATTGTCAGATGATCGTTGTATAATAAAATAGACCCCAAAATGTAATGTGGCCTAAATTTTCACATGCAAATACTATCAGACAAATATCTCCTTTAGCAGAGTAATTCCTCCCGAGCTTCATCAAGGTTTCTACGGCACAAGATATGGCCTTGAATACCTTTTCAACTTTCTCGCCCCAATACGCCTCCCATCAGAAAATCATTGGCATCACATGATTTCAAATTCTCTGCTCTAACTGGTCGGCTGGGCGACGTGGGAGCTTCAACTATTAGTCCGATTTGATATCTTCAAAGAATTATGACAAGGATTCATCAAAATCAACTTAGTATCTTTTTCCGAAGAATCGCACAAGGGTCTAGCAATTTTGAGAAATCTACATAAATCTTCTATAGAAACCAGCATGTCCTAAAACTTCTAATCTCGACCGTAAGGTGGCGTCTGATTTTATAATCGAACTTCACTGGGTCAACTTCTAGCCCCGTCGTTAAATCATGCGGCTCAGGACAATTCCTTCAGAACTATAAAGTGGCATTTTTCCCAATTCGTAGCTAGATTCTTATCCTCGCACCTTGAAGTATCATTCCCAAGTTATGCAGCATTGTTCAAAACTGATCCATACATCGTGAAATCATCCATGAAGATCTCCATAACTTCTTCCTCGCTAAATCGTAAAATATGTACATCATGCATCTTCGGGAATGTACTAGAGCATTACACAAACCAAATGGCATTCTTCTAAAATCAAAAGTACCAAAGGGGCATGTAAAGGTGGTTTTCTCCTAATCCTCAGGTGTAATGGCAATTTGGTTATATCCAGAGTATCCATCAAGAAAACAGACAGGGTGTCTCACAACTCAATCCAAAGATCTCGATCAACGAAGGCAGGGAAAATGATCATTTCTCATTGGGCAGTTGTTTAGCTTCGAGTCAATACACACCCTCCATCCCGTCAACGCCTCTTGTAGGAATCAGCCATTCTTTCTATTTCGATCATTGAATCCACCTTTCTTAGGAACCATGTGCACTGGACTCACCCAAGAACTATCTGATATAGCATATATAAAACCTGCATTTAACCATTTCATAACTTCTTTTCTAACAACTACTTTCATCACAGGATTCAGCCTTCAAGCTTAATAGAAGTTTCAGATTATCATTCAACAATATTTCAGGTACAAACGGCTGGGACTAATACCCTTTAGATCCTCAATCACCTCAAGCACAATTTCCTTGTACTTTCTCGTAATCAAGAGCCTTCTGCTCTTAATATTCGCCAATGATCCGATATGATGACTCGGTTTCCTCTTTCTCGTTCTAAGAAAACATATTTCAAAATGACTAGGCAATCTCTTTCAATATTAACCCTTCTCGCACTAGTTTCCTGCTTAAAGAGTTCTCTCGTCCCCGACCGCATACATCATTTCGACCGGCTTTCATTTATGCTCGAGACTGTTTCTTTGTCATACATACTGGAAGGCAACATTTCACAATCAATACTCTCAAGATATTGAAAATTCATTTCAATTTCATTGATAGAATGTTGAAGAATACAATCAGAATTCAATTCAACACTGAGAAGACTATTGTTTTCTACAGCCATACAACCTTCTGCATCTACATCAAGGTGTTCCAAAATCCTATTAAGATTAAAGTGCACTGCTTCATTCCCCACCCTTAGAGTCAGTTCATCTTTCTGCACATCTATCAAGGCAACCCCAGTTGCCAAAAAAGGTCTTCCTGGCAATAAAGGAACTTGGGTATCTTCCTCCATCTTCATAATCACAAAATCCACAGGGAAGATGAATTTTCCCACCTTGACAAGCACATCTTCAAGAACACCTTCCGTTGTGCCATTGATCCACACCATTTGCAATGTAATTTCTATCGTTGGCTCAAACTGGCCGCCTTTGCACCACCGGGACAGAGGCATTAAATTTATACTAGCACCGTAATCACACAAGGCTTTCAATTCATATTTCCTCATGGAGCAGGGAATGGTGAAACTGCTACGGTCCTTCATTTTTGCTGGGAGCTTTATCGGATAATCGATTGCAGAGAATGTTCACTATTCCCTTCCTCGCCTATCTTCCTTTTCGCTCAATATCTCCTTCGTAAATTTTGCATAAATGAAAAGTAGGGCTACGGTTGATTACTTCAGTGGGATATTGATTTCTATCTTCTTGAATATTCAAGAATCTAGAAAATCGCTTCTTCCTTTTGCTTTCTTAAGCCTCCGGGAATGACACTGTAGGTGTAAAAGCCGGTACTCTCTCCTTCGTTTCAAGCCACTACTTCCTTCAAGTCACTCGTATCTCTTCTTTGCTTTTGTATTCTTTTCAGGCGTGT
This sequence comes from Tetrastigma voinierianum, assembly GCA_016808115.1. NCBI lineage: Eukaryota > Viridiplantae > Streptophyta > Magnoliopsida > Vitales > Vitaceae > Tetrastigma > Tetrastigma voinierianum. The sequence goes on from JAEQBH010000584.1 coordinate 25,581, forward strand.
TCTTCTCTATTTCCTTTCTAGTTTCTTCTTGTTCTGCATTAGTCTCTTTTTTCCTTTCTTTCATGTTATTGTTTCCCACTTCTTTCCCACTTCTTAACCGAATCGCAGTTCTTCGATTCTTTTCTGAGCGTCACTAGGAATGCACTCAAGCCTCACTGCATACTCAAGGCCAGTCAGCCTACTTATGTCTCCAAGTTCTTCAATGAGGCACTTGTATTTTTCTCAAATACTTTGCGATTGAAAGCTTCCAAGTCGATACCTCGTCTGGGCGGAAGTGTATAAGCCTCATAGTCCCCTATGAATCAAGTAAAGATTTGTTCTTCAAAATGGTCGAGTCCTCCTATGACTTCGATAGTCATTCCCGCTTCACCCCCTCGATGTCTAAGTCGAATCTCGTGGTCAGCCGAGCATCCATGTCGAGGATCTCCGCCCATGCCTTAGGCCTCAGGTCGCCCTCCACCATATGAGAAATTCTCATGGTTCCTCATTGACCCGCAGTCGTGTGGGCAGTGTTAGGATTTGGCTCAAAGGCAATTTCCTCGGGTTCATTCACTTACTTAACCTCCTCAACCCCAGGAAAGTCCTTCTACTGGGTACTTCAAAGACTTCTTCTCATCCGTTCTTTCCACCGCTTCCTATTTCCTTACGAGGAGGTGCATTTTTCTTTCCTCATTATTTATCCTATGAATATGGCATCTAACTCGCCTCCATAGTCACATTTTACTCAGCTCCATGACCCCTTTCCTCATCGTTACTCCCTTGAAAAACTCGATGGAGCTTATATCAGACTTGAACAGTCTTCATCATCCCTAGCCTCTTCATCACTTTTTCTTTAATGCTCCCACAAAGACGGCGTCAGTATCATGATGCCCTTAGATGTGACTGGAAGTACATACTATATCCATATATGAATCAATTCCATGCATCGGCACTTCATCCAAACTTCTCGAATCTTCCTGTGCCAGATAGTCTCATCTTTCCCCGTTGGAAAATCCATTATCTCCTTTCTCAGATGTAGAGATAGAAAGAACTCCGCCTAAGTATGCTTCACCAACTCTTCCCAGTATCTACCTGATTAGTGCCCAAAAGTTCTATTTTGAACCCTATTTATTATAGGTTTTGGAGTGCTTTTGTAAAATTAATCATTCTAATACAACTCGATTTGGCACATTACAACCTTACTATTCTACTTCCAATTGATTATAAGTAAATTTTTACAGCTTTATGGTTAATCATGCAAAAATTGTTGAGTCGATCCAAACATGAAGAATCTGTCAAACTCAACATCGTAAACGTAGACCAAGAGGAAAGAATAGAGCGTAAAATAGAAGAAAATGAAGCAGGAGCAATGGAAAAGTAGCCAACATGACAACAAAGGCTGAAAATTTGTTATTAATGCTGAAATTTCGCTATATAGCGAAATTTCTCTATATAACGAAATTTCCGCTATCATAGCGAAAGTTCGCTATGTAGCGAAAATTTTGATTCTAGCGAAAGTGTCTGCTCCCTGTTTTTGTGTACAAACGACCCCGTTTTTGGTTTTTCTCATTTCTACCCTTGTAATAGCTTTTAGTTTCACCCTGTAATTTCTCGCTTCCTCGAGCCGTATATAAGCTGTGAGTCAAGGTTTGTAAATAACCAATCACTTCGCAATAAAATTCCCTTTGGGAGAAGCTACCTCTCCCGCTGCTTTTCATTTTCGCTTGGAGACATTCTTCATTTTCTCTCTCTGCTAAAGCACTTCCAAGGATGACAACTCGGGAGGACGAGAGGCCACCTCTCCGAAGCAGGCAGCCGCCGGGTGCAAGATCCCAAGGTCGGTGAAGGTTCCCCGCTTTTTCACGCAGTACACACCGCGCCTTGTGCTCTTCAACTCTAGTTTAAATCCCCTAGATTCACTCTGAATGACCTTTATTTGGTAATATTTTAGGGTTCAGCTAATGCTTATTGTTAGATCCACCGAGGATTCATTAAGAATTCTATTAATCATCAGTGCGAGTCGTGAGAATTTGCTTCTTCATCGTCGGTGACCATCGCTTCAAATACCATCTTTCAAAAGGATAATTATTTTGGGTTAGGTTTTATAGCTAAATGAAGATCCGCTCGGGAGATGACTATATGTCATCCTCCCCAACGCGAGGAAAGGACCCGAGAACCCTTAGTGACCTTTGAACCCAAATCCAAAAAGAGTCCCACACTTTAAGGGCGACTTCTTTACATTTTAATTTTATTTAAATTTCAGTTTACAACCATTACACCCCTGCTTTTATCAAAACCCCAAAATCCAAAATTAAATCTGTCTATTTTTGAATCATCGCAAATCATTTGTACAAAGAAAACCTGTCCCCGAAGTTCGACCCCTAGAACCGCTATATCGCAATAGCTTTGCTAGACAAGAGAGGAATTTAGGATACAAATATCATGATCGCACTCACATCAGGGCACGGTAATCAAATGGCGCTCAAGTGTCGTGGGATGGTGCCTAAGTGCATTTGACGAGCCATGGAACACTTGTGATCTTCATCACGTTGCGGTGAAATTTTCCTTTATTATTTCGATCGCCGCTTTTTTTTTTTAAGATATTTCACTGGCGAAAAAAAGAGTTTGTCGGGTGCAGGACTGTGTTTTTCGGTTGTCTTAGGTTGCCCTATTTCTACTGTAGGATTGCATTTTCCAGTTATTGAATGGGAGCAAATGGAACCCCACACAAGAGCAATACAAGTAGTGGGAGAGAAACCATAGGGCATATATGTCAATGAGGGATTATAGAAACCTCCATGGCAAAGAACTCCGTGAGAGAAATTCAAACTCCAAATAGGTCTATGAGGACTATAGAGACCAATGACAGTGCACCCATCTATGCTAAGATTAATACCAAAAAGGTTATTTTGAGTCCTATTAAAGATAGGTTTTTGAGTGCTTTTTTGCGTAATAATCATATTATTTAAGCCGATTGACATGCGCAGTCCATTAGTACTACTCGATTTTGTTTCAGATTGTTTTTTGGGTAGCTTGCTAAAAGTTTCGTGAACCTCCTCCATCATAATGCTTAGCATCGCAATTATGCCGATTTTACGCCGAGTTCGTATGAATTTCTGTGATTTTGTCAAGCATAGATGAAGAAATATGGAGGTGGAAGTGAAGAAATGGTACCGGATATTGTATGGCAAATGGGGAGAATTGGCATTTTCAAGTATGGCATAGCTAAATTTTCGTAGGATTGCGAAAATACTGCATGGTAGCGAAATTTAATCCTAGCTAAAATTTCAAGAGCCACATTTTCGCTATGATGGTGAAATTTCGCTATCTTCGCTATGCTCGCACTTTGCCATGATAGCTAAACAGCTATTTATATAAATGCTTATGATAGCTTAAATTCACGGCATGGGCGAAAATGTCGCCTTTGTTTTTTGCGGATCCAAACGACCGCTTGTGTAATTCCTTTTTCCTCAATGTAAATCTTGTATTATTTTGGTTATTTTGGTATTTCACATCTCGTAAGGCTATATAAGCCACTTTATGGACAAATCAGAACCCTAATTTTTCAATCCACGCAGCTTTTCACTTTTGGTTCCAGTTCTCTCTTCTCTCTCCTATTTCTATTTTCTACGCTAAACACACCCTTTGAGGATGACAACTTAAAGAATGTTTAGCTAAGCCTCAAAACTCAAGCATGAGGGTCGTTAGGTCAAGAAGGGGTGGCTTGTGTGTGTTCCTCTGCTTAAATGGAGGTATCGAATTTTGTGTTTCAAACTTTTCCAAACTAGGGGTTTAATGCTATTTAATGTATTTCCTTCGTCAATACTTGGCATGCTTTGTCTGTATTCTTAATGGTAGATGCACTGACATTCGTTAGATGTCATTTACGAGCCACTGAAATTAGGTTAAATGCTGTATTTTCAACTGCTGAAACATTAAATGCTTAGTAAATGCTTTGGATCAAATAGGAATGTTTTTAAGGGTCAGGTTTTTGTAAGCTAAATAAAGATCCTATTTGCAATGACTATATGTCATTTGCCTTAATGCGAGGAAATAACCCAAGGACACCTTTATAACCTCGCATACCAATCTGACCCAAGCCTTCAAGGTCTCCCTTCACATCTGTTTAAACCGCGCTAACCTAGTGACAAATAACACCCACACTTTTTAATGCAAATCCGAAAAATCCAAATGAGCCTCACCATTTTGAACCATGATACAAATCATTTTGTAAGATGAAAACTCCATCCTCGTAGAGCTTATAACAGTAGCCACCACTACAGAGTGAATGATATGAAGACAAAGTTGATTCCAGATCACCCTTATCGTGGGCACGAATCATGTCCCTCAACTTATGCACCTCCTACTTCTCCATATTATGCCCCCTAATTTCCTGTATGAGCAAGAATCACTAACCTCATCCTCAAGGAACAAGCCATCCTAATCGGTAAAACTAGTGATAATTTCATAGAGGACTGTGAGGGCATCGAATGTTCAAAGCACTGTGAAATTCGAGACAGCGAGAGCCTCGAACAAGAATTGATGTGTTCTAGAGTGAAATTGATCAGGAATTTGACATCTTACAGCAATCCATCTCACATCAAGAGGAGGAGAATCTGAAGGAAAGAGGCTTCGGGATCAAAACAATTTCGTGAATAAAGCTCAATCACTTCGGGAGGAATCAAAGCTGGAACCAAAGAGAAGCTCCTAAGGAACTCGCAGGATGCCCCTGTAATCCATGGGCCGCCTGGCGGCCATGGAGGTAAGAAATCCTTCCTTGACGACCGAGGAGGCAGTGGAAGAAATGTCAAGATTGGTACTACCACCGCCTATCACCAATGTATATCTTGCCTAATACCCCGCAGCATTAATTTTCAAACTCCCTCGAAGCACCCACCATAAAAATACACCATTTACACCGCCCTCGTGGTCAGAAAACATCGCAGACTAGTGGCCACCTGCATTTAATTCTGCCACTACATCAAAACAATGGCACCGTCACATCGCATGACAATGGATGAATGCGCCTGTCTACTTTATTAACCCAACTCCTGTGATTTTAAGCTCCAATTAGCCCAACAAATTCTCCAAAGTGCCTATGAAAGGCCTGGGAGCACAAATTTCCACTTTTGTTAAAATCTTTATTGTTTTATTTTATTTTTTATTCTGATTTCTATAATTTTTCTTCTTAGATTTTCTCCTTAATTTGGTCAATATTTATTTATCTCTTGTTTAATTTTCTAATTTTTCTTAATTTTTCGTATTAAATTTATGTTTTGAGCAGAATTTTGAAGTATAAATGAAAGACAAGAGTGCGGTGAGGAGTTAAAGAGAAAATTTAATAAGAATAAATTTCAAGACAGCTATAGCAATTTCACATATAAATAAATTTCATATAAATAAATCAAGGTACTAGATGTCCCCCATAAAGACAAATTTTGAATAAAGGAAGTATAAAAAATGAAAAAACAAAAATTCATCTTCACATAAAGAGAAGATATATGGATATATATATATATATATATATATATATATATATATATATATATATATATATATATATATATATATATATATATATATAAATTGTCTCTAAAAAAATGTTTTTATTTTTATTTTTATTAATTATTTTATTTTATTTAAAAGATCAAGAAAATAGCTTGGGTCTTTGATTATGTGTAAATTTTCACATAGCGAAATTCTCACAAAGAATGGCTATGTAGCCAAAATTTTCGCTACCCTAATTGGCCTCCCGATTTTCGCCATAACTTTTTCATCCGAACCCGCTTTTAGGCGCCTGGTACCGTTGAAAGCTTAGAGAGTGTATAATTCAAAATAGCTGAAAGAACACTTTGAAATTTTTAAGAAGTGCAAATTTTCAAAATGCTCTAATTGGTCACTTTTTTTTCCTCTCTCTCTTTTCTCTAACTTGTTCATTTGAAGCCCAAACTGAGTGAATAAGGTGTCGATGGAAAGCTTCAAGTGTAAGCATCCTATCCAAAATGATCAGATTCATCAAAGGAGGGGACACTTCCTTCCCTAATCCTTTCTAATCCGAGCCCCATTGGCATACAATGAGACATTTAGTCTGGGAGTTAAATAAGGAAGTGGCTTTTTTGCACTTATGTTTTTGTTATTATTTTAAGCAAGCCCATTTTGTGATGTTCAAGGGCTTGGTTGGTTTTCCTTTGTGAAGTCGTTATACTATACAATTATTTCTTAAAAAAAAATTGGACCTATGTTGCACCCAATTTTTTTTGTGGTTCCTCGCTTTAGCCTCGTAGTTTCAAAGAATTGAAACTTATCCAATCGTATTGATGTTAGATTGGTTCCATGTCACTAGCTGAGTGGATAGCTGGGTGAACTCTTATCGTTTCGACCATTTTTTCTTCCACCTTTAATAAAGAGTTAACCACACACTGTGCACATCAAGCTCTTCCAATAACCAAAACCGCCTAGCCTCCTAAGCCTCAATAACCTACCCTAGTTTCGTTGACTACCTTAATAGGTTAAGGACCTCAATGGCGGAAGGCCAATGATCTTCCAAATGAAAGAAAGAAAATAAAGAAAAATTAAAACGCTGGCCTGTAAACCTTCGAGCACTACCCGAGGGGTATATGACGAAAAGCCTTAGCAAGCTGCCCTGCCACCGGGTCGGGAGCCACCGACTGCTCGCTACGCGGATAGGTGGATTTTACAAGTTGTGTAAAAGGAGTTCAAACAAGTAACAACCTTGACTTAAAGGCCCGGCTTTAATCAATGAGTCGCCCAGATCCGCATGGAGTTCTAAAAGAGGCCATCTCTGACAATTCCCTGCAACAAACATGAATGTGATGTCCGATCATTAGATTAATAAAGTTGGGTCGCAGCAGTATGTTAATAAAGGCATGCAACAAAATGCACAAGAGACCTGATCAATCAGTTTCAGTGGAAGTTTCAGCTGATCACCCAGACGAGGCTCTTTTTTGAAGGCCTGCAATTTTACGGCATTCATCTCTCTCTCAAGATAGTTATTTGGACAAAGCTTTGATGATTCCACTAGTGGCTTGTGTGACACTAATCATTAACCGGACAAGGCTCAAAGTGCTATTTGGATCCCTATTTATTATAGGTTTTGAGGCTTTTTAGTACTAATCATGCTAATTTGAACCCGACGGCACATTAAGGTCCCTTACCATTTTATTGATCGTGATTTTCAGGCAAATTTTTGGCAGCTGAGGAGCCACTATGCCGAAATTGTTGAGTCGATCGGCTACCTAAGAATTCAAGTCAACTCAACATTGCGCATCAAAGATCGAAGGAAAGAAGAGCAAATGTGAAGAAATACCACCCAGAAACATTCTCAAGGCACTGCTTCCTACCTCCAAATAAGACTGCTCCTTCCCGCAGCTCTATTCCAAGATCTCACGCTTGTTCTTTTGTTATAATTTTTGGTTTTCCTTTCTACCCTTGTTTTTTCACTTATGTTTGGATTGATTGTATTTCACTTGGTTTGTAAGGCTACATAAGCCATTTCGATGACACTGTCAAGGATTTGATTTTTTTGTCAGAATAAAGCTGTGGTTCCGGGGCCCCGTTTTTGGCTTTTCTCTCATTTTCTCCCTTTGGTTGCCAAACACCTCCAAGGATGACAACTTGGAGGATGAGCGCTAAAACCACTTCCTTCTTGAAGTAAAGGCCGCGGGGTGAGATCTTACTACCAGGTTCCCCTATTTTCACGCAGCAGTTTTTATATTTTGGTTCCCAATTCTAAACTTTAGGTTTAAAGCTTTTTGATGTAATTTTCACAATACTTGGCAAAGCTTTAGGTCAGGTGTATTCTTAGCTTTAGATACACTAATATCCATTAGTGCTGCCATTTACGAGCCAACGAGGTAGGTTAAGCGGCCAGGTTTTCATCGCGCGCATCCACTTCGATCAATACTTGGTAATCTTTGTGTGGTTCAAAGGATTCTTACTTTAGATCCATCGAGACTCATTAGTTACCCTTAATAATCATTGTAGGATGAGTCAAGATAGATTTTCACTGGTCAGAACCATAAATGTTAAATAAATGCTTTCTATCAAAGGGAAAATTATTAGGTTTAGGTTTTAATGCCAATGAAGATCCGCTCGAGATGACTATATGTCATCCTCCCCAACGCGAGGAAATTAACCGGGACCTCTCAGCTTAGCCTAGGATCTAAACTCAAAGGGCCTAATGCTTCAAGGAGTTCTATTTTACATTTTATTTTATTTACTTTCATTGCAACCAACCACTCCACCGCTTTTTTACCCAAACCTTAAAAATCCAAATTTAATTCACCATTTTCGACTTCACTCAAATCATTGCACGAAGAAAACCCATCCCCTGTTCGACCTCAGACCACTATACTCAAGCAGCAGGGCTCGACTACGACAAAGAGGAGGAACTTAGGGATATAAATTTTGTTGATTCCAGATCACCCTACTCGTGGGCACAATCAACAACCTTTGAAATAAATTTTGTTACCGTTTTGTATGCCTCTTTCTTTCTTTCATCAAGTAAGGACTAGCAATGTGTAGGCTGAGGGGTGATTAGGCTCAAAAAGTTCTATTTTGAACCCTATTTATTATAGGTTTTGAGTGTTTGTGTACTAATCATTCTAATTAACCCGACGGTAATACATTAAGGTCCCTACTATTCCCATCGACGTATTTGCGGCAAATTTTGCGCTTTTGCAAGCTAATCTGCAAAATTGCTGAGTCGATCCAAATAAGAAGAATTCGGAAGTCAAACTCAACATCAGGAATCGTAGACCAAGAGGAAAGAAGAGCAGAAAATAGAAGAAAAATGAAGCAGGGAGCAATGGAAAAGTAGCCAACATGATGAACAGTGCTGAAAATTTTGCTACACGTTGGAAATTTCGCTATATAACGAAATTTCGCTATGTAGCGAAAATTTTGCTTCTAGCGAAAGTGTATTCCTGTTGCGGTACAAACGACCCCGCTGCTTTTTCTCATTTCTACCTCAGAATAGCTTTTAGTTTCGCTGTACTTCTCGCCTCCGAGCCGTATATAAGCTAGAGTCAAGGTTTGTAAATAATCAATTACTTTTAATAAATTTGGGGGAGAAGCTACTCTCTCTCCCGCATTTTCATTTTCCGTTTGACATTCTCTCATTTTCTCCTACTCAAACACACACTCCAAGACGACAACTCGAGGATGAGTGGCTAAATCCCTTCCTCCAGCTGTATAATGCCAAAAGATCCGAAGGCCGTGAATTCCCCCTCGTTTTCAATGCTACAGGTACGACCGGCAGCTTGTGTTTCCTTTGAACTCTAGGTTTAATTTCAGATTCACTCAACGACTTTTATTTAAGAATCTTTTAGGGTCTGAATTATTGTTAGATCCATCGAGATTCATTAGTTACCCTCTATTAATCATCAAGGTGAGTCTGAGGACTAGTACCACTGTTTGGTGACCACCGCGCTCGCAAACACCATCTTCAAAAGGATAATTATTTCTGGGTTAGGTTTTATAGCTAAATGAAGATCCTGGGCTCTCGAGATGACTATATGTCATCCTCTCAACGCGAGGAAATGGACCCGAACCTCTCAAAGGACCTTTAGAACCCGAATCCAGTAGCCCGACACTTCAAGGAGACTTCTTTTTACATTTTATTTTATTTAAATTTCAGTTTGCCAACCATTACACCCCCTGTTTTTATCAAAACCCCAAAATCCAAATTAAATTCACTATTTGAATCAATGCAAATCATTTGTACAAAGAAAACCCATCCCTGAGTTCGACCCTAGAACCGCTTATATCGCAATAGCCATACAAGAAGAGGAGGAATTTAGGATACAAATATTGTTTATTCCAAGAGACCACTGCGGGTACGAATCATCTATCGAATCCATATGGTAATGACTCATACCATGTGGTCATGTATATCTCTTAAGGAAAATGGGAAGAGATGCACTTTTATCACCTCCGCCTCACGTCATTCGGGCCACCGTATTTGCCATCCCGAGAAATCTACCCAGCGCCAGTCTTCTGGCCGGTACAATGAACTGATACTAATGCACTATCAAGTATCAAACCGGCTTCAGCTCGTTGTTTGCATCTATAGTAGCCCGTCTGACGGCAGAGTATTCTTTCCCGAATGATAGGCCTCCGTGAATCTATCAGGTCGCCATAGAGGCCTTCCGTCGCTGTCCTTTAATTCCTCCGTCTGGTCATGTCTTTCTATCCGCCATGGTTGTATTCTCTCATCTTAGTCTTTTCTTAAGCTTCAAAGTGTTCTTCCACCAAGAACCGCCGCAAATGTGTCCGAACTCATTTCGTGGCATTAAATGATTTCAAATTGAAACATAATCGGTTAATAGATTAGCGGACCCTAAAAAATTTATTTTCAACATGGCTTAAAGAAGATCGGCCGGTACAAACACGCTTATAAAACTGTTAGTCTTTTCTTTATAAAATGCTGAAATGTCCAAATTAGCATTTCTTTGTTAGAATATTGATATATTCAATCTTTTCAATCCTCGACAACCCGCGCCATAAAACTTGTTTGCCTTTTCTATAGATCTAAACCCTCAAATTCATAGTTACAAGAGCCTTACACTCTCTTATAAACATGTCACTTGGATAAATTTGTTTGATAAAATAATTCTTTCTTAATGTTCATGATTTAAAATACGGGTCTAGTCTATGATTAATCGCAAGTACGTGTCACACAAGTAGTAAAAATCGAATGTAAGTCCAGTATCATTCCCATAGAGATTGACAAAATTAGAGATCAACTACTCCAACCACGAAATTTATGCTATTCGATCAAAACTCGGGAGTGAAAGTTTTATCTTGAAAATAAAGATCCTAGACTATTGACTCACCGTTGAGCTAAAACCAACAAAGTAAATGACTAAAATAACGGTAAAGGAAATACCGGACTAAATCAATTTTTGCGGAGAAACGAAACTATCAAAGAATTACAATGAAACAAATAATTCCTACATCAAAATTCATCGCTATGTTTTACGTGATGGATCCGGATTTGTCCAAGATTGCCTAATGTTGCAACTGGATTTCATATTCACCTGGTTTGGAAACCCTTGCTTCTCTCAAGTCAAGATCAAAACCCGCCACTGTGATTTAATTCTCTCGCAAGATCCGGGCATTTTCTTTCTCTATACTTCACACCCATTTCTTGATGACTGCAGATCTTTTGCTTTCCTTCTAAGATTTCAGAAAATTTCTACCACTTAATTGGGTACTCATCCTCCGTATCTATTGGTTCGTCCCTCTCCCTTAATTAGATCTCGCCTAGCACAGGTCGGGAGCCTCCTTAGATTAAGGTGAACTCTGATTATTTATGTTGCAAATACTCCTCCAACTTCAATTATGAGCGAACGGGACACAAAAATGAATTCAGAGCCCATAGCTTCATCAATGGTAGTCTAGCATACCCATAAGTGAATGTTCTCAGCTCTCAGGAATCTCCAACTCTGTGTCACGCAGAGGGCATCCTGGAAATCAGAGCAAGATACATTCCCTCAAATGGTATTTGGTACTACCATTGGGAACTTATCGATTCAAAAATGACACCAAGTAAGTAAATCCATACCCAAATAATTTTCTCTATATTTTTGCAGAAAAGACTGTAACTAATCAGATATCAAATCCAACAGTAGTCAAGGTCTAATTATTGCATTACACTGAAGAAATGAGTACCGATCATGTACATCCAATTATAATTGCAATGAAGTCGTAGAAGAAATGAATTTTAAATTTGTCTAGATTTCATAAATTTTAGCGTAATTTTAAGAAGAAATTAATATAAATAAGTAAACTGCCCACTTGTTTCTCGCATTTACCACAGATTCAAACTAAAAGAATTAAAGACGAAAGAAAATAAAAAATAAAAATAAAGAAAATAAACTTCTATTATAAACTATACACCGAGTTCCCCTTCTTTCCCCTTTTTCTAGGTAGTGAAGACGGAGCTACTTTACTATTATAATATTGTCTATTTATAATCACACAAGAACTCGGGGCCCAACTAAAAAACTCCAGGTGGAATTCTCAAAAGAAAGCCCACCACCGCTTCAGTCGCGACTTTTGCCGATGTCACCCTGATCTCTTTGTCTACCCTCGTCCAGCCAAGGGAATTCGTTCTTTTCAGCTTATGACTGTGCTCTGCGCATTCGATTTGTGGTCGCAAATATCAACTTGTGGTCGCGACCTGTTGTCCCGCTATTCTCAAAGATCGATGTCGCGACCTTAGTCCCCACGTCGCAACCTCGCCAGGTAGCTCCCTTTATGTCAGTAGTCCTAAGTCACGACTTTAGTTTTAGGTTGCAACATGATTTCGCTTCTATCGCTCTTAATCTCGTGTCGTGACTTCCCTTTGTCCGGTCTTGACCTCACTCACAACCGCTATATTTCATTTTGGCCGCTTTCAAAGGCGACCTTAAAGTGATGTCGCAACCTCATGGTTGCTCCCTTTTTTGTTGCAGGTTGTCCCAGTTGCTTAAACTTAGTTGCTCACTCGGATTCTCGATGCTTATAGGTTCCTCTGAAGTCGCGACCTCGTTGATTGGTCGCGACCTCCTCGGGGTCCTAACAAAGTGGTTGCAACTTCATTTTCTCGACCGGGACTTCGCCCGCCTACCAGATTTCCTATCGCGACCGGCGATGTCACGACTGCCTCGATTCTAACTCTCTTTGTAGTCGTAACCTCAAATCTCCTTGTCAGGACTCTAATTCAGCCCATGTCGTGATTCCAAATATAATGTCATACCTAAAATCGTTCTCATTGAAGCACTAGTTGCAACCTCATTTCATCGAATTTCCTTTCAGGGCTTCATCAACATATCAAGGCCGCGACCCCGCCTCTTTCCTTGAATAATTTCGTTTGTCTCAACTTTACAGCTCTTGGTCACAACCTCCAATCGGTCTTGGTGATGTCGCGACTTGGAAATAATCGAAAAACGAGCCCTTGTCGCGACTTCAATTTTCTGCTGCAACTCTTCATGTTTCAGTCACTTTCTTACAGCTGATTTCGCTTCGTAGATTTTTTCAAAATTAAAGTTGAGTAAATTATCCAGATTTCTGCATATGAATCAACAATTATCTTGTAATATACTTAAAATGGATTAAAATCAAATGAGTTTTTTAGACTCATTTTTACTCAGGGTAAAGAACATTGAGCGTAACTCGAAAATCCAGCTTTTCTTCACTAAATGTGCCCTTAATAATAAAAAAAAAACCCTTTCCCGCCAAAGATGGTAAAATAAACCAAGTAGAAGAATTTCCTACCTCTCGAGAGTAGACATATGGGCAACAAGCTTCCAAACCCCACACCTCGATCTCCTAAATCTCCTCCCTTGGATCTTCGCGAAATCCTTCTTTCTAGGTACCCACGTGTACCCCTCATCGATGCGATGAACTTTTGTCTTGGCTTGGCTCTCATTTTTCTCTCCTTTCTTCTCTCATGGGTACACAACAGAAAATATCTTTTCTACCCTAATCCCTTTGTTCTGTTCCTAAGTTTAAGTTAGATGCAGAAATTTCACATCGTGCCACATGTCCACCCTCGTTAACCATTTTTTCGGCCGAGCAATGGTCTGGCTCCCGCCTGTTCAACCATATCCCATGGAATTTAACTCGAGTCATTTCAACTTACGAGCTTTTTGTAAACAATCTCGCCCTTGGGAGTCATTGACACCCATCGCCCCAAACGTGAAAATCTACGCCAGCCTCTAATTCAACGAATTAACCGCGCAGATTTCGCAAAAAGAATCCAACGGTGAGGTCTGTTTCATCACTCGAGATCTAGAAAATTTCTAAGTTTTCAACCTATACTATTCTAACAATTTACTGTTTTGCTCTATTTAAATTTTTTTTTATTTTTCTCGGGTTTTACACAATTTATCATGTATTGATGTGTGTAATTTTGAGTGTTATATAATATACTATCAATACAAATTGTATGTATAATTATACATGCTTTATACTAGTAATGAACACATACTGATCAACACCATTTTGATTCTCAAAAAAAAATATGTCTGCCTTTCTTCGCAAGATCAACTACATAATATAATGGCTCTTAGTAGTTTTGCATGATCATGATTTGAGCGCATTTTAGAGAGAATTTAGTTTCAAGCCAAATTATGTAATGATATTTATCTAGCTCTTTAATAAAACTTTTGCTTCTATTACAAAAGAAATGGTTAAGCGCATGCTTTTCCCCAACCGCTTTTGTCAATTAAATACTCATTCAATATGGCATATATGCCCTTTCAACATTATCATTTACAAAACATTATCAGAGTTCATCTCCACAAATAAATCAAATGTGTTCTTCCCATGAAAACTTATAAATTTTTGGTTTCATTACAAAAAGGATCACATAATGTCATGACAAATGGTGCATGAGATGGAGGTTTATTTATACTGCACGATCTCGACGATGACTCAACTCGCGGGGTCTTTTCAGTCTCCTAGTCACTTGGTACTCAAGGCATGATAAATAACTCGCTAAGCATTTTCATGCTTAGTGGTTCTATGCAATTTTCATTTCAATTAAAACACAAATATGTAGCTAACAATTTTTGGCACAATTTCAATAGTCCATGCAATATACATTATATATATGTACTTATTTTACATATTTCTCATTTTGAAAATCATTTGATCACTCTTGAAGTATACAATTTCATGCAATATTTCATTCGAAACTCAAATCATGTATTTCACACATTTACTTATAATTTTGCCCTGCCCACTTCTTAATCCATTCTTTCTAAGTGTTTAGAATAACTGGACCACTGGAAGACTCATTCCAAATTTGGTCAGAGACCTGAGAAAACATTTTATAACACAATACAGTCATACTAGGTTGTTGATTGGTTATTTAAAAATCGTTGTGTGTACACTACAGATACTGTCCCGTTGGGCTACGGATCGATATGCCACTAGATTTGATTTTGTTCACAGTATTGCTAGTTTTACCCTTATTGGTATACCAATCTATCCTTAACTCGACATGACTCGATAACATAATTCAAGGGCATTAAAGCTCACTATAATTTACAATATCATAAACATTTATAATTAAATACTACTTGATGCTCATGCAATTTTTATGGCAATGCATTTGAAATCAATTTTCCAAATCATTTTAAACAAATCACATATGTCAAGCTTTCAAAATCATTTCAACCAACGATCACAAAACTTGAAGCAAAGAGAAGTATGAGAACAACCCCAAAAAGGTTGTCGCTCCTCGATTCCTATCCTCGTAATCCCTCGGGTCAAGCTCTCCTGCTACTTCAACCCCTAATCCATCATACTGAGTACAATATTAGTTGGCTTATTTAGGTTTCAGTTAGGCTGTTTTCACTGACTTCCTTCTAAAATTTTGGAACAAATGAGCCACATTTTACCCAACTTCCTTTGAATCCATTGTTCCCCTATAAATCTATTTCATTCAAAAATTGGAATCATCCAATTCGAAGCACTGAAACTCAAGATATGTTAAAAGCAACCGGGACTACTCTATTTTCAAAACATAACCAGAATTTTCCCAAAAATAGAGCTTCACTTTGACGAATTTCTGGGTCCTATAGGGTCCAAATTTGAATACACTTATTTCAAGGAGATTTGTTTTCCTAGAAGTCTAGTTTACCTAGAAATTTGAATCACCCAATTTGGATGAGTGAAACTCAACTTATGGCCTAAATACCAAAACTGTTCCCAAACACCAAAACTGTACCAAACTGAACCAAAATGTGCCCGAAAACAGAGCCTCACTTTGACGAATTTCTGGGTCCAATGGGGTCAAAACTTGAATACACTTATTTCAAGGAGATATGTTCTCCTAGAAGTCTTGTTTACCCAAAAATTATAATCACTCAATTTGGATGAGTAATGGCCAAGTTATTGCCAAAACAATAACATGGGTGTTGGAAAATTTTGATAACATCTCCCCTAAAACCCCAACATTTCCTTTATACAAAAATTCCTCAAAACCAACTTAATCAAAGCAAAAAGGCTGCTTGAACTCTAACTCGAACATATATATACTGAATTATGGTTTTACCAATCCAAACACAATCAAAGAGGGAGTTAGGAGGGTTCCTAACAAGCAAAAGGGCTAATCCATACCTTGCTTTCTTCTTAAAACCTTCCAATCAAGCTTCCTTTTTCTTCTATTTTCTTGAAAAACTTTGAACAAATGGAGAACAACTTCACCAAATGGTCAGAAACCCTTGAAACTAATTGGTGAAAGGGTAAAATAATAACACTTAAAAATCCGTATCTTATAGATCTTGGATGACTAAACAGATCATCATTGAATTGTCTCACAACTATTACCACGTCTAATTTCTCCCAATTCCGAGACAGTCAGAATTTCAAGTTTTTCGAGGCACCAAGAGTAGTGCGAGACACTTGGCATGTGATGAGTGGCTCACAATGTGCCACGTGTCAAGTGTAGGATGAATAAGACAATCAACTCAAGTGTGGGCCATAGGAGACACATGGCACCTCAGGAGGGATTTGGAAATCCATGGTAGATGGATAAGAGGATGCGGGAAATCCAGAGTTAATATGAACTTGACACTTGAAAGGAGAGAACATCCCACTGACCAACCTTGACCCAACCTAAGCCTATGGTTATTTAAAAGAGAGAGAAAGAAAGAGAAAGAAAGAGAATTTAGAGAGAGACTCCTCTACCTTCTCTCTCTAGATTTTCTCTACGATCTAAGATCCGCTGAACTCGGCGCAGACAAGAGTCAAAAGGATCCCCACTCCAAGAGCTATGTGTGGGCATCAGACAGGGAGTTTCACAACCCGAGAGAGGCAGGGTTTTCTCCTACTTGTTTTATTCTTCTTCAATAAACACCCGAATGGATGATGTCTCCGAGGCCCGACACGCGGTATCTAATTCCAAAATTGGGACCGAGTGAGGAAATCTCTAGTGTGGTCGTTGGACAGTTTTGAGACCAAGGGCCTGACCGCTCACATGACTTCAGGTGTTGTTTGTGCTGCTCAAGGCTCAAGATGAATTGCCTAAATTCGTCGACATTAGGCACAAGCTGCATTATTTTGGTGTTATTGCTATGAATGAATAACATGTTGTTATGTGTAAAGTTTTGTTAATATATGCATGCTTGATATGTTAACATGTGGCCAGGCGAAATTGGCATAATGCATTTCATGCACGGGATCAGAGTACTAGGTGTAAGTGCATGACATATTTTGAAAAAAATTATATCGGAAAATTGTCCAAAGATTTGCATTGGAAAGTTGTCTAACAGTTCATGTCGGAGGATGTCCAATGACTGTTCCAGAGAGTTGTCCAACAATTCATCTCGGAGGGTTGTCCATGAAATTAATTATTGGAGTATGTCCACTATATATGCGTCGGAGGGTTTTCCATAAAGTAAACAAATAGATTTTTTTGGAAACAATTTTCATACATTGCACAAGCATGTGTAAGAGAGTCGATGAGGACTCGAGGCATGGGATTGGGCATGTAGACATTCGAGTAGAAATCATGAATTCACTTGAATGTGTGTGTTTGCCAATGCATGAGCACTTAGGTGGGGAGTAACCTAATGTAGGAAAATTCAACTATTATGTATTGCTCACCCCGTCGTGGGATCCCCCTTTCAGGTACAGGGAATATTCAGGAAGACGGCGCTCACTAGAGGCCACTTTTGAGAAGAAAGCCGACATGTGGCTTTGATTATATATTTTGTAAAACATGTATGAAACATTTTGATTGATACATGTTTGTATAGGAGTGTAATCAACTCTTGAAACTATTGTAATATAGTTGGTTATATTTTGGTGAGTATGGATGTATGGGCCCGATGTGGCCATTTTTACTCATGTTTGAGTCTCGTAGAGAGACACTCATTTTGTGGCATTGAGACACTAAATGGCTACATGTATTCCTGGGTGAGTCGACGATTGTCAACCCGACCCCTAAGAAGGCCACAATGGCTCTTCTCAAGAACCCATAACCCTAGCTCTCCCATTTTTCCAAAACGTGAAAATGCCCATTCTAAGACCAATTTTTGGTCTTATGCTCTCATCCATTACAAGGCCTTGTTTGGCTCTCTTTTTGGCTCTCTTTTCTCATTTTTGCATTAAAGACCTTCATTTCTATTTCATTTGCACCACAACTTATCACATTTCTACTTTGACATATACTCTTCTTCATTTATGATGTTTGGGTCCTCATTTTGACAATTTACCACTTAACTCTTGGGCTTATACTTCGGGTTTTATCATTTTTGTTCTTTAACAATATAAATCTTAAAAAAAGGAGATTAAACTTATTTACACCCTAAAAATGTTATAAAACTGCTAGGTTATTTTTAGGGCGTTACATTGGTGACTAAACAACTTCCTTAAGTGAACTAAACAAACAAGTTGTTATCACATAGCTAATTAATGTTGATAAGGTTTACCTTTAATCCATCCACAAGTAAGACATTCTCTAGTTTAGGCATACCTGGAACTTTCAAAGAGCCGCTTCCAAGAACTTTACCTTTACCCCCATCACTAAATGTTACTGATTCTAAGCTACAAGGCTACAGATTTGCCATAAATTCCCTGTTACCAGTCTAATGCCTGGAGCTGCCACTGTTGAAATACCATTTTTTTCCACTTTCATCTTTAGTGAAGTGCAGTTGACAAGACACCTCTCATCCCTTTTTATTCTCTAGACCTGTTTTGTCTTTAGGTGATGCACTTGTTGCATCATCTTTTGACGCATCAAGAAGTAAGAGCATTCCTTCTTGATGTGTCCCAGTTTTCTGCAGTTATAGCACTTGAGTGTTGGTAAAGGTGTCTTCCTCCTACGATAGTGATCTTTACCTTTCTGAATTGCTTATGTTGGAGTTTGAGAGTTGGTTCCTGAGTTTTCTCCCTTGAAACCTAGTCTTCCATGATCCTGCATTCTTTTTCCCATTTCCCTAGAATTGATCCAGTGGTCGGTGCCCGGGACCAACATGCAATACAAATTCCTTTATCTATTCTAGTTCATGTAGAGTTTCTTCAGAGTGGAAAACCTTGTCCCTAAGCATATTGTTTTGTTTGACAAGTTCCTCTTTCTTGTTGCATAGTTGGGAAATCTGTTTACTCAGATCCTGATTCTCATTAAGTGTCTCCACCAGTTTATCAAATTATAGGAGTGGATCATCTCTTCATTCGAAACTTCTTCATCATCAATGCTTTCAGCTTCTATTTCAGCCTCTGCCTCAAGCGATAATGTAGCAGGTGATGCGGCACATACAGGAGAATCTTCTGCTATGGCTAAATTGACCAAGACCATAACTTAGCTAAAAGACTCCTTTTGTTCCTTAAACTCATCATCCCTCCAAGTCGCTATGTAGGATTTTTTTTTTTTTTTTTTACAAGTAATGGCACATTTAACTTGAATATGACCATACCCTTCACATTCCCTACACTAAATTCCTTTACTTTTGTTTCCCGACTCAGTGTTGACTCCAGAAAACTGATGAGTATGAAACTCATATAACTTTAAGTCCATTTTTTAATGCATTTTTTAGGCCTTAATGCTTAATTTAATGAAAAATTATGGAATCTTCACGAAAATTATTGTTTTGTAGGAATCAATGTCAAAGAAGAAAAAAGAGCAAGAAAAGAAGCTTAAATGACTAAGGCAAGAAACAAGGAATGTCGTGACACATAAACATATATCGCGACATAACAAGAGGCCAGACAACATAAGTTGTGTCGAGACATTGCAACTTATGTCACGACATAAACATGAAGAATCCTTGGAGAAACAACTGAATAGTGTCGCGACACTCACAAATGTGTCACGACATTCATCCAAAATGAGTGTCAAGTAGGAATGCCACGACACCACTGAAGGCCAACCAGCAACTCATAGTGTCGCGATAGTCATTCCAGAGGTCGACAATTGTGCATCACGAGGGTAGTGTCACGATAGACTCTTAAGACACAAGAACTGAAGGGAAGGTCGCGACAATCAAAATAGTGTCATGACATTCTAAATTCAATCTCAGGCAAAAGGATCAGTTGAGTGTTGCGACAACTTCATGATAGACCTCGAAGACACAAGATGGGAAGGGAAGGTCGCGATAGTCAAAATAGTGTTGCGACAATCTCAATTCAATTTCAAGGTAGAATCATTAGTACAGTGTCACGACCACATCATGACAATGCCAAGACAAGGATAAAAGGCGACAATGTCGCGACACATCATCTCTTGAGCTTGCACAAAAGTCCAGAAAATCTGCCTAGAATTCTGGCTCAGCAATGATTGGACTATAAATAGGAAGTGATAGGGTGCAAAAAAGAGGAGAGCAAAACGGAAATAGAATTAGCAAAAGATAGAGTAGAGAATAAAGTTTTTTTTGTAGTTTTTAGTAGAGTCAGAGTAGATTTTTTCAGAATTTTTCTTTAGAATAGTTTATTTGAGTTGAGTTTTTGGGAGAGAACATTGAAAACCAAGCCCCATTACTGCCAAAACTTGAAAAGAAGCATAAAACATTGTTTGAATTCCTTTTCCTCATTTTCTCGATTATAAACATAATGGAACTGTTTAAAACAACTTGTCTTGTTATGTAATCCAAACATGGAAGGCTAAAACACTGGGGGAAGGGATTGGTTTTGTGATTATTATGTTTGCATGGATCTAATGTAGGTTGTGGATTTGAACCCTATATTGACATAATTAGTTTAGAAGTGTATTTTCTTATGCTTGATGTACTAATGCAGTAGTTGGGGACTTTGCAATAGTCTATAGTAGCTATGCTGATCACTTGGTCCCTGAACAAGTTTTTTGATCACTTGGTCCCTCAATAAGTTTTTGGTGCCTTTCAAGCCAAAAACTTGTTGAGGGACCATGTGATCAGTGAAGCTACTAGAGACTATTGCTAAGTCCCTAGCTACTGCGCTAAAAACTTGTTGACAATCCAAGTTTATACTCTTTTTACTTTTAAACTAATTAAACATCAACTTTGTCCTTCTTGTTGCAAGTTCATAGATCAACAAGTAGTAAAGTGGATTTTTAAGTCCAGATATCATTCCCATAGGGATCTGATGAAATTTCAAAGATTAAGTACTCAAATAAGTCAAGAACATCACTATTTGAACTCTGATTTTAAAGATTGTGAATTAACTATTTAATGGAATAAAAATATTTTTTATGAGCTCTTTTCTTTTCTTAAAAGAGAATGTCTAGATGTAAAACAACTAAAAATGTCTCTTAGAATGAGTAAAACACTGGGAATGGAATTAGTAATGTGACTATTAGTTTTCCTTGTTCATAAACGAAATAGTTATGGGTCAATCCTCTCGACTTGTCCAAGGTATTGTATATACCTCTTGAAAACCTTTAACCACCATACATTTCACAATTTAGACCACGAAGTTCCTAAACCAGGACAACTTGTGTCTAAAAAGCTCCTTTTAGGATCTGATTCCCTTTAAGCCTTGGATGACTTCCTAAAGCAAGACTCTTCAACCAATTCTTAGAACTGAAGTCAACTTTTCCCCATAGACAGGGTAACACAAGCTTCCTCGAACATAATTATTTCATCACTCTGCAAATTAACCAATATATCCACTTCTATTGATAGAAGAGAAGTATTTTAATTAAAATGAGACAAGTTCCAAACATATTAATTTTATATACTAAGAGATCATCATCCTTAACTCCTGAAACACACCTCAACTGTCACTTGAGGAGATCCTGAAACAACTCCTTTGGTTTATATAATTAGTACATCAAGCATAAGAAAATACACTTCTAAACCAATTATGTCAATATAGGGTTCAAACCCACAACCTACAATAGATCCATGTAAACATAATAATCACAAAACTAATCCCTTCGTAGAAGGTGTTTAGCCTTCCAACATTGGATTACACATAACAAGAACAAGTTGTTTAAATAAGTTCATTATGATTATAATCGAGAAAATGAGGAAAAGAAATTCAAACAATGTTTTCTGCTTCTCTTCAAGTTCTAGCAGTAATGGAGATTGGTTTTCAATGTTCTCTCCTAAAAACTCAGCTTAGATAAACTATTCTAAAGAAAAATTATGAAAAACTCTACTCTAACTCTACTAAAAACTACAAAAAAAACCTTATTCTCTACTCTATCTTTTGCTACCTCTATTTCCGTTATGCTCTCCTATTTTCTATGCCCTATCTCTTCCTATTTATAATCCAATCATTATTGGGACGGAATTATAGGTAGATTTTGTTCACTTTTGTGCAAGCCCACGAGATGATGTGTCTTGAAATTTAGCTTAGTCGTGGATAATCGCACCTTTCATTCAGGTCTCGCATTGTCAGGCGGACGAGGTTAAGTACACTATACTGATGATTTTACCTTGAAATTGAATTGAGACTATCGTGACACTATTTTTACTATCACGACCTTCCCTTTCAATCTTGTGTCTTCGAACTTTGTCGTGAAGTTGTCACAACACTCAACTGATGCTTTTTCCTAAGATTGAATTTAGACTATCGCGAGACTATTTTGATTGTCGCAACCTTCACTTCGCTTCAGGTTCCGGTGAGTTCATTCATGACACTACCCTCCTCGATGCACACCGCCGACCCTGTAATGACCGCCATGACATTCAGCACGCGGTGTCGCGACACTTTGAGTTGCAAGTTGGTCTTTAAGGGTGTCGTGACATTCTTGCTTAACACTCATTTTGGATGAATGTTGCAACATGTTTGTGAGTGTCGCAACACTGTTCAGTTGTTTCTCCAGGGATTCTTCATGTTTTTGTCGCGACATAACTTACAATGTCGTGACACAACTTATGTTGTTTGGCCTCCTATTATGTCGCGATATATGTTGATGTGTTGCAACATTCCTTGCTTTTTGTCTTAGTCATTTAAGCTCATTTTTCTTGCTCTTTTTTCTTCTTTGACATTGATTCCTACAAAACAATAATTTTGTTGAAGATTCCATAATTTTGCATTACATTAAGCATTAAGGCCTCAAATATGCATGCAAAAATGGACTTAAAGTTATATGAGTTTCATACTCATCAACTCCCCTAAACTTAAAGTTTTACTTGTCCCCAAGCAAAGAAAAGGCAATTTGCTTGTCCTCAAGCAATTTAGTTAGACTTTAAGGCCATTTTTCTCTACATCATCACTTTCAAACATCTCAACACTTGAATTCAATGAATTTCCAATTGTGATATGAATTTAAAGAAAACTTCAATTCTAGAATCAAAAAAAATTTCATTGAAGTTCACTCAACCCAGATAATTCTCAAATGATAAACAACTCAGTTCTTTACCCTTGATTTGTGAGTGTGTGTGGTTCTTCCCTCATTAACAGATTTGCATGCTAGTTAATCTTTTGAGATATTATGTATAAGAATGGAATTCTTCTTAGATTGACTTAGGTCCCATAGGCTTGTTGGTCATATTATTCTCCACTAATATAAGCATAACATCACCTTCGTGATCAAATGTGTCTTTCAAAGTTGTAATGTATGGTTTGCATTGGTAGTAATTGGACATTTAAGGCTCAAATTTACCCAAGGTGCACATACTACTCAACATTTAGTGTAACATCCCGAAATATACCCTAGCAGTTTTCGGACTTGTTTAGGGTATATTATAAGCTAAATGGAAATTTTTGGGAAATAAAACGAGAGACCCGTAATTAATTCGAGCTCAAGGGTAAAGGGTAATTTACCACTTGAGGACCCAAAGGTAATAAAGCCAAAGGATGGGATGCCAAAATAGAAATTTAATAAGTTATATGCCAAATGACATAAATCCATAAGTTATATGCCATTATGGAAATAGAGAAAAGATGAAATTGAAATTGGAATGAATGGAAGTGGCTAAATGCAAATGAGAAAGTTAAAAGTCAAAAATGGGTTTTATTTGAGGGCCAAACACGGCCTTAAGAAACTATGTTTTAAAGACCAAAATTGGTCTCATTTTGGAGAAGAGAAAACCAGAGGAGAGAGAGGGAGAGAAGAGAAGGAGAGAAATAAGGAAGAAGCAGAAGGTAAGAGGAAGAGCAAGTGGAAAAGCCAAGCTCCAAAAGGTACTTAACTACTAACCTTGAGTAATAACTTGGTTTTGTTTAGTTAATGGTTATTTGTTGTACCTAAACCTAGGGTTTGAATAGATTTCATCCCCAAACAAAGATGTATTGGAATTAGGTTAACAAAAAATCTAAATGGCACAAGAGAAACATGGAATCTCCCTTCGAGGTTGGATTTACTAAGAATTGCAAAGAAAAAAGGGTCAAGTTAGAACAAACCCTAATAAATTTGTGTATTTGGTATGTGTATGGGTTAAGACCTATTAGAATGGTTTTTGAAGAAATTCATGATAGGTCTTTTGAAATAAGAGAAGGATTGAATGATAAATTGAGTAGAAAAGAGATCATAAGATGAATTTGAAGTGGTCTTGAAGTATTTATGAGGTACGTAGAGTTGATTTGGAGTTGAAACATATGGAAAATGGGAGAAAACACACAAATCAGGGCATTTCGGTAATGCTTTCTACTGGTAGAACTCAAGTTCTACTGGTACAAGTTTGCTTCTCGTCATTTTGGCCAGTTCTACCCAGTAGTTAAGTTCTACCGGTACAACTTCTATTTGCTTTCCCGGCCACCAGTTTTCGATTTTCAGCCATAACTTCCTCATTTCTTATCCGATTTGAGTGATTCAAGTGGCTACGTAAAATAGACTTCAAGGAGAACCAAACTTAAAGAGAAGGAATTGTCAAATTATAATCCTAAGTGGTCTAAAAATTCACTCAAAGTGGAGCCATGTGCAAGCCAAATTCTGGTTCCAGCTTTGAACATAGAGAAGTCCGGGTTGTTTCGGACGTAACTTGAGTTCCGGTGCTCCGAATTGGGTGATTCAAGTTGGAATAGAACCCTTAGCATCTTATATTTAAGATAATAGAATGACCCTGAGTCAAACATGAAGTTAGATCCTGAAAAAATTAGTAATACGAACTGTTCTAGTGTAACTGGGTAAACCGACTAGTTTGGCATGAAAATTATTCTAACTTTAGTCGGGATGATCCGATTGGATTAATTCCACTTCCTAAGTAAAGTAGATACATAGTGGAATAAGAATATATGAATGAGGTGTGATTCCACATACATCATACTTCACAAGAATATGAAGTGCCATATGTAATAGGCATGAAACAAGGAAAATGTAGAAAATGAAAAATGTATACGTGAATGAGTATACGTAAATGAATTCATGAATGAGTATACATGAATGCGTATACATGAATGAATATGTGAATGAGTGTATGAATGAGTATACGTGAATAAGTATACGTAAATGAATGTATGAATGAGTATACATGAATGAATATGTGAATGATTGTATGAATGGGTATACATGAATGCATATGTGAATGAGTGTATGAATGAGTATACGTGAATAAGTATACGTAAATGAGTTTATGAATGAGTATACGTGAATGAGTATATGTAAATTAGTATGTGAATGAGTATACGTGAATAAGTATACGTAAATGAATTTATGAATGAGTATACGTGAATAAGTATACGTAAATGAGTTTATGAAACGAGTATATCGCGGAATGAGTATAATGGGAATTAGTATGTGAATGAGATACGTGAATAAGTATACGAAATGAATTTATGAATGGAGTATACATGAATGAATTTATGAATGAGTAAAAGGAACGAGTATACGTGGAATGAGTATACGTAAATGAATTTATGAATGAGCATATGAAATAAGCACATAGGATTGGAGTATATCTGAAAAGATACTACGAAGTGAATATGAAATCGAATTGTAATATTCAAACGAATGAACGCGAATAATAACAAAGACTGGATTCATTAAACTAACTTTCGTAAATATGAATTGAATGATATCGACACCGGCTCGACGGATGCACCCAGATCCGTCACGAAGGCACTTTAAATTATCCAATGCCCCACTTGGCGATGCACTAACTCCGCATCCGGCCATGATGGCGTATGGTATCAAGAAATGTCCCACTTGGCGGATGCACCAATTCCATCCGCCTTGGATGGCGCAGATGGCATTTAATTGATACAACGTGGTCGGGATGTACTAACCCGCATCCGCTGCGATGGGAGATTGAACCAATAATTGAGACACGTGTCGATGCACTAAAGAAGATCCTCGCCGCGATGGGAGAACCGACACTGATACCACATGTCAGACGCACTAAACTAAGATCCGCGACGGGAGAACCGACAATTGATGTCACGTGCTCCGGGATGCACCAAACAAAGATCCGCGACGGGAGCATCGACATGGGATACCATGTCGGGGTGCACCAAACAAAGATCCACTATGACGGGAGACCGACAAGGATACCACATGCCTGCGCACCAAACAAAGATCCGTCATGACGGGAGACCGAGGAGTGATACCATGCCTGGGGTGCACCCAAACAAAGATCCGGCTGCGACGGAGAAACCGACATTCGATACCACATGTTCGGGACGCACCAAACCCGCATCCGCCATGACGGGAGAGAACCGACAATAATTGATACCACGGCCTGACGCACCAAACAAAGATCCGGCCACGGGAGACCGACAGGATACCACATGCTCGGTGCACCAAACAAGATCCGCGACGGGAGACCGAGTAGTGATACCATGCTCCGGTGCACCAAACAAAGATCCGTCATGACGTGGAGGAATCGAATAAGGATAACACGTGCTCCGGGATAAAATTCAAACTGCATCCTACCATGATGGAGATAGAATTGTTAAATGTATAAGCACATTACCGAATGTTAATAAGGGTGGGATTCATCAAACGGAATCCGCTAGAAATTGTGAATCGAATAGTTAAGGTGAAATAGCCAACATTGATGAGTGTAATGGGACTGTTATGAATATCCTTAAATCTCATGAATTGATTGTGAATGAATCAAGGTGGTATTGAGAATGCATGATATGAGTGATGGTAAATGATTTGTATATTGAAAGCATGCGAAATGAAGTATGAGTATAGGTGATATAAAGGCATTATTTGTAAATGCATAATGTATTAATTGTGAATGTTATGGTCTTTTGAATTTGTAAATGGTCATGGACGTTCAAAAGAAGTACAAGTCGCTAATTAAAAGGTTCAAAATAATAACATAAACAACATGTTTGGAAAGATAATTGAAAATGCTCTGAGTAAACTGCCCGGCTCGATCCTCCTTTCTGGGTCTAGGCCTGGGATCTGTGGTCGCGACACTTTGAAAACTAAAATTTAATAAGACAAAATAAATGTTTTGATTGAAAACTACCAGTAAATCCTGCCCAAATTTGGATCCTAACCGGCCTGTGGGATTCGTCGCGACACTTTTGAAAATGAAAATTAATAAAACGAAACTAAAAGGATTTGAACTGTGGTCCTTATCACGAAATGTAAATTTCTAAAGGGAGTTGATTAATGGCATCACGATAGTGATAAAGAGTCTGGGCTATGTATTAGTATTAGTTTGATTTGAACCTGTATGAAATTGATATGACTTGATTTGTTCCGACCGCTATCAGATAATGATAAGCTTTACTTTGAATATGATTGATCCGTCATGCATGTAGTATATATGAGTTACAACTCCGTAAAAAGACACATGACACAGGGAAGTAATATGAACAAGATAATGATAAGGAATCAAAGAATAAAAATCTACATGTGCTAATGCATAAGTAAAAGCAAATGTAAAAAGATAGAGACTACGATTATTGTTATTGAGTCGTGCTTTGTCTATATATTCCACTAAGCGTAAAAAACAGCACGGGTGTTCAATCGGGTGTGGAGTGCGAAAAGAGAGAGAGAGAGGAGATAAAGAGGGCGGACATTCCACACACCGGCCATGCACGGGCCATCTCGAAGATAGGTGCTCACAGCCTTTGTTCAAAGCGATCTACGATGTTTGTGATAGATATGTATATGTATGTATTTGTATCGAGAAATAGAACAGTAAATATGTATAAATTTTAATGGACTCATTAGGTGGTAGTTCATTTGTAAATGTAAATGATTGTTGGTTACTAAAATCATTGGTACCACAGAGATATAAGTTCGGCTACGGAAAACAAGCTAAAAGTAAGAAGTTTCGGTATATGGTTCGCACCCAGCGGTTCGGGATATCCTTGTCCGGGTCGGACCAGGGAATCGGGCGTGACGACAACACTCACACTTCTCATCCTCCATTTTCTACTAAGATCAACCTTCAAGCACCCCCAAACTCGGTTTGGTGCATCATTTAAGGCTCTAATCATTTTTCATATCAGATTAGGTTTTGGGAATGTTTTGCCTTCTTAAGCTTTCTGCCACCCTTAGTGAG
Source organism: Tetrastigma voinierianum (assembly GCA_016808115.1). NCBI lineage: Eukaryota > Viridiplantae > Streptophyta > Magnoliopsida > Vitales > Vitaceae > Tetrastigma > Tetrastigma voinierianum. The sequence goes on from JAEQBH010000584.1 coordinate 53,909, forward strand.
CTTTGGGTTAGTAACATCCATACCAGTTGGCATTAGAAGTGCTTGGGTGTTGAAACACCCACAGAACTTAATTGCTTGGGAGGGAAGGCTACAAGACAAAACACACTCCCTCTTGATATTTTTGGAATTTTACAGCTTCTTACTTTTCTTTTGTGCACTTCTTTTGGTGCATCTTTACTTAATTTCATCATCTTAATTGATCATCCTTTCACAACCCCTATTCTCATCCTTCTTCATATTTCAAATTTGTACTCCCCCAAACTTGTCCCATTGTATACTTCTTATGCACTCATATTGCAATTTGGGCAAACTAAGGGTTCTTTACCGAAGGATCATATTTAAGAGAGGTTTAAGGCTTTTGCATTTGCATTTTGATGATTGAATTGGCAATTGGCTCAAAAAACGTACTAGGGTATATACATATGCATATCACAAAAAAGGTAGGCTTGAAAGGCACAAACTTTCCAAGGATGACCTATATCATTTCCTGTTGGTTGTGTTGCCTATGATTTCACCTTGATTAATAATCTAACAAGTTCTATGACCTTTGGAGACTAAGATTATGATGAATCTCATAAGATGTTCCTAACCCAAGCATAATCAGTTGTTAAGGTAGTGACCATGTGTATGTTTTCAGGGTTCATTAGAGCTAGGAAATGTTCGAAAAATAGAATTGTCGAGCTTGTTTAAATCTTCGTAGGCCCCAGAATTTCAGCTAGTATCATTAACTGTCCCATGAATTCAATTTCCTTTGAGCTCATTCTACCCCTTTTATCTACTAAGACTTCTTTTATTGTCTAGTCTTTCTAAAGGATATTGTGCTATAAGATCAATAAGAAGTTTAATGTGATTAAATTGTTGATTTTAGTTCGACAACGTTAGCCTGAAGTATCCTGAAAACATTGAGCCAACAGCAATTCAAAATCATAACCATAAGTTTATCTACTCAAAAGCCAGAATGTGCAGAACAAGGAATTAAACACAAGATGACACAATTTCAGCAAAGGCATTTCATTCATATGAAAATGAAATTTACAGAAGAGATTTTTCATATATAATTGGAGACACAAGAGAGAGATTCATTTGCTATATTTTTTCTTTTGTTCTTCTTGGGGTTACGAAGACAAGCCCAGGGTCCTTGGATGCATGCTCAAGGGAGGCTAGATGGCCAAAGGGATGTGGTACGAAACCGGTGACTTTTGGAGGCACTGTCTTCTTGGAAGAATTTCTTTGCCACTACCTAATCTAACATCTTGACATTACCCTTTATCAACTCAACTTGCCTTTGAGAAATTGGTCCCATAGTTTTCCCCATGTCAACTTGAGCATAATACATAGATTTCAGGTCATTATTGAAGGATTCCAGACTATCTAACCATAATTGGTATTTGGTGACCAATGCATTACTCAGTGACTTATCTCTTTCTTCAAATATTTTGACCAAGTCTTCATCTCTCTTGCATTGCCTCTGCCAATAGGCTTGATCTCTCATTTGTAGTTCATTTCTCCACATTTGATCTATTCTAAGCCAACTCTTCCTTCCATTCATAATCTCTTTGCCTAATTGCTTCATCCATAAACTAATCTCTCTTTTTGATTTCCACCTCAAAATATTAGCCTTTTTTCTCCAATTGGGCTTTCAGTTGGTGATCTCTTTCCAGCATTTCTTGCTCCATTCTTTTTAGCATGTCTACAAGTTCTGAATTGTTGTTGTGCTACCCTGAATTTTTACCTTGTTCCCTTTGATAATCTTTTGCTTCTAGTTACATTACCCAATCAGGGCTGGCATTCCCTTGCCTTTCATTCCTTATCTACTATTTACTTATCACCGGTGCCTGATCACTAAGCTCACTAATGCTCAATTTATCCTCTTTTACTCTTCTTTCTTCCTCAACTCCTTACAATTTTTCCTTACCCTTGTTTGCTAAAGTCTTGGTGATGGCAGTGAGGTTGAGAGGAGAGGTTGCAAGGCTTTTTTCTTCTTCTTATGTGTCAAAAGTCACTCCTCATTTTATACATAAATGGGTGATGATCGATAAAATGGGGCATATTGATGAGTCTAAAACTCATATATTTTTTAGCCCGTTCTTCAAGTATACTTTAGGCTTAATAGTTCAGTTCAATGTAAAATTATGGAGCTTTCACCCATATTTATGTTTTGTAGGAAATTAAGGAAAAGAAGCAGAATTCAGCATGAAAACGAGCATAAATCAACATTGTGTTAAAAAATGGCCAATGTCGCGTCATCAAATTTCTAATGTCGCAACACTATATGGAGAAGGTCTTTACACTACTACAATGTCGCGACATAGCCATGACATCTGCTGAAGAGGGAAAGGCAAAGATATGCCAATGTTGCAACATCACCCCAACATTGTCGCGACATTAAGTCAATGTTGCGACATCACAACTCAATGTCGCAACATTAGAAGCAACCTTAACAGTTAAATTACATCAGACATCTAATGTCGTGACATCGCCATGACGTAAGGCACGAACGCATTGGTACGCGGTGAGAAGAATTGAAATGTTTGATGTTGCGAGCATCCTGAATCAACCATGGCGACATCAACGAGGATTGTCAGTGGTATTACTAATTGGACGATGTCCGACATCACCATTATCGATGGTGACATATCGGCGATAAGCGAACCGGAGATCTAAACATCTAATGGCGTGATGTCGACATCGACCACGACATTGTGAGGAGGCTTGAGGAACATCGAAAGTTGATGTGGCGACATCACACGGCAATGTGTCGCGACATCGACTTAAGGTGAGAAGTCGAGATGAACTTAATGACCAATGTCGGCGACGATGGGTTCATCGGTGACATCGGGTTGAGTAATTGGGGAGTGTAAGGCAATGTTGTAACATCAAGGCGAAGAATGTGAAACAAAGACATAAGTTAGCATTGTTGTGAGGAAATCAACTTGAATGTCGCTGTCAACTAAATGTCACCGCATTAGAGCAGAAGAACTCTTGCAATGTCGCAGCATCATGCACGAGCATCGAGTTGAAGCACTATAGAGCTAATGTCTTGACATTAACTCAATGTCGCGACATCAACGGGAGTGAGTAGATTTGAAAATCAGTGTCACGTCATCAATTCGGTTTCACGACATCAACTCAATGTCGTAACACCATAAAGGCAATGTCGCGACATCAGAATTGATCTACAACACTGTATCTCTATGTCGCGACATCATCACGACGTGTGCGATCACTAAAATTAGAAATTGTCCGGCGGACTTCGATGTCACGACATCATATTCGATCCCGCGACATTGGCGACTTGATGTCCGCGGCATCACCGCAGGCATCAACGACTAGGGTAAAATTTACGGGCACCGAGTATGTGATTCTCGCCTCGTTTTAAGGCTGAGACATGGGCACATAAATGAAAGCACACGAAGGGGATTAGTGCGCGGCTTCGGTGGCAACTTTCACATCAAGTTTTGTGCTTTATGGGAGAGGTGAAGTCTCATTGTATATATTTTTCTCTTTAATTTTATTTTTGTTTTTCTATTATTTTTATTTTTGTTTCTAGTTTTAGATTTATTATTTTAGATTAGAGTAGTGATTTGAAATGGGATTCAGAGCTGTATGAATGTAAATCGAAGCTTCATTTATATTTGAACTTTAATGGGATCTGAGAATTTTTCTAGAATTCATTTTTCTTCAGTTTTGAGTACAATTTCAATGAATTTGTTTGATCAACTAGTCATCATCAATTGTAATCAAGTAATGAAAGGATAAGCTCCCTCTGGGAATAATATACTGTTGGAATTATTATTTGTAGTATTATAATGTTGTTTTGGGTATGGAAATTGGAGTGATTTAACTGGTACAATTCTTATATTGAACTGTTCTGAATATCAGTGTTTGGTACCTAGAAAGGACTGTATCATTGCTCTGATTTCCAGGATTCCCTCTGAGTGACACAAATATAGACTGCTTGAGAGCAAAGAGTAGTCACTTGGGGGTAAATTGCACTGATATTATTTGAGCTAACAAACTCTTTGGATCACTCTGGCATATCATTGGTGAATATCTAACCTCTAATTTCAAGGTTCCCTCCAAGGTGACAGTAGGAGTGTGTTCCCTAGGAATAAGATCTTCTTACTGATCTAGCAAAAATAGTCAAATCTTAAAGAGGATCAAGTCCAACAAGTAGCTTTTTAGGCCCATTGTCTAGAGATAGAAATGTGATAATTTAGAGAGTGAAATGTGTGGTGTGAGGAGAAATCCATTTGCTACACTATCTTGCTCTTGAACAATTTCAAACTTCATGTCCCATACTTTATATTTTATTTGGAAACTTCTGAATTGATGGTCACAACACTGATTTCATTTCCAATGTTATTTCAGTCTAGTAAACTCTCTAACTCATGTATTTTTAGAAATTTCTTTATCTTTTTATTCAATTCATTTTAGAAAGTTATTTTTCTACGAAAATTAGAGATTCGAATAGTGATAATCTTGAGTAGTGAGGGTAGTTAATCTTTAGATTTTCAACATCAATCCTCGTGGGAATGATATCCGGACTTATTTTGTCAACTTTATTACTTATATGACCTGTGCACTTGCAATGATTTAGACCAAAACCAAACTTTAATTGCAAAGTATTACTTATAAAAGAGAAAGTTGATTTTATATATTGAGCCAAACAAGTTTTTGGCATAACTGTTGGGGATTGAATAATCTCTGCTGGCAATGCTAAATGAGTTGAACACGCATCATTTGGTCTATCTAAAAAGAAAATATTATTACAAGTTTATGGCATCATTGTTGGGGATTGAAATGAAAGTAAAGTTTAAAGATCAATATTCTTACCAAAGAGAAAATTGCTAGTTTTGACATTTTTCTTTTATCTTTTATAAAAATTTTCAAAAATAGTTTTAACTGCAGTAGCTGACTTAGATACTGATCTTTTATGAAAGCATATCATAATATATTTATGTTATTTTTTTATCTCACTTGATCTTAGTGTATTTCCATTTCAAGAATTTATCACATGCAAAGAAAGAAAACCCGAGGAAGCCGAGAGCGCTACCAGGACAGATTGGAAGGACAACGAAATCTAAAGAAGTAAGAATCTTAAATCGGCGGTCATGGAGGAGCCTGAAACATGTCGAGAACATCCTAGCTTTGGCGAATTGAGAGACCTCGGAGGGGAAGAGAGGGCGATGGAAGATTTTGGAGACTAGTCATCGAGATGAGATATTACGTTGTGAGGGCGACGCCATAGGGGAGCCCAGCGGAGTTGAAGCCCCGACTCTTATCACAGTGGTATAACGACATCCGGGTATCTTTGGTCATCCTGGAGTGAATACCCGATGAGCATTGATTCATGCCGCAGTGCAGGGGTGTCGGAGCTCGACAAAATTTATACCTAAGTTGCTCCTGCTGCCGAAGTAGCGTAACTTCTTCTTGATATAAGCGGCTCTAGGGTCCAATTTCTGAGGATGAGTTTTCTTTTAATACCAAATGGCTAACAGTGAAGTGCTTAAGCGGGTGAATTTAATTTAGTTAAGGTGGTGATAAAAGCGAGGGGGGTTTGGTGGATTGCAAGCGAAAATAAGGCGAAATAAGGAAATATAAAGGGAACTCCTTGGGACATTTCCAGGAGGCTAGCAGGGTCCCCGGGTTCATTTCCTCACGTTGGGGAGGATGACATATAGTCATCTCCCGAACCGGATCTTCATTTAACTTTAAAAAAACTAAACCCTAATAATTTTCCTTTTGATAGAAAGCATTTATTTAGCATTTATGGTTCCTTCAGTGAAAATCTATCACCTTGACTCATCCTACAATGATTCGTAAAGGGCAACTAATGAATCTCGGTGGATCTAATAATAAGCATCCACTTTGAACCTAGATTACCAAGTATTGATCAAAGAGGATGCATTTACGGTGAAAATGCCAAAACCCAAACTATTGAATGTTATAATGGTAGTTTTGAGGCGATTAGAGGGTCGAATGATAAGCGAGCTAGATTAAATTTAGAACACTCGGGATGTCATTTGGGCATAAAGAGTGAAATTTTTCGAAAATTTTCATCGAATGCCCTAAGGAATAGTGATTTTTCTTATTATATCAGGATGGAGGGTTTGCGAAAAGGAATTTTAAGAAATTTCAGTTCACATGACTTGACGATATTTAAGAAGAGAATTGTAGATTTAAGAGTGAATAGTGATTTCATGGTAAGGGGTCGGACACTGCTTATTGCGATATTTTTCGAAATTGGGTCGAAAATGCAGTGTTCGAAGGTGTCGTGGGGAGTCGCAGCAATGGAAGCGGGTGAAGCTTTGGTCCGGTTGGATAGTTTCCGAGGCGATCCGAGCATATTGGGATAATAATGCGCTATTGTCCGGTTCACGATTTTAATGATTTAAATCAGATTTCGGTGATTTCAAGCACGGAATCAATGTGAAGGATTTAATTAGAATAATTCATGATCGATTTGAAGTTTGGCAGAGCCAAAGAATATTTTGACATTTAATCGGTATAAAAGGTATAAAGGTGAGCGAGATAAAATCTGCTATAGGGGAGATATTTTCTTGTGAGCAATTAAAACCTTTCTTAATGGCTAGATTATGATTAAAATATCATGAGGGAATGGACTAATGAGATTCTTGAGCACAAGAGCCAATCGAAATTTTAAGTTAAGGGTTAGTGGCTCGAGAATGGACGAAATGAGATTATTTGGTTCAAGGAGCAATTTTGGCAAGTGGGAGTCAAAATCTAAATTAAGAGAGATTTAAAGTTGCTTTCCCGAGAGAGCTGGAACTATGAGAAAGGGGGGAAGAGAAAAATAAAGGGAGAGAAAGGAGAAGGAAAGAAAGAAAAAGTGTAGGACAGGTATGAGATGTGATTTTCTCCTCATTCGAAGCTTTCAAGAGTGATCTCAGTGGTAGCGAGAAAAGCCAAGGAAAACTCAAGCAGTAAGTTTCTAATGGTGGGAAAGTTAGTTTTTATGTTTCATGCCTAATGCTTTGATTTTCTTGTATGGATGTTAGAATTGGGGTATTTAAGGTTGAATCATGATGATTTTGATAGAAATTGAAGAAAGAAATGGATTAGGTTAGGGTTTGAAAAAATCAAGTGATGAGTGAATGGTTAGGGTTTGATGTTGAATTTTTGTATGATATGTTGAAATTGGTTGGGGATTTATGGGGAGTGAGGTATAAGGCATATTGGATTTTAGTGATTAGAGTGAAGAAAATGGAAGAAGCAAGTGAATATGGTTTGTGCGAATCGGCCAAAATGGAAATGATAGGGGTCAGGAGTAGTTTGGTAATTTCCATGTGTTTTAGGGTGAATCTTAACTCTAGAAATGCATTGGAATTGGTTAGAAAAGGATTTGAATTGAGGGCATTAAGACCATGTTGTAAAGTAAAGGGAATCTTGTCAAAATTTATGTAAAACCCTGTTTTTGTTTGGCTATAGATTAAGTTAGAATCATCAATGATTATTCCAATTGGTAAGAACCATAAGAGATAGGGATACAAATATAGAAGGGACCCGAAGGCAAATTGTAGCTCTAAGGCTCCCCAATACGGAGTGAAAGGTGAGCTCGTGTAGCTCACTGATTTTGCTCTGTTTTGGGTATAGTTGTAGTGTTTTGGCCATAAGTGGAGTTTCACTCATCCAAATTGAGTTATTTAAAATTCTGGGTAAAATAAAATTCTAAGGAAAAAAGTTATCTGAAGGAAGTGCATGCCAATTGTAAACCCAAAGTGCCCATAAAATTCGTCAAAGTGGAGCTATGTGCAAATTCTGTTCTGAGAAATTGAGTCATCTAGATGTAAAATACAATAACTTGAGTTTTGGTGATCCAAATTGGGTGATTCCAATTGGATAAGAAAAATTAGAACCATAGCTTCAAATGAGTGAAGAAACCTTTTCCAATTTATGGAGTTAAGATCCCATAAATCTAGGATACTTGATGGGTGATTGATTGAGTTAACGAGTTGGCATAAAAAAAAAATCGTAAGTTGTGTTATGGTTGAGGGCTTTAGAAGGAATTGCGCCAAATTGAAAATTTAAAGAGATGTCATTGGATCTATAAAGGACCTATCTGGAGAGTTTCATAATTGTTGAAGACCATTTGAATAATTTTTGAGTCATAAAGTCTATAGAGTATTGTTGGAAAAAAGTTGGCCAAAATGAGTGGGTTTTTAGTGCTTAAGGGTAATTTGTTCATTTGGCTTTAAATGAATGTGTATGGTGGATTAAAATGGAAGTTATGATTAATTTATAGTTGTGGTTTTTCTTGAAAAATGTGAAAAGGACTTTCGGACGAGAAACGGGGTCGACCGGAAATGGCGAGTTGAGCGGTGGGCGTGAGTGTAAAAATGATATTTTGACGAATTGGGTTTAAGTGAATGGTTTTAATATTAAACTGAAAATTTTAATGGAAATGTTTATATAAATGTTAAGGCATATGGAAATGTTTTATCTTGCATCAATATATATATATTTATATTAAATTATATATGTATGCATGTGTTAAGGCATTATGGAAGTTTTAAAATGTGTAAAGAATGCATAATGTATAAATAATAAAGTAAAGTGTTTAAAGGGATTTAGAAATGTATTTTGAAGAAAGGTTTTACTGATGGTTACCCTAACCCTATATGACTATTATGACTGATATCGGCCGAGGTACTTTAAGCGTGTAAGGATTTAGAGGGTAAAGTTATAGGTGTTTAGAGTAATATCCTTACACGTGATAAGTCTTGTAGTGGAACCCTGCTCTGGCGTGAGTGTCTCACATGGTAGTAGTGGTTATGGTATTTGGAATGAGGCTTGTCCTCACCGTGGTGCAGAAGTAAAAACCTTTGTTCGGTGTATTTATCTCCCGGGTTCCATCAGAAAGAAAGAAATAAAGAAAGAAATAAAGTTAAGGTATAAATTGATTTCTAATTGTATAAGTATTTATTACTTTGTTATATACTGAAAATGTTATCTAAATAAAAATGTACACTCACTGAGCTCCTTTAGCTCATTCTGTTTCGTATGTTTCAAAACCATTTTCAGGAACCGAGACAGGTCTTGGCCGTGGTTCTCCCCCTGCGCGATGAGTCGGGCCATCGAGGAGACAAATGTGTGAGCTTTGCATTGTATAAATATTTTATGTTGTATATGTTGAGATATTTTGTCATGTATATATGTATATATGTATATACTTTGAAAAAGGAACTCGTGGGCTTTGATCCTCGATGGACGAGTCTCGTGGCGTGAAGCCAGCCCGGCTCAAGCCCAAATTTTGAAAAAATGTGCATGGAATTGAAGAGGTTTGAATGTTTTGATGATTTGAAGTAAATAAATGTATGTATGTATGTATATTGTGTTTGATTGGGTTGTGGACGAGAGTCCTAATGAAGTTGAAAATTGAAGTTTAAGTGTTTTTAAATGCTTTTATCGGGTTTTGTAAATTTGGGAAAGTCCAGCGAGAGGAAACTCTAGCCCATTTTTTGAAAATAAAAATCTAAGTGTTTGAAAAAAAAAAAGGAAAGAAAAGAAAAGAAAAAATTTACCACTTCACTTCCGCAATATTTTCTAAAAATATGTTAAGGATTGTAAAGGGGTTCGCTCCATGGATTTTATTTAAATGTTTTGAGGAAAAATTTCAATATCCATTGGAGTGCTGGGAGGTCCCCTCAGTTTCATGAGGTTAATCGGTGGATCCTTGACGTGGTATCGAAACGAGTTTTTGAAATGTTATAAAGATTTGAAATTTTATTTTCATATGATTGTTTTAATGTTTTATTTTAAAATTGCACTCATTATTTATGTGATTTAAAATCATATCATACATTACATGACATATTAAATTTTGAATTCCGCACGAAAATGCGTCGTCGAAGTAGGCCCAGCCACCGGGAGGCTGTGAAGCATTAGTACCACCAGGAACATGTTGATGCAGTCACGCGTATGTTCCTCCACCCACCATTTTATATGATGACCCTATGCCTTTGAGCCACTACAGGGCAGGCCGCCACCTCCTCCCCAAGGTTGTGGGGGGGATAGGCTCTAGCCCAAAGCATGAAACCGGCTTTTAGCCCTTTGCATTAGGACAGCCCAGGAGCGGGTAACTTCCTATGAGAGGGGTGTAAGCTGGGAGCCTTGGAACTATATGATAGTTGGGAGACCGGAAGGCTTAAGTCATGGTTAGAGGGAAATGAGCGGGTCTACCAGGTGATGAAGTGTACAAATGAGCAGATGGTCACTTTTTCTACCTTTCTCCTACGGGATAGAGCATTAGAGTGGTGGAGGGCAATTCAGAGGAGATGCCCAGAGGGAGTGTCCTGGGCACAGTTCAAGGAAGAGTTTATAGAAAAGTTTGTTCGGCCCGATTCTGGAGATCACGAAGGTGAGGAGTTCTTTAAATTTGAAGCGGGGATACTCAGTGACGGATTATGAGTGGGTTTTCGAGCTTGTCGGGCGTGTCCCATTTATCAAGGATGATGAAGTTTCGAAGACGAGGGTTTGCTATGGGTCTTGAAGTCCGGCGATTAGGACCACGATGGCGTCGACGGCCCACACACAGTGCGACCCGGGTAGTAGGGCGCGGAGTTAGGGTTGAGAGGGCATAGGGTTGAAATCTGAGCTACGCGCGTCGAAGACGAAACGGAGTGGGTGACGTGGGTTCGGGGAGGTTCGATGGCGTTCAAGAGGGAGGAAAGACACACGGTGGGCCAGGTGGCGCGAGCCTAGTCGGGGACCTGAATCTACAGCGGGGTTCGGTGAGGCCCGCAGACAGGTAGCTCGAGGGTCCCAGAAAGCGGAGTGTGCTCGGTGTGGGAAGAACCATTATGGTGATCTGAGATTTGGCACGGACCGAGGTTGCTTTAAGTGCGAGACGGCCCAGGGACACTTCGCAAGAGTGCCTGCAGATGGTTTAAACGTGGATCAGGAGTGGGACAAAACAGGACGGAGGCGGCTGGTCTTTGGTAGGAGTCAGGTCGGAGGTCGGAGAGGGGCTTGGGGCGGAGGCCCCACTGCATTTACTAGACTGGAGGACCCCGGTGGGAATTCGACCATCCAGGAGGACATATGGGACAGACCACGGACCTGAGCTAGGGTGTTTGCAGTCACCCAGCAGGAGGCAGATGTAGCACCAAAGGTCATGACAGGTACTATCCAAGTTTTTGATAGGGATGCTTATATTGATAGATCAGTGCTACTCACTCGTTTATTTACGCAAGAATTTATTACAAGTGAACATAGAGATACAACCCATAGATTGTAGTATGGTAGTCTCCCTTCCTACAGGAGATTCACTTATAGCAGATAGAGTATACATGGGTTGTAGAGTGATTATTGAGGGCCATGAGTTTATGGCCAATTTGGTATTGTTGGACATCCAGGACTTCAATGTGATATTAGGGATGGACTGGTTGTCTCGACATCACGCCACCATGGATTGCTTCAGGAAAGAAGTTAAGTTCTGTAGACCCGGAGACCGAGTTACTTTTTGTGGGAGTGGGAAGATGTGTCCTCGGAGTATGATGTACGTAATGATGATTTGGGAAGATGCTCAGAAAGTCGCCTCCAGGAATTATCTAGCCTATGTAGTTGGTGAAGGATGATGTGAAATTTGGAAGACATTCGAGTGAGTCGAAGGGAATTTTCGGATGTGTTTCGGATGATCTTCGGGATTTTGAGCAGAGAGATTGATTTTGGTCGAGTTAGCCGCGGGACGAGCCTTGGGATTTCTAGAAGCTCAGGATGGCCCCTGCGAGTGAAAGGGCAAAATTACGGATGGAAGAAATGGTCAACAAGGGGTTCGTCCCGGGTGAGCACGTCTCCTTGAGAACCTGGTTTTATTTGAAAAGGAGCGGAAGCATGCGATTATGTATTGATTACAGAGAGTTGAATAAGGTAACAATAAATAATCAGTATCCTCTTCCGAGGATTGATGATCTCTTTGATCAGTTATAGGGAGCTAAGGTATTCTCCAAGATTGATTTGAGGTCATGCTATCATCAGTTGAGAGTTCATGATGAGGATGTTCCCAGTGTGCATTGAACCTGATGCAGGCATTTTGAGTTTCTAGTCATGCCATTTTGGACTACGAGGAATGCCCCAATAGCTTTATGGATCTCATGAGCAGTTTTAGGCCTTACTTGAATCCAGTTTGTTATCGTGTTTATTGGCGATATATTAATCTGTCGAGGGCGGTGGAGAAGAACATGCGAGCACTTGAGGATGGTTCTGCGAGCATTGCGGGAACATAGGTTATATGCGAGCTACGGTAAGTGTCGGTTTGGCTTGTGATGTCGCCTTTTAGGACACATAGTTTCGGCGGAGGATCTCGGTGGATCCGCGAAGGTGAGCTATCTTGGGTAGAGCACTCCCTACGAGTGTTACAGAGATAAGAAGTTTTCTTGGTTTGGCAGGGTATTACCGTAAGTTCGTTGAGGGATTTTGGAAGATAGCTACTGTTGGGTTACAGGATGAATATCCAATCTGATTGGAACATAAATGCAGCGGAATTTATAAAATTTTTATCCTAACCCACCAGATCACATGCTTTTCATAAAAGCGGAAGGAAGGGTATGAAACTTTTACCTCTTGTAGATCGATTCGTCAAGCCTTCAAAGTTTCGTCTTGGTTTGTTCGGATCTTCCAAAGTCTTTGCCTTTACGGCTTGACCACCCTGCAAGTATCACATGAACAAAAAATAGCGATCTTTTGAATGCTAGTTCAGGTTCGTCTTCTCAAAACGAAATTAGGGGTTTTTTCTTTCTCTCTGTTTTTAGGTTGGTTCACTTTTGAAGACAGCTACACATATCCAAATATATGTCTCACATATATTTATATAAATCTTATAGGTTTCGATCGAACTTGAATTTATTATATATTTAAAGCAGCTTTTAAATAATAATTATTTTAAATTCAAATCATATACGATAAAGAGCTAATTAACATATTTAACCATAATAACCGTAACCATAACCGTTATGTAATAATAATTTATTACAGAAAATCTATAACATTATGTAATAAATGAATTTATTAAGAAAACCTCTTGAATTATGTAATAAACGAATTTATTCTGAAGACCTGTAGATTATGTAATAAATGAATTTATTACGAGAAAACCATAAGCACATTATGTAATAAATGAATTTATTATAAGTGAAAAACCATAACGTTATTATTTGTTCTTAATGTCTGCGACCCTTTAGGTTCAATTAACATTAGCGATGAAACCGGATCACATTTTGATCCTACAAATTATAAGTGGCCTCTAGCAAGACATTATGACTACCCGAGTTAAATAAAGCTCATGATCAGAGACGACCTTAATATAAGCTGTGTGACATAATCCTTTTGTCTCATGATATCTTGAGAATATAAGGCAGTAGACAAAGTCAGCCTTATATCGTTATCTTTGATTACTCGAAACCCATTAAATGACTAAACAAATGACGTGATGCTCATCAGTTGAATTCATTTGAGCAAACCATACATTTCTCGATCGTTGTCGAGGACCAGAGATCTCTACCTTTATAATAAGAGGACAAATTCCATCTTAATCGCTCATATCTCACTACATAATTCTTATTATATTCAAGTGATAACCCTTTATAGTCATCCGATTAAAGACAACGTTTACGATTATATCAAAACCTGATATTCCTTATGTTGAGAACTAAGCGATCTCGAATTCGAAGGATTTAATGACACAACTATTAGAGATTAACTTATGACTTTGATCCAATATGTTAATCTCGAAACAGTCACTGCCAATATTTGTTCTCAACAAATCGATATAAATTTGATTTGTATCTCATACATATTCATCCCATGAATATCAATCAAACTATACTAATCTTAATTCTGTTGTTATTCCATAACAATGTAGATTAAGGACATTTAGAATAATTAATAATATTATTCAAGGACATTATAAATAATAAACATACGAATCATCATAATAATAAATTCTCATAAATAGTCAAAATACCATGTGCACAATGGGCCTGAAACCTTTATTACTATGGCTCACCTTTATTGGTGTGAGGAAGAAGCCGTTTTGTAGAGTCGGAGGCGCCGGCGAGTTTCGATGAACAAGGAAGTTGACCTCGACTCCGATGCCACTTCCATCGGGAGCGGGATGGCTCTGCCGGTGTGTTGTGATGCCTCTAGAGCGAAGTGCAGGTTGTGTATTAATGCAGAGGTGGCAAAAAATTGATTGCATATCTTCTAAACGGTGAAGAAGCATGAGCAGAATTATCCTACACGACCTTGAGCCTTCTTGGTAGTAGTATTTGCCTTGCGGATGGGGCATTACTTATATGGAGTGCCACAGCCAGGTTTTACGGATCATAAGAGCTTGTAGTATCTATTTGCAGCGAGAAGGCCCGGAACATGAGACGGAGATGGATTGAACTGTCGGGGATTATAGATGTACCATTGAATATCATCTTAGGCGAATGTGGTAGCGGATTCTCTTAGTAGGAGACCCATGAGTTCCGTATCGCGCCGAGGTCGTCGTCTTCCACTGACTCATGAATTGAGGTCCTTGGTGGGATGGGCCCGCGGTCAGAATCTTGTTAGCCACATTTCATATGCGTCTGTATTGATAGACAAGATTAGGGGAGAGGCTTGATTCGGGATCCACGGATAGTAGTGAAGTTGAGGTGAAGTAAGTACGAAGCGACTAGAGTTTGTCATTGAGAGAGGATGGTCACGGAGTGGTCATGGGTTAAGGTTGTGTGTACGGATGTAGGTGATGTGAGGAGAGAGATTATAGGAGGGAAGCCCGTTCTCGAAAAACATGTATGCATCAGGAAGCCTGAGTGTATCATACCACAAAGGAACCTCTTTGGTGGAAGACATGAAGGGAGGATCATGCGAGTTGGCATCAAATGTCTCACATGTCGTGGTGAAAGCGAACATCGAAGCACACTTGGGGCCATTCTGATCGCTCCCGATCCCTCGATTGGAAATAGGAGAGAATCACTTATGGATTTTGTTGTAGGACTGTTGCGGAATTACTTCCGTGATACGATATGGGTGATTGTGAGCCAGTTGTGAGAATCGGCCCAGTTTCCTACCTATCGGGAATAGTGATTCATTGGATAAGTTGGCGATTATCACGTTAAGATATTATCGAGGCGCATGAGTACGCCCGGTTTCCATTGTTTGAGACGAGAGATCGGGTTTACCTGCACGGTTTTGTGATTCTGAGAATGCGCAGCACTGGCGCGCCGGTAAGACTTTTTCATCCACGGGCGGATGGCGATCCCGAGAGGACTATCTGAGACTTTAGAGGATATGCTTAGGGCTGTGTTATGGAGTTTAGGAGGCCCGGGACACCCATCTATGATGGAGTTTGCATACAATAACAGTTATCAAGCCAGTATTGGTATGGCCCCTTATGAGGCTCTTTATGGTGAAATGTGGAACTCCGATCTGTTTAGGATGAGGTGTGAAAGAAAGAAATTAGTAGGTCAGGAAGTTGTCAGTGAGCTTGTGATAAGATCAAAGTTATAAGGGATGGCGAAAATTGCACAAAATAAACTGGAAAGACCAGAGATAAATCTGTGGGACCTCAGTTCAGAGACGGATATATGGTATTTTTGAGGATTTCTATGGAAGGGCGTGCTAAGATTTGGGAAGCATTGGAAAAATTTGTAGGAGTCCATGGTATATTGGACCATATAGGATTGTTGAAGGAATGGGAGGTGGCATATCGATTGGGTTGCCACGGTATGATGGAATTCACGTGTTTTCCATGTTTCTATGCTCATGAAGTACATGCAGACCATTCATGTATTGGCCAGGCAACCGTTAGGAAATACGGGAGAATTTGACATGAAGAAGGAACGGTGGGTCCTCGACCGTCGAGAGCAGGATTCTGCGCAATGAAGACTATGTCCCGGCCGTTGAAGGTATTGTGGAGGAGTCACTCCTGATAGAGCTTCATGGAGCGTGAGGACGGATGAAGAGGCATTATTCCCATCTCTCTTTGATGCTTAGACTGAATGTTTTAATTTAGGGACGAAATTTTTTATAAGGAGGGGTGATTGTGACTGACCTTATTGAATGTTATAATGGTAGTTTTGAATAGTTAAGTCCCGATGATAAGCGGGTAGATTAGAATTTAGAGCGCTGGGAAGTCATTTGGGCATAAAGTGAAATTTTGAAATTTTCATAGGATGCCATTTGGAATAGTGATTTTTCTTATTATATCGGGATGGAGGGGTTTGCAAAGGAATTTTAAGAAATTTGGTTCTACTGACAGGCGATATTTAGAAGAGAATTGGAGATTTAAGTGAATAGTGATTTCCGGACTGAAATTCGGAACCTGCGCTGATATTTTTCGGAAATTGGGTCGAAAATACGAAAATGTCCGGAATTAATCATAGAGTCTAATGAAACTGAAAGCTTCAATTAAAGCGGAGTCGGTTGGATAGTTTTCGAGCGTCAAAGCGTAATTCGGATAATAATACGCTATTGTTTGGATTTCTGATTTTAATGATTTTAAATCCGATTTCGGTGATTTGAGCACGGAATCAATGTGAGATTCATTACAGAATATTCGTGAGTCGATTTGAAGTTTATTGACCATAGAATATTTTGACATTTAATCGGTATAAAAGCGTATAAGGTGAAACTAAGATAGAATCTACTATAAGGGAGATATTTTCTTGTAAAGGCCAATTAAAACCTTCTTAATGACTAAGTTATGATTAAGAGAATATCATGAGGAATGAACCAATGAGATTCTTAGGCACAAGAGTCAATCAAAAATTTTTAAGTTAGGGTTAGTGGCTCGCGAGAATGAATGAAATGAGATTATTTGGTTTCAAAGGGCAATTTGGCAAGTAGGTCAAAATCTAAATTAAGAGATTTAAAGTTGCTAAAAGGGGAGGCTGGCTGAGAAAGAGGAAGAAAGAGAGGAAAGAGAAAGGAGAGAAAGGAGAAGGAAGAAGAAAAGTGTAGGACCAAGGTATGAGATGTGATTTTTCTCCTCATTCCAAGCTTTCCCAGTGATCTCCAAGTGTTAACCCAGAGAGAAAAGCCCGAGAAACTCAGAAACAAATGATTTTACAATGGTGGAAAGTTAGTTTTTATATTTTTCATGCCTAATGCTTCGATTTTCTTGTATGGATTTTAGAATTGGGGTATTTAAGGTTGAATCATGATGATTTTGATAGAAATTGAGAAAGAAATGGATTAGGTTAGGGTTTGATGTTGAATTTTGTATGATATGTTGAAATTGGTTAGGGATTTATGAAATTGAGGCATAAGGCATTGGATTTGAGTGATTAGAGTGAAGAAAATGGAAGAACAAAATTGAATATGGTTTGTGCAGAATTCGGCCAAAATGGAAATGATAGGGGTCAAGGATAGTTTGGTAATTTCTATGTGTTTTAGGGTGAATCTTAACTCTGCAAATGCATTAGGTGGTTAGAAAAGAAAGATTTGAATTGAGGCATTAGACCATGTTGTAAAGTAAAGGGAATCTTTGCTCCAAAATTTCTGTAAAACCCCTGTTTTTGTTTTGGCTATAGATTAAAGTTAGAATCATCAATGAATTGATTCAATTGGTAAAGAACCATAGAATGAGGCTACAAATGTATTGAAGGGACCAAGAAAACTGCTATAAGGCTCCAAGTAATACGGACTGAAGGTGGGCTCATTGGCAGCTCACTGAGGACTGCTCTATTTTGGGTATGGTTGGGGAGTGTTTTGGCCATAAGTGGAGTTTCCTCTACCCAAATTGAGTGATTCAAAATTATGGGTAGAAAATCATACTTCTAATGAAAAAGATTATCAGAAGAGTTCATGCCAATTGTAACCCCAAAGTGCCCATAAAATTTGTCAAAGTGGGCTACGTACTGGGTCTGTTCTGCCAAGAATTAGATCATCTAGATGTAAATACAATAACTTGAGTTTTGGTGATCAAATTGGGTGCTTGCTTCCAATTGGAAGAAACATTAGAACCATAGCTTCATATTAGAAGAAACCATTTCCAATTTATGGAGTTAAGATCCATAAATCAAGGATAACGATGAGTGATTCGAGTGAGTTAACCAAGTTGGTATAAAAAAAAAAATCTTTGTAAGTTGTGTTATGTGGTTGAGGCTTTGAGAAGGAATTTTAAATTTTAAATTTAAAGAGATGTCATTGGATATCTTGAGGACTGATCTGGAGAGTTTCATAATTTTGAGATGGTTTATGAATAATTTTGAGTCATAGTCTATAAAAATTATTGTTGGAAAAAAGGTTAGCCAAAATGAGTGGGTTTTAGTGTAAAGATTAATTTGTTCATTTGGCTTTAAATGAATGTGTATGGTGGATTAAAATGGAAGTTATAGTTAATATGTGTAGTTGTGGTTTTCTTGAAAAATGTGGAAAGGACTTTCGGACGGGGAAAGCAAGGGGGTCGGCCCAGCGTGCGGGAAGCAAGCGGGTTGACGGTGAAGCGCAGTGTAAAGTGATATTTTGACAGATTGAGTTTTAAAAGTGAATGATTTTAATATTAATGAAAAAGTTTAATCAAATCATTAAAAGACATATGGAAATTTTTTATCTTGCATCAATATATATATATTTGTATTAAATTATATATGTATGCATGTGTTAGGCATTATGGAAGTTTAAAAATGTGTAAAGAATGCATAAATGTATAAATAATAATAAAGTAAAGTGTTTAAAGGGATTTAGAAATGTATTTTGAAGAAAGGTTTTTGCGATGGTTACCCTAACCCTATATGACAGGTATGATGATGTCGTAGAAGTACTTTAGCGTGTAAGTTTAGAGGGTAAAGTTATAGGTTACTAGCGGGGAGGAAATAGGTGTTTAGAGTAATATCCTTACACGTGATAAAGTGCTATGGCCGGAACCCTATGCAAGCGTGATTTTCCTGCGCAGGCGTAGTGGACCTTGACTGGAATGAGGACTTGTCCCTCACCGTCGATTACCCAGGAATGTTAGTTGTGTTTTTATCCCTGGGTTCACTTGAAAGAAGAAATAAAGAAAGAAAGAAAGTTTAAGGTATAAATTGATTTCTAATTGTATAAGTATTTATTACTTTGATATATGCGAAAATGTTATCTAAATAAAAATGTACACTCACTGGCTCTTTGCTCATTACCATTCCGTATGTTTCAAAACCATTTTTTTTTTTTTTTCAGAGCGAGTGAGTGCGGCCGGTAGGACATCCCCTGTAGCGATTAGTCGAGCCATGTCGAGGAAGGCATTATTTGTGAAGTTGCATTGTATATAAATATTTTGCATATTGTATATGTTGAATATTTTGTTATGTATATATGTATATATGTATATAGTTTGAAAAGGAACTCATTGGAGCTTTGATCCTCGAGTGGAGCGAAATTAAAAGTAGGCGGTAGAGCTTAAGCGACTCGAAGCCAAATTTTTTGATAAAAATGTGCATGGAATTGAAGGTTTGATTGTTTTGATGATTTGAAGTAAATAAATGTATATGTATGTATATTGTGTTTGAATTGGGTTGTGGACGAGGTCTATTATGGAAGTTGAAAATTGGGGAAGTTTAGAAGTGTTTTAAATGTTTTGCTCGGGTTTTGTAAATTTAGAAACTAAATGATTTTTGAAAATAAAAAATCAAAGTGTTTAAAAAAAAAAAAAGGAAAGAAAAGAAAAGAAAAAAATTTTCACTTCATAATGTTACTCTAAAAATATATTAAAATTGTAGGGGTTCGCTCCATGGATTTTATTTGTGCTTGAGGAAAATTTCTATATATCCGTTGGAGTCTTGGGAGGGTCCCTCATGTTCATGAGGTTAATCAGGAATTAGGGATCCTTCAGAAAATATAACCCACCCAACCTACCTCGATGGCTGAAATGGAAACTAATGGATATCGAGTGTATCTAAGGCGAGAATACTGCTGAACCACAAAAACTTACCTGCCAAATATTGGCGAAAAGTACATTAAAAAAGCTTTAAACCTATAGAGTTGAAGAATTTGGGAACCAAAATGTCAAAACCTCTTTGCTTGAGGAGGAAAGCAGGGGAACCTCAGGCGACCTCACGAATCCTACCCCCGGCAGCCTTGCAGCTGGGGAGGAAGAAGTTTTGGCCGCTCATCCTCGAGGATTGTCATCCTTGGAGGGTGTTTGTACTTCAGAAATGAGAGAGAGGAGAGAAGAGAAAAATGAGGGCCAAAAGCAGGGGGCGTAAGCACATCCTTCAAAATTAAAACTTAGGTCTGACGGTGCCATTACAATGGCTTATATAGCCCTTACAAACATGTGAAATACCAAAACCAAGCTAGAATAATTACGTTGAGGGTAGAAATGAAAACCAAAATGGATTAGTTTGGATCTGAAAACACGATGCGAAGGAATTTACTTCTTTGGTAATTTTTCGCTACATATGAAAATTCGCTATGATGGCGAAAATTTAGTTATATAGCCGAAATTTAAGCTATATATTGAGAATTTCCTGCGATATCGCGAAATTGAAGCCTTTATGCATCTGATAGCTCTGCATTTCCCATTACTATATTCCATTTCTTCTAGCTTTGATATTCTTCCTTCAGAACTTCTTTGAGTGATGAAAATATATGAAATTGATGGAAATCAGCCGACTTTTCTATGATTGGATTGACACGATAATTTGGCTTCAATTCACACCAAAAACTACAAAACAACGGAATGCCGAACATAAGTACCAGGGACACAGAACATGTCAATTGGGTTATAACAATTCTTTACAAAAAAAATGCTCAAACCTAATAAAAATAGGGTTCAAATAGCACTTTTTGGGCACTTAATCACACACCCCGACCTACACATTGCTAGTCATGCAAATGCGAAAAAAATAATAAAAAACATATAAAACTATATAACAAAATTATGTTACAAGGTTAAGATTGAAGGTTTTGAAGAAGTAATGCCTAGCTAAGTAAGAATCATCGAAGCCTTGCTCGATAAGCATCTTGAGAGAATGAATGCCATACAAATTGAGTGTCGAAAGAGCCTCCGTCTCGGTGAAGATCCAACGGGAACTTCCACGAAAATCTAAGTGTTTGAGCATTCGGCTCTGACAATACGCTACTTGGCTGCACTCTCCCCTGACCTAGCTGCGCGCAACCTAGCATGCTAACCTGGCCTAAATAGATGGACCCTTTTATTCCTGACTCTTTGCGTTGTAAAAAGATTTTAATCTTTGAGGTTGGTCACCCAGTCAATATAGCGGGGATCTACGTGACTCCCGGTAATTAAGGCTTGGGACACGAGTCATAGGATCTTCCCGACCACAAACTCTTGGGTTTGCGGACTTCGAATGATTTCGAGACTCCATTTTTCCTGACTTGTTAAAACTCTACCCCGTCACGATGGCGCTAAGTTAGTGGCTTGATCGGTTAACCCAGGGCGGCTAGGCTTTGCAGGCTTTAGCCATATACCTGAGGGCCAGGTACTTTCCGGGACTCCAGGCAAAGCGTTACGAATTTTTCTTCTTTTCTTTTCTTTTTCTTTTTCTTTTTCATTTCTTTTTATTTTGGAAGACCGTTGGCCTTCTATTCATGGGGGGTCATAACTTTATTAAAGGTGGTCAGTGAAACTAGGGTAGGTTGTACAAGTAAAGGAGGTTCACATGATTTTTTGACCTATCCTTTGAAACCTAATGTGCTCGGTGTGTGGTTAGCTAAAGGTGGAAAAATGGTTGAAGCAACAAGAGTTCAACTAATCATCCTCGACTAAGCATGGAACCAATCTAACATGATAGAATTGAATGATGCTTCAATTTTTCAAACTACGGAGTTAAAGCGAGAACACAAAAAAAATTTGGATTACAAATGCGGTCCAATTTGTGAAAAAGTAAGTTGCTTCTGTATATGACTTCACAAAAGGAAAACCAAGAAAGCCATTGAACATAAAATGGGCTTGCTCAAAATAGTAACAAAATATAAGTGCAGCCAACTATTCCACCTAGCTCTCCCCACGACCGTATCTCATTGTATGCAATGGGGCTCGGATTCTTGGAAAGTTAGGAGAGTATATTACCTGTTGATATGTGATCATTTGGATAGGAGAATTCACTAAGCTTTCCATCGACACACTTATTCACTCCGTTTGAGCGAATGAACAAGTTAGAAGAAGAAAGCAGAGAAAAAGTGACCGATTGAATTATTTTGAAAATTTAACCTTTATAAAATTTCAAGTATTCTTTCTAGTTAGATTTATATATTCTAAACTCTCTAAGCTTTCCAACGGTACCAAAAATGCCTAAAACGGAGTTCGGATAGAAAAGTTGCCAAGGCCCAGAAACAAAATTGAAGCAAAAGCGGTGGGGGTAGCGAAATTTAGCTACCAATCGCGCAAATTCACATATATGTGTCTGAGAATTTTAAGCTATACACATAGCGATTTTTTTTTTTTTTGGAAAAAAAATATATATATATTAATAATAATAAATAAAAAATAAAAATAAAACTTTTGAAAAAATAAAAATAAATTTTTTATTAATTTTTGTATAATTTTTTTTTCGATAAAATAATAAAATAAAATAAAAATAAATACCAAAAAAAAAATTTATATATATATATATATATATATATATATATATATATACTCTTTAAACTTATTGTACACTTTTGTCGCATATGGGAGACGATCCGTACATGTTTTAATTCACATGTAGAAATTTCGCTATGTAGCGAGGCCGCTATTGTAACGAAAATTCGCAATGTGAGAATTGCATAAAATTGTGCTCTTTTGCGAAAATTTCGCTATAATTGAAATTCTCCCTCTTGCTCCAAATTGCTCCGATCTTGTTACCTTCAAAATTTTCACCCAAGCTTGCAAAAATTATCTGAGAAAAATTAGCCAGAATTACGAGAAAGTAGAAAAACAAGCTGACAATATTAGCAAATTAGGGAAAATCTAAGAAGAAAAATTATAGAAATCCAAATAAAATAAAATAAAATAAAATGAAATAACACAAGAAAAATTAAAACAAAAAGTGGGAGTATGCTCCCCTGAGCCACTCCCTTAGGCCTTTAGAAGCTCTTTGGAACTAAGCGGAGCTTAAATCTGGGGTTCGGATGCCAATCCAGGGCCGGTACCCCAGGCTCATCCATATGCCATCGGTATGCGGTGCCACCATCGTTTTGATGTAGTGACAAAGGCTTGCTCACGGTGGCCACTAATTTCTTGAATTTTGTGGGACGACCGGTGCAATTGATGTGGCCTTTGTGGTAGGTGTTTTGGAGTGTGGATTGTTGTAGGGTGTGGGCAAAGCCATGCACTTGGTGGTGGAGGGGCTGCAGCGGTGGGCTTTGGTGGCAGGCGATGTGGTGGGGTTCAATTATGTGGAAAATGGTTTGAGAACATGCTTTTTGGGCTCATCCACTGCTTCTTTTCCACTGCCCTCCTCAGTTAGCAATGGGGAGATTGCTTCATCTTGCATTTTATATTGCTCCTCCACTGTGGTGTCAATCGGTAGCTCTTTTCTGGATCCCTCGCTTTTGATAAAACAAGGCCCGATTGGTGAGCTTTGGGATGATTCCTGTAGGATGTCAAATTTTGATCCAATTTAACTGGAACCCATCCAACTTCTTGCACATTCGAGGCTCTCCCTTTGTATTTAATTTCTTGATTGGCACGGACATTCCACTACCCTTTCACTCCTCTTTGAAATTTATCCACTAGTTTTCTCAGGATTCGGTGTTGCTTGCTCAAGTTTGGAGAAATTAAGCGTAATGGTGGTGTAGTGGTAGGGTTGAGGTAAAATGTGGACTTGAGGAGGTCTATCAAGTTGAGGGAACACTATAGACGGGTGTACTCATCCATTGGTCTCTATAGTCCCTTATAGACCTATTTGGGTGTGGATTTCTCCCCAAGGGTTGCTGATTTTGTCATGCTAGGTTTCTATAGTCCCTCATTGTCATGTATGCTCTAGGGTTTCTCTCCTGACTGTATTGCTCTTCATGTGGGGGTTCCATTTGCTCTCAATTCAAACCACTGGAAAATGCAATCCTGCAGTAGAAATAGGGCAACCCAAGACAACACAGAAAAACAGTCTACGACAACTCTTTTTTTTTTTATATAGTGAAATGTGCACAAAAAAAAAAATGTGATCAACAATAAAAGGAAAATTTCACGAGAACTTATGATGAAGATCATAAGTGTTCCTGGCTCGTCAAATGCACTTAGAGCTGCATCCTGAGCAACGGCCATTTGATTCATGCCACAGAGTAGGGATGCTGAGATGTGAAAACTTACCTCTTATAAGTTGCTCCTAGCCAATGGCGTAACTCTTTGCAGTATAAGAAGCTCTAGGATCGAACAGGATCGGTTCTTTATGCAAATGACTAACAGTGAAGTGCTTAAACTGGTGAATTTAATTTGGATTTTAAGGTGGTGATAAAAACAGGGGGTTTGGTAGGTTGCAAACTGAAAATAAGGCGAAATAAAATATAAAAAGAACTCCTTGAAACATTTTGAGAGCTAGCAAGAGGTCAGGTTCATTTCTCGAGTGGGAGGTGACATATAGTCATCTCGCGAACCGGATCTTCATTTAACTTTAAAAACTAAACCCTAATAATTTTCCTTTTGATAAAAAGCATTTATTTAGCATTTATGGTTCCTTCAGTGAAAATCTATCACCTTGACTCATCCTCTGTTAGTTCGTAAAGAGCTGACTAATGGATCTCGGTGGATACAATAATAAGCATCCTTGACCTAAAAGATTACCAGTATTGATCAAAGAGAGGATGCATCTACGGTGAAATATAATAACCCACGCCTACCTCCCGATTGGCTCGTAAATGGCAACTAATGGATATCGGTGTAATGTCTAAAGCTAAAGGCTTCTTGAACCTAGCTTGCCAAGTATTGGCGAAAGAAAGTACATTAAAAAAGCTTTAAACTAGAGTTGAAAATTTGGGAACCAAAATCTCAAAACCTGTTCAGTGAAAAGCAGAGGGGGAACCTCCAGCCGGCCTCCGAGATCCTACCCCAGAAGGCCATGCCTCAGGAGGAAGGGGTTTTAAGCTGGCTAATCCTCGAGTTGTATCCTTGGAGATTATTTCGACAGCAGAAAATGAGAGAAAGAAAATGAGGGCCCAACGAGGATAAAGTAGCTGCTATTCAAAATTAAAACTTAGGTCGACGGTGTATTACAATGGCTTATATGGCCTTCTAGACATGTGAAATACCAAAATAACCAGGCAGAATAATTCACGGTGAGGGTAAATGAGAAAAACTAAAAGCGAGTCGTTTGAATCCTGAAAATACGGCCTTGAGAGAATTTAAGCTATGCGAGTAATTTTAGCTATATAGTGATTATTTATGATAGCGAAAATTTCCTCTATGCGAAATTTCCTCTTGATATAAGCGAGGCCCCAATAGCATGTACATCGTGGCTACTATTCCCACTACTCTATTCCATTTCTTCTAGCTTTGATATTCTTCCTTCTCGCTTGCTGAAATTGATAGAAAACTATATGAAATTGATGGAAATCAACCCGACTTTATTATGATTGGATTAACACGATAATTTGGCTTTCAATTCTTGCAAAAACTACAAAAACAGCCCCGGAATGCGATCAGAAGTGCAATAGGGACCCGAACTTGTCAATTGGGTTAATTATAACAATTAGTACACAAAAAGCGCTCAAAACCTAATAAAAATAGGGTTCAAAATAGCACTTTTTGGGCACTAATCAAGCATATGGGTAGATTTATGAGAATGGCTAACATAGTGGCTGAATGAGATGCAAGACTGATGATAAAGTGCGACTCTTTCCATTTCAGAGATGTGGAAACAACTTGGTTTGATCAGCACACTGTTGGATCGGAGTGAACAACTAGAAGTATTGGTGGGCATACATGAAGCGGATTCTTCCCTCATGCTCTCCTTTAGAAGAAGCTGGGGTGTATGTTCAAGCAAGGAGAATATGAAAGCCTTTACAATGCCTAGGAAAGATATAAGAGGTTGCTGAAGAGATACCCAATGCATGGCATTGATTTGACCACACATATGGACATCTTTTACCATGCCATAAATTGTACTCCAAGGGTATAATAGATGCAGCCTGTTGTGGAGCATTCAAGAGAAAGAGTGCTAAAGAGGCAAACCAACTTATTAAAGATTTAGCTAAAAGCAGCTATAGAGCTCCATCTGAGATTTAAAGGAGCAGCAACAAACTAAGAGGAGGTAGTGTAATGAGGCTAAAATGGGATGGTTGCTATAAGTAGCTTGATGCATTGATGTAAGTTGAGGCTTGGGATAGAAGAATGCATTCAGCTCATGAAGTGGGAACAATGGAAGGAAATGAGCATAAGAGTATCACTAATGAGGGACTTGCTCATGAGGGTCCCTATCAGGTAGAGGAGGCTTAGTTTGTAGGTGGAAATAGAAGTTACAATTTCAGGCCCAACACCAACCTTCTAACCTACTAGACACCAGCACTGAGGAACCTTGATAATTTCTCATATGGAGGTGGAGCATATGGGCCAAAGACACATCTGAGTATCGATAGCGGTATATGCTCCGTGGGTTCAGGGACCAGTAACAAGCAGAGTAGTCGGAGAGTGAGAATCAGACGAGAATCTATTCTTTAGAAGCTGGAGATGTTGAGCTTCATAGGAGAGAGAACAGAAGCCTTGGATGTTCTACTTGAAAAAAGTTTCTTTGAATAGCGACATTCGAGACCAAACACAGAAATGTGTTTGAAAAATACAGTGTCTCTAAAGACCCAAAGACACAGAGTGAGGGAAGGCGCCCTTTGCAATGCGGAGACCAATTAACGATGTCTTCCCAATTGATACCTAGAAGAATCCTAAGGAGTGTATGGTAGTGACTCTAAGGGCAGAGAGTTTGAAAACAAAAAAGAAGATGAAAAGAGGAAGACTGGGATGGAAAAGCAAGAAGAAATTGAAGAAGAAATCAGGTTATTAAGTTAGAGGAAAGAAATAGAAGGAAGCGAAAAGAAAGGTCTGCGAAGAGCAAGAACAACCGAGTAAGAGAGAAACTTGAAGAAGAAATAAGGGTGGAAGCATATATGCCCTCTATTCCATTCCTCGGAAGACTCTGAGCAAAAGATGGAAGAGTAGTTCTCTAGATTCTTAGACGTATTCAAAGAAGATAGAGATAAACATGCAACTGCGAGCCGTTGGCTCAGCTATGCTAATTATCAAAGTTTTGAAGATCATTAAGGTAAGGATGTAGGATTCTTGAAGAAGGAGTAGTGAGTTTAATGACCCACCTCGTTACGATGGTCGGAAGAATTTGCATGAGAGATGGAGGATCTTGCGACTTCACCATCCCTTGCACCATAGGGAATTTTTAATTTGGGAAGGCTTGTAAGTTAAAGAGGCGACATTAACTTGATGCCACTATACGTAAGTGGCCAGGTAGGGAGCTTACTCCTACAACTATGACACTATAAGTGGAAGACTAGGACCTATGGCTCGACCAGAGAGAGGTCGCAAGAGATGTACTGCAAATCAAGGTGGGAAAATTTATTTTCCTTATGGACTTTGTAGTAATGGACATGGAAGAAGACACACAAGTCCCACTGTTTCTTGGAAGGCCTTTCCTAGCCACAGGAGCTGCCTTGATAGATGTTAAGAAGGGAGAACTCACTCTTAGGTGGGGAGATAGAGCGAGTACATTTCAAATACGAGATCAAAGCAGGAAACAATGCAGTTGTGACAATGCTAAAGTATGATTATAATTCCAATTTATTTCCTCCCAGTCTGAGACTGATTAATGATTGTAAAAACCATAATTTGTGAGCCAAAGAATGAGCTGAATTTCCAGTATATTGAGACTCATGATGTTGAATATCTTAATTCCAGTTTTGAAATTAGAGAAACAATACTCAGTCTAAAAGAAATCAGTGCAGGAAAGTTAAGCGACGGTGAAGAGAAGGGACGAGAAGTGGAAAAAAGTTATGAAGGGCTAATTCTTAAGGAATTACCCAAACGTCTAAAATATGCTTTCTTAGGAGCTGAAAGAGCACAACCTATAATCATAGCAACTATGATGATAGGGAAATGGCGAAGCCCAGTTAGATTCTCGAAATATAAAGAGAAGTCATTGCTTGGTCGGTAGAAGACTTGAAAGGGATCGGTCATTGTGGTGCATGAATAAAATCCTCTTGGAGGAGAATGCAAAAACATCAATTGAACATTAGAGAAGACTAAACCCAGTGATAAAAGAAGTTGTTAGAAATGCGATATTAAAATGGCTGAATGCAGAGTTTATCTATGTAATCTCAAATAGCCCTTGGGTGAGCCCAGTTCACGTGGTTCCCAAAAAGGGTGGATTAACAGTCATCAGAAATGAGAAAAATGAACTAATTCCAACTAGAATTGGGGGTAAGGGGATGGAGGTGTGCATTGATGACGAAAGCTGAACACCGCAGCGGAAAGGATCACTTCTCCTGCCTTTATTGAATCTGCGAATCATTGGACGGGTTGGTTGGGCCTTGCCATATGTTTGCTTGATGGATGTTTAGGATACATCAAGTTTTCCATAGCTGAGGACCGGAGAAAACACACTTCCCATTTCTTACCAACACTTTGCTTTTAAGAAGGATCATTATTTAAATTATATGATATCCTGCCATCTTCCAAAGGTGTATGATGTCCATGTTTTCAGACTTGGTGGAGGAGGCTAAGGAGATTTTTATGGATGAATTCTCTATACATGGATCTAGTTTTGAGCATTGCCTGAAAAATTTAGAGACTATACTTCAGAGGTGCCAAGACAAGAATTTAGCTCTTAATTGGGAAAAATGTCATTTTATGGTAAAAGAAGGAATTATCTTAGGGCATAAAATTTTCGCAGCTGAGCTAGAAGTTGACTAAGCTAAGGTGTCTGTCATAAAAACTCTACTGCCACCTACAATAATAAAAGGGATAAGGAGTTTCTGGATAGCCATAGTTTCTGGAAGATTTCTGAAGGACTTCTCAAAAATTTCCGGACCATTATGTGGCTGTTGGAGAAAATGATGGGTTTGACTTTGATGAATCATGCGAGGTTTGCATTTGAAGAAATTAAATCATATTGGTTAGACTCATCATGGCAATACAGATACGCAACAAAGAGTTTCAAATCATGTACTGTGATGCCGGTGACTACAATGGGAGCGATTTTGGGACAAAGAACAAGAAAATTTTCAAAGCGATATACTATGCCATAAAACCTTTAATGAGCACAAGAGAACTCTTCGACTATAGAAAATATAAGGATCTTTATATTAGTGTTTGCTTGTGAAAAATTTAAGACCATATATTTTGGGGTCCATGTGATGCCTGCGATCTTGAAACAATTAGTATCTAATGGCAAAGAAAGATGCCGACGCCAAGGTAAATCCAGAGTGGAGTACCTACCTTTGCGAAATTTGATTCAAAAATCAAAGGATAGAAAGGGAATGCAGATGTGATAGGCGATCACTTGTGATTGAAAAGCTTACTAAAAAAGAAAGAGGGACATAAATTGAAGAAAATTTCCCTGATTAGTAGCTTTTTCAAGTATCAGTCCAATTACCATGGTATGCTGATATTGTCAATTATTTAGCTCGTGGAATGTCACGGATTTTAGCTACCCGGCCGGCGATGCGGAGTATATATGGGATGACCATTTTGTTGTTTAGAAAGTAGATCATATCATCAAAAGATGTGTGCGGAAGATGAGCAGATTGGAATAATTGATAAAATGTCATGCATCACCATATAGGAGGACACTTTGCGGGGAGAAAGAACAACCTGAAAATTCTCAGTCGGGTTTTACTAGCTACTCTGTTCGAGAGGCGTAGCTGATTGGTTAAACATTATGATAGATGTCGGAGAATGAGCAGCATAAAGCGGAAAGTGGAAATGCCTCTGCCAAGGGATCATGTGGTGGTGCCAGTTTTTATGTATGGGGGATAGATTTTATGGGACCTTTCCTACCCTCATTTGGAAATCAATACATTCTCCTAGCTATGGACTATTTATCCAAATGGGTGAAAGCTATAGCTTGTCCAAGGAATGATGCCAACATTGTGATGGGGTTTATTCAAAGAAATATCTTTACCAGATTTGGACCCCCAAGGACAATCATTAGTTATGAGGGGAGCCATTTTGAAAACAAACTGTTTGCAAAACTCGTAGCTTGAATGTAAAATCGAAACATGTGTAGGATTGGCTTATCACCCTCGATCAAATGGAATGACCCGAGGAAATATGCGATAAGGAGATAAGGAGAACATATTGGAAAAGGCAGAAGCACTAGTAGGAAGGCGGTCAATCGAGCTAGAATACGGCTGTAAACTACAGGATACCTTATAAATCTCTATTGGGGTATCACATCTGAGTTATTTGGAAAACCTTGTCATCTCCACTCTTGAGATGGAGCCACCAAGCTATGGGCCATCAGAAATTAATTGTGATTTCAAAGTTGTTAAGAGAAGGAAGCGCTTCAAATGAATGATGGAAGCGAGAAATGAAGCTATGATAATTCGAATCTCTGAAAGATCAGACTAAAAAGTGGCATGATCGAGGAAGATTCTAAGGAAGAGTTCGAGAATAAAGTACGGTCCTATTGTACAATTCCAAGCTAAAACTTTTACGGGAAAACTCAGTCGAGTTGGTGGTCCATACCGCGATGGATTGCGATAACCACTTTTGAAATGACTAACCCTTTAAAACCATTTATGGAGAAAATTAAGAGAGTAAATGGCGAATAAGCATTACAGGAGGAAGACAAAATGAACGGTCCTAGATTTAGAATCAATGAATTTTTGGAAAGTAGAGAACACATTCTGCGTAATGTCTAAATTAAAAACGTAAAAATATGAAGCGACCTCTTAGGAGGTAACCAGAGCAATTTTCATTTCCTTTTAGTGCCACTAAAATACCTAGAATTTTTATAATAATTTTATTATATAATGCAGGTATGAATTGAATCCAGACAGGTTTTTCCAGGTAATTTGATAGTCGATAAATTGAAAATTGTAAATTGAAAGAGTGAGCATATGATTGAATTTTATACTTCCTTTAAGTGAAATGTATTGAACCGGAAATCAGCTCAAGTGAAAAAGGAAAATGTGGAAATTTGTAAAATGGGGACCTAAGGGTCAATTGTTATAAAGAATAGATGTTCAAAGTGAAATTGTGATAAATGAATGGTCGAAAGTATAAATAGGAGACCAAAATGGAAAATTGGATTTATTGGGTGTTAAACAAGGCCTTATGAGAATAAGTAATTTAGGGCCAAAAAAAAGATGAGAACTTGGAGTGGTGGAAGACAAAACCTTGGCCTTACACTAAGGAGGAGTTTAAAGGCGAAGCGAGGTGCAGGCGCAGTTTGAGAAGCGATCAAGTTTTGTGGAGATGAGGAGGAGAAAGGAAAAGCTGGGGTTTACTGGAAGAGATCAAGCTTTGGTCGGGTTTTGGATTTCTATATTCCTGTAAAGTCAAAACGCTTATGGAAGGGGAGATTTGAGAGGTTCAAGGTAGAAAAGATCCAGAGCTAACCTCATCTTCTATGATTTAGTTTTGGGGAGAAAAGTCCCAACTTTTAGGAAATGGGTTTTCATGGTTCTAAACCACTTTGGGTTGTTTGAAGTGATTCCATGGTGGATTTTGATATCGGATGTATTGTGGAAGAAGATTGGTAGATGAAAATGTGAAAAAAATTGCAATCCACAGGCATCAGGAGCTGAAAGCGAGCACAATAAGGTGCAGTCGGCTTTATCTTGGTACCTTGTGAAAAATGGGCGAGTGGGCAGCTTGTATGGTGGGTTGAACCTGTTTTGATACACAACAATGAGCAGCCTATGTACAGGTCAAGGGATTTGTACAGAATACTAGTGGTTCTAGCATCCACTGTTTTGACATATTTTGCGTCGTTAAGTTCCGTCGTATACCGATGTCTACAGGGACCCTGAGCTTGAACAATGGGGTTCAATTAAGGTTAGAGCTAAGAGTGAAAAAATGCTCTGCTGTGCCTCGCCGCCTCGTGAGTTAGTCTGAATGGAGACTTAGTGTCGCAGCTTGGACTTAACAAAAATAAATTTGTAATTCACCAGGAATTGTTAAATTGTTTATCCACACTAGAGTGCGTGAATGTTATTGACTAGGGACGGGTGATGATCGCCTAACCTGAACCAAGATTGAAGAAGAAAGACCTAGATTCGGCGAAGCAGTTTGTTCTACGATTCTGTCTTATTTCAAGTAT
This sequence comes from Tetrastigma voinierianum, assembly GCA_016808115.1. Classification (NCBI taxonomy): domain Eukaryota; kingdom Viridiplantae; phylum Streptophyta; class Magnoliopsida; order Vitales; family Vitaceae; genus Tetrastigma; species Tetrastigma voinierianum. The sequence goes on from JAEQBH010000584.1 coordinate 86,101, forward strand.
TTTGGTAGATCACCCGTAGCTATGAAATGAATGCATGAATGAGTATATGGAATAAATACATAGATTGGAGTATATCTTTGAAAGATAATAGATGAGATATAAATGGATGGTGAAGAACGGATAAATGTGAATAATGGCTGGGACGGGATTCATCAGCCAGATCCGTCATAAATGTGAATTGAATGATATGAATGAAGCCTTTGTGGGATGCACCGATCGGCATCGTCGAAGAGCGCCGAATTTTCGATGTCCACTTGGCGGGATGCCAATCGACATCGTTATGATGGCATGGCATTGAAGAAATGTCGCGGCGGGATTCACCGGCCGGATCCGTCATGATGGCGTATGGCATTTAATTGATACCACGTATCGGGATGCGCAAGCGGCATCCGTGATGGGGCGAATAAGTGATACCACGTGCCGGGGATGCACCGAGGCATCCGTCATGATGGGAGATGGTGTTGTTAAATGTATAAGCACATTGCTTCGAATGATAATAAGAGTGGGATTCCATCAAAAGCGAATCGCCATAAATTGTGAATTGAATAGTCAAGGTGAAATAGCCCGACATTGGCGAGTATAATGGGATTTTTATGTATATCGTAAAACTCATGAATTGAATTGTGAATTAGTTATTGCATTGAAAATGCATGTTATATGATAAATGACAAAACGAAAGCATGCAAATTGATTAGCATGAGTATATGTTGATATAATAGACATGGTTTTAATGTTAAATGCATGTCAGATTAAATCTGAATATTGAAATACATTGTATCGAACGCAAGCATAGAAAATGTAGGCGTATGAATTTTATGCCAAGGTATGAGTAAGCAAAGAAAAGAAGGCCAAGATCGCGCATCGCAGAGTCATAGAAAGAGTACGGCGTATAAGTGTATACTCCGAAATTTTGCATATCATCTTTTGAACAAGTGGTATTTTGTAAACAAAAATGGTTAAACCCTGAAACTTGATTTGTGTATGTCATTTTGAAAAGGGCATAGAATGCCTTTCTTTGTAAATGTATTTTGTTAATGTTTATGGCCTACCGAATTTCTTTGAATTTGTAAATGATTATGGGCTTGCCCCAAGCCCAAAACTCACTTCCATGACTAAACAAATTAATAAAATGTTTTGATAAGATAAAGGAAACGTCGAATGCGGAGCTTCGGTTATTATCCGCCATTAGTCGGGCAGTTGAATTAGCGACAACTTTTGAAAAAGAAAATTTAATATACGAAAAATAAAAAGAAATCGCGGCGTCCACAGGGGTTTGGTTCGGACTACTTTGTCGGGTGGCGGTGGGACTCGAGTCGCTACGACTAGTGTGTTGATTTTATTTACAATTCAATGTGTTTTGAATCTTTTAGAAGTAGAGTAGTTTTGTTAGAATTTATTTGCAATTTATTTAATTACAATATGTTGAATGTCATGATAATGAAGTTGTAAGGATATATGAAGGTTATTTTTTAAGCATCTCCAACCAGATTGAGTTATCTAGAGTTAACTACAAAGGGGAGTCTACTTCCATTTCTTATTCTTAGGAAATGTTGCATAACTAAGTTTAGGGGAGTGTAATTTAATTGAGTTAGAAATTTCATAGTAGCTTCATTGTACCTTTGTTGAATAGTTGTGAAATTTCTACTACATCTGATGAATGTATCTTTGAATTGATTGAATTGAAAATCTAAGTGTGCATTCATGCTTGAATTGAAATTTTTCAATAGTGACTTATATTCTGACATGATTTAAGTACGAGAACTAAAATCGGAAAGCAAGTAAATGTTCTACTTGAAAGAAGAAAACTCCTCGATATCAGCGACGCCGGCAATGTCGCGACCGGTTTCCCGCAATTTCCTAATGTCTGACAATATCTTGACATTGTTGTCTAATGTCCGCGACATCAACATGTCAATGTCGCGACATCGCATTTGCCGAAGAAACCTTTTAAAGTGACGAAGAAATGTTTCGACGGCCCGAAGAAGCCATCTGCCGAAAACCTAAAGTAATGTTGCGACATGAAATTTCCAATATCTGCGACATCGGGTGAGAGTAATTAGAAAATACGGCGATGTCAGGCATCACCACGACATCGTCGCGACATCAAGTAATGTAAACCACATCCACAGCCAATGCTCGCAACATTCTGATTAAGGCGATCCACCTATAAAAGGAACACATCGAGAAATTTTAATTCTCAAACCTAATCTCTCAAACTTTCAAGCCCTACCAATTTCAAATTTCTTCAAAAATCTAAACTATGTTGAATCTTAACTCTCTAACCCTAGACGAAGTGATAGAAAACGTGGTAGAAGAAGTTCTAAGAGAAAGGAGTAGGAAGGGGCGAGCACACGTAGAAGTGGTTCTTGAGGAGATAGAGTTATGGTTGAAGAAGGAGAAGCGAGGCCTTCTACTCGGCAAAGGGGCTTGAGAAGCGTTAAGCATTTAGAGGCGGGGGCTTTGTGGAGGAAAGAGGCTTCAAGTAGGCGAATGTCGCCTTTTAAAAGAGAGGGAGGAAGCAAACAGCCAAATTTGGGAGAAAGGTAGGCCAGCATAGGGATCCAGGGTAGAGCTCTAGTCGAAGGGAATTTTGTGCAATCTGGAGAGCGAAAGGGCAGCAGCATGCTTCTATGTTGGGGAGATGGATCCCCCTTTGGGAAAGAGACCATCTCGACTCCTAGAGAAATTTGAGACCAATGTGGCGGTGCCTTGAGAGATATGTAGATAGCTCTAGGAGAGCCAGAAGTTCGAGGAAATTATCAAAGAGCTTAAAAATGGTATGGGATAATGGCAAAAAGGACGAAAACCATGCAGCCTACGTAATGGTGATTTGACTAAGGTGAAAAGGTATGGTTACATGTTGTCCTGTTCCCCCGATATACCCCTCAAAGCATGTCTCTATTTGTCTGAGACAAGATTGTGTGCCTCTTGTATGCTAATTAGAGATGTTGTGCAGATGTGAGGAAGATATTAGAGATAAATTCCATTCTAGACTACATTGAGAACACCTTCTGTTCATCTACCACATGATAATCCTTTGCATCAGGGAACAACATCGGCGAGACAAAGGAAAAGTGCTCAAAAGCCTCTTCTCTCACTCTCACTAGAGTCCTCAAAAATCCAGCACATGGTGAAGAGGTAGAAGGCAAGAAGAAGAGAAGCTAAGCGCGAAGAGGTAACCCCTCTACAGTGAGGAAGAGCTAGAAGCCCCGAAGAAATAGGGTTTGGTTTGAAGACTACCCAAAGCAACCAATGCTCTCCCACAGAGCTGAAGAAACAAAACATAACGAGAAAGGAAGGAAAAGCCGGAAAGAGCAGAGGAGCGGCAATTTTGAGTTTGTTATAACTGCTATAGAGATGATAGAAGAGAGATGAGAGAAAGAGATGAAGAGAATAGATGGCGAAACCAAGGAAGAGCTCATATGGAGAGATGTAAATACGGTTGCAAAAAACTATGAAGAAAACTGCCAGCATAAATCTAGTAAAAAGATGGGGGCTTGGAAAGAAGCCACTTGCAAGGGATAAAGCCCTAGAATGAGAGTTGAAGAAAATGAGAGGGGGCTGTAAATAGTGAAACCATGAGAGTCGAGAGCTAATCGGGATGTGGATATCAAGGAAAGAGATGGAAAGATACTCCCGAGAAAGGCAGAAGCCTTTTGGATCTCTCACAAAGAATACCAAAAGGAGATCAAGGCATTATCTTAAAGAAGAGATATGAGGGAATTGGGCAATCTACTAGAATTTATAGAGATAAACTTTGGACTAATAGTATAGATTAAGTGAATTCAATATGACAAAGTATGTCAAGCCTAAGGAGAGTTTGAAAGTCCTTGAATTCTAATGGCTGGAGGCAAAATAGGCTCATCAACCTTACATTCGAACTTACAAGAGTGGTATCTCTTTAAGAATGGTGAAGTAGCTGAAACTAGAAAGTAATCCTCTGATCCTAATTCAATTACTCTTATTACCCCATTACAAGTATGAACTAGTGAACCTCAAGCCCTCAAAATCTCAATCCCATAAAAAGAGGAAATAACCTTTATCTCTTTATCCATCCATCTCTCTATTTTTCTCTGTATTGCTCTCTCTCTTGTAATCCATACATTGTAATTTTTCTCTCTATAAATAAAAAGGCATTTTCTGAACTTTGTGTATAGAATTTTCTTATTCTTCTTATTTTCTTTTAATTTTACATTTCTAAGACCTACTCAATAAAATTTGAGCTTTATGACATTTTACGAATAAATGAGAATTTAGTAGCTGTTAGATATAAGAGTGCATAAGTTAAAGCTTGTGATTGAAATTTTTTAGAGGTTTGTTGTATAGAGAGTTGTGATTCTTGTTTGAAGATTGGCGATAATTGAGATGTTGGTGTTATTGTTGTTGATCATTTTGAAATTAAATTGCTTAATCATAATAGATGTAAAGTTGAACAATAACACAACAATGCATTTAAACCAAACAAGCAAAACTACGCAGGAAATGCAAATGGCACGAAAAAGTGAGTAGATTTTCAAGTTGTGATGTCAGGAGACAATAAGATGATTTTGAATGCAGAAAATAAATTGAAATCAAAGAAGCTAGCCAAAGACACTAATTCTAGTCAGGTTGAAAGCAGTTCAAAAAAATGACTAAATGAACAAATTGGTCTTAAGTACCTTAAAAATTGATTGTGCTTGGGTTAGGAACATTTTATAGGACTTACTATCAGTAAATCTCAAAGGATCCTAGAACTTGTTACATTATTATACGAGGCGAAATTCGAGGCATTGCAACCAATAGAAAATGATTTAGGCCATCCTTGTATTAAGGCAGTTTGGGACTTTCAAAGCACCTTTAATATGCTATATGCATATACCTTATTTTCTTTGACTAATATCGGTTTCATCATCGAGGCCCTGAAGAATAGCCAGCAAGCCTTCCTTAAGTCTCACATGAGTAAGAACCCTAAATTTACCCAAAATTGCATACTCCAGAGCGGCAAAAATGATCAAGAGGATAAGTTTTGGGAATCTGAGTTGAATTGAAATGAAGGAGGAGAATTAAGGATGAGAAAGGAAAACAATTGAAAAGTTGTACTAAAGGAGGTTAAGCAGAAGTCAGGAAAATTTGAAAAGAATGTGGTTTAGGGTAGGTTTGCTAGTAACTCTTGCCTTAGTAATTGAGTCCTTAGAGGTGTTTGCCTAGCACTACTAATACCCAGCTGAAGTATCTGAGTTACTAAGCAAGCTTATTGAAGGTAGTAGAAACTTTAAGGTAAAACATTTTTCAAATTTCAGGCACTGTGAAACAAAATAACGAAAAGAAGCTTTTTGGAGCAAAATTCAGAAAATATTGCTGGAAAGAAAAAAAAAGAAAACACCATAGAGGAGAGAGATAAAAAAATGCACCATACGAGGTTTGAACAATGGCAGAAAAAACTATTTTGAAGAAAAATGGGATGAAGCATTGAGTAAAAAAGAAATGTTGAGAAAATGTATCTGGAGTCTAGGTAAGCAGGCACACAAATAATAGGTCATCTCACTAGTACCTAGCCATATTCTAAGCTCAAAAGACCTATTTGATTATGGGGTTGTGTATGCTTACATTAGTGGAGTATCATGACCAACAGCTATAGGACCTAAGTTACTCCTAAAAGATCTCAACTACATGTAGCTCTCATAAGGCTGCCTAATCACAATTAGTGAGAGGCTGTATTTTGTTTATTAAGCATGAATTACATCTTTGTATTAGTTATCAGGTAGAAAATTTTTAGGATTTTGAAAATGAAGCAATTAGAATTGATATCACCAATTTAGAAATACTACTAATGCACAAATGTTGATCCTTGAGACTGATAGATGATTAAAGTGAAAAATGTCATAAAAATAAAATTTTATTGTTTGGGGATGGCTCATCAACATTTTCTTTGCTTGAGGACAAGCGAGCTTTACGTTAGGGAGTTTGATGAGTGTAGAACTCATATATTTTTAAAGCTCAAACTCTTGAGTATATTTTCAAACTTAAAAAGTTCAAGTTTAATGTAAAATTAGGAGCTTTCTTGGGATTTATGTTTCACGGGGAAATTAAGGAAAAGAAACGAACCCGTCATAAAGGAAGAAATAAACATTGTTAACAGAAAAATCGATCTATATTTCCAGCATCCGTGCTTGTGTGGAAGGTTTTGACCAACTACTACAGTAATAAGCGACATGTGCATGACATCGATAAAGAGGAAGGCGGAAGTATGTGATGTAAAAGGCATCACCACGACATTAATCAGACATCAAATCAATATGCGAAGCATCAGCTCAATGTGACATCAAAAGCGACTCAGCCGATTATTTATGGACATCTAATCGCTGTGACATAGCGCGACATTGATTGCGATGAGAAGGATTTAAATGTTTGAATTAATACGCGATAGCATAACTTTCGATGTCACGACGCTTGACAAGGATTGTCAAGCGTGTATCAGTGGACCGATGTAGCGACGTACGCGACGAGCATGGCCAGCGCTCACGACAAGGAAAGCGGTGCTAGAAGGTCAACATCTAATCGTGGCAGCATTGATAGTGATGTCGACGGTATCTCGACATTGTTGACGGAGGCTGCTTATCAAGATTCAAATGCCGGCGACATCACGGCCAATGCGACATCCACGGCGATATGACATCAGCTTAAGGTGGTTAAGATGAGCTTAACTAAGCAATGTATGCGACATCAGGGTTAACGTATATAAACATCAGGTTGGAAATGATCAGAAGCTGCGGGAGCGATGTCACGATAAGCGAATGTAAGATAAAAGACATCGATTAACGATATAGCCATCGACTTAGTGTGTGACATCAGCTAAATATCGCAACATCGGAAAATAGATAACTACAATGTAGTGACATGGACCGCACGACATCTAAGTTGAGGAAACGCTTGAAGGTACAAATGACGTGGCATTAACTGATGTACGCGCTGGCATCAAATAAAGTGAGTAGAGCTAAAATGAAGTGTCACAACATCCGTTAGTTTTCTGACGCCAAATCGTATGCATGGCTACGAAGAGGCAATAACAGTGACATGAGGTCAGTCTACAAACCGCGCATCTCAAGTGTACGACGGTATCCGCGATGTCACGACATCATCCACGACTATTTTGATCATACGAAAATTGAGGTACCCGATGGAGCTTCCAGTATGCGACGCCCAGATTCGATCGATGACATTGTCCATCACCACGACAATCACCATGACACATTAGCGGTTAGAATTTTACGGGCTTTTGATGCGTGATTCTCACCTCGTTTAGGGCTCAAGATGAGCTATAAATAAAAACACACAGGGAGTGGTGCGCTGACTTCAGCGGGCTTTCATCAGTTTTGTGCTTTTGGGAGATGAAGTCATTGTATACATTTTTCTTTTTTTCTTTTTATTTTTTTCTAGATTTAGTTTTCTTATTTTATAGAGTGGTGATGGCGGGATTAGGAAATTTTGGATAATCATCGAAGCTTAGTTGTATATTTGAACTTTAATGGAATATGAGAATTTTACAGATTCATTTTCTTAACTTGAGTACAATTTCAATATATTTGTTTGATCAATAGTCATTGTCAATTGTAATCCGGTAAATGAAAAGCTAAAGCTTCCTCTAGAATAATCAATATTGGAATTATTATTTATAGTAATATATTATTGTTTTGGGTATGGAAATTGGAGTGAGTTTAATAAAATCTGATTCTTATATTGAGCTATTAGATATGAGTGTTTGGTACCTAAAGGACTACATCTGTTAGCACAGATTTTGAAATCCCTTTGAGTGACCACAGAGATGGACTACGAGAAAGACGATTACTTGGGGTAGTGCACTAATATTATTTGAACTAACAGCTCTTTAGATCAATAATACATATCACTGGTGAAGATCTAACCTCTGATTCAGGTTGGCCTAGATTGGCCAGTGGGAGTGACTGCAGAGAGGGAATGAATCTAAAGTTCTTGATCATGGTTTTGCACAATTCTAAGAGTTTTCCTCAATGAGAAAAGATAAACTTAATCCGTTGATGAGATTTAATCGAGGAGGAGATTCTTATACAGTGATGGGTGAGGTACTATTATATTAGAGAAGGCTTGTATGTATCCTATCTATGGAGGCAGCGTTCTAGTCCTAGAGATGTTTGTAAGTCTTAGGGAAAAATAGTCGGATGCTTAAAGAGAGGATTAAAGTCATACCTGATACCTTTTCAATGCGTTGTCTAAGACAAATGTGGTAAGTTGGAGAGTGGGGATAGTGGTGTAAGGAAAATCCATTTCTATACTCACATGTACTCTTAGACTGGATTCATATATACTTTATATTTTAATTGGAAACTTTGCAGAACAAGATTACACAACAGATTTCATTCAGGTGTTATTTTAGTCAAATGAACTCTCTAATTCATATTATTTTAAATTTCTTTCTCCTTTTTATTCAATTCATTTTAGAAAAGATAATTTTTCTCAGAAAGAATTGAGAGTTTAAATAGTGATAATCTTGAGTAGTGAGAGTAGTTAATCTTGGGTGCAAATCAATCCTTGTGGGAATGATATCCGGACTTATTTTGTCTACTTTATTACTTGTATGACTTGTGCACTTGTAGTAATTTAAACCAAAACCAAATTTTATTTGCAAATTATTACTTATAAAGAAGAAAGTAGATTTTATATATTGAGTCAAAACAGGGTTTTGAAGCATAGCGCTGGGATTGAATAATCTCTAGTGGCAATGCTAAATGAGTTAAACACACACCATTATGTCTATCTAAAAAAAAATTATTACACATATGACCAAAGAAGTTATTGTTTTAGTAATCTAGGATGGATTTCTCTATGATTTTTCCAAAGCTAATCTTGTATCCTTTCAAGATAGCATAGAGGAGGATTGCCTTATCTAGCTTCACAGTGCACACATGTTTGGTAGAGTGTGTTTTCTATTAAGTAAAATATGACTTTAGATTTCAGTTGAGTCTCTCCTTCTTTGACGCAAGGACTCTTTCTTGTTGAGCTCCTTCCTCTTTGTTCTTTCTGCCAGTCAGCTCCTCGAGCTATCATCCATCAGGTCGGGGTTCTTTGTGACTCTCATGAACTGTCCACATGCTCATCTTTTGATCACAAATATGGTTGATGGTCTACTGTCAGAGGAGACCCACTTTTATCACATAACACTAAGTTTCTATTCTATCCCACGGGGTGCATAGAACTCCCTTATTATTGCACTTGCTTGAGTTAGCAAATGCTCTCTGCCAGATAATAGTCATCCCCTTTTCTTAATGACTTCTTTAAATGGTGGGATTATTTCTTTTGTGAGACCCCGGATAAAGTAAAACGATAGATACATGTTCTGAGCACAGAGATTCTCTAGATGCCGGATGTGTTGACACGGATCCTACCGTTGAGTTCATCTCGAAATCGGTACATAGTTAATTTAGTTGAATTTGAAGCAGTCGAATTTCCATTATTTAAGTAATGGACGACGAGAAAGTGACAAGTGGCATGGTGCATATGAACTTGAGGGCGAGACACTTAGCGTAGTGGAGGCAGTGTCAAGTTTAAATCATGCGTGAAAGATAGATTATAGGAAGTGGGATATGACATGGCATGCTTGGTGTAAGAAGGAAGCATGAGGTGTTCTACACTAGGGAAGTCTTCTCACCTAAGAGAAATGCATTCGGTGGAATGGAAGAGAGAGAAGTCAAAAGGGAAAAGGGAGAAGGCAAGAAGAGGAGAAAGAGAACATGCGGTTCTGGTTCTGAAACGAGAGGAGTTACCTTGGTGAGCGGATCACAGCTAGAGGTAGGGGTTCTCTCCTGCTCAGTTAATCTTCATTTCGGAGACATGACATGGCTATGGGGTGTAGCCACCAGTGATGGGCTGGTTCAAAACGGTTTGACATAAAGCGTTGATGATGGGGGCCGGTTTCTAGGTCGTGTGTTTGTCATGGTTGGAACTCTACGAGTTCTGGAAGCGATTTTCGCGTCGTGGTCGATGGCTGATGATCTTGTTGTGTGTTATTGGCATTTTGAATAACATCGATTGTGTGAATCGATGTTGATATACTCGCTGCTTGACCCAACATGATGCTTGAAGATGAAGCATGAATATAGCGTATGTAATTTTGTTATGCATGTAACGCACTTGAGATATTATGCAATGACATTATCATCGCATGTGCACGGGTACATTGCGTAAATCGGGTGTGAGTGCATGAATAAAATGTCGTTTCGGAGGGTTCCCGATGCCGATGGTTCGGAGGTTGTCGATAAATTATATTAGAGGTTGTCTAGCCGATTATATCGGAGGTTTGTCGATGAACTCTATCGGGAGGGTTGTCCCGTGAAAGGGTTCACCGGAGATGGTCGATGGTTTGATACTCGGAGAGTGGTCGGTGGTTAAAAACTAAAAGCTTTTTGTTTTGAAAACGAGTTCTCATACATGACAATTGCATGTGAGGAGTCGATGAGGACCAGAGAGCGGGGCATGACATAGACATTCAGCATATAGAGATATGCATATTTTATATGAATGTGTGGATTTTGTGGATTATGTCATTGCATGCACTTAGGTGAGGAGTAGCCCTTGTATGAGACTTTCTCTCTTGGGCACCAAGGTCACCAGTGGAGTAGAAAACATTTAAGTGCTGGAGGTACACACGAAGAGCACTTCATGAGGCCTTAGTTGAGAAGAAGGTCAAGGATGGCTTATTATGTATTTTGTAAAAGTAAAATGGAAAGCCGATTTTGTTATATCATTTGTTATCCAGTTTTTGTAAATACAAGTGTGAATAAATTTTATTAAACTTAGTTCACATGTTTTAATACAATTTAGTAAAGACACTCTCTCACCTTTGTTATTTCTCATCGGACTTTAAGACTGATTTTTCGTTGGGCAGAAAAGGGAATTTGGCCCTATTTCCTTCGGGTTTATTGTAGCTCCATCAGTAAGCTTGATGTAGGCTTTCGAATCACCCAAATCGGACCTTTACAGCCCAAGTTATGGCCTTTTTTACTCGGAAGAGACACGAGAGGATGTTTGTGGACAGGCTCATCTAGCGGGTGACCTCTTTGGTCGGGGCGGAAAAAACTCTGCATGAAGGCTGTGGCTGAGCTCTTCTGCATGGTATCTTTGTGAGCTCTTCTGCATATTTGTGGGTGACTCTCTGCATGAGCTATCGCTGGGCTCTTGCATGAGGTGTGGGTGACTCTTTTGCATGGTTGTGTTGAGCTCTTGCAGTGGCTGTCTTTGGGCTCTCCTGTGAGATGCATGGCGACCTCTTGTCTTGAGCTCTTCCGCATGAGTGCATTGGGCGACCTCTTGTCTTGAGGCTCTCCTGCATGAGCCCATGGTGACCTCTTATCTTTGACTCTTCTTGCATGATGCATGGCGACCACTTGTCTGAGCTCTGCATGAGCTTTGTGAGGTACGGTGACCTCCTTGGTGCAGGGCTCTCTTGGCGAGCTCGAGCGAGGGAGATAGGCTTTGGATTGTACCAACCGGATGATCATAACTTTCTCGTCCAATGTTCGTTTCACATGTTTGTAGACTCTACGGAAAGACCTTTGAGTCTAGAATCCATCTATATATGGTTCCCGATATAATCGAGCTGCGTGATGAAAAGATTAAAGATAGTAGGTGTATCCAGTGCACGTCGATTCTTGCTCATATGAATAGTAACCGGATGACCATAGCACCGTCGAAGTACATTCAGGTGTTCTTAGGCTCTATGGAAATCTCCTTGAGTCTAGAATCTGACCACATGCTTGTGGATGGAATTTAGTGCTCAAATATAGCCGAGCCGACCTCTTACGACCGGGCGGCCTCCTTTTGGACGGTGGCCTGCGTCTGGGGAATGAAACGGCAATGCTTAACCGGATGACCATAACTTCCTCGTCCAAAGTCCGTTTTGTGCGTTCTTGGACTCTATGGAAATCTCTCTGAGTCTAGAATCTAACCATATGCTTGAGGATGGCATTTGGTGCTCACATAGTGTCTAAAAAATTGATCATTGCACTAAGTGAACTAATTACTAGAATCTTGAATGAGATGGACTGTTATGTGTCATTGCTTAATAATTGAGTGACACTTGAATATGTGTGAATGAGGCTATTAAATAGCTTGTTGAAGGTTACCTATGAACAAAAAAAAAAGACCCACGAATTTGGGGGTGCCACGAGCAGTATCGAGCTGGGTTTATAAATGCCTAGTGTTAAAGCATGATACTAACGTTAGCAGTTAAGGATTCGAAATTTTGAGTACCACGATTACACCTTGGGCTAAATGGGCATTTGGTTTTAGATCGGCGCATCCGTATGCATTCTGATAAATTTCGCATGATATTATGCTATATATTATGTGAATTATATGCTTGGTGAATAGTATACAGGAAGTATTGAACACTAGGGTGAGAAGTTAACCTTAGGGGTTCGGAAAAAAATATATATATAAATAAATAAATAAATTGCTATTGATATATGTAGATGGCAAGTCAAGGAAGGGGACGCAGGGGTCGCCCATGAGGCACACCACTGACCTTTTTCAGCCAGGCCTTTGCTTAGAGGCCATAGGTTATCCTTGGTCGGTCCGACCCAGATTGGCGAATGGGACCGGTTTCGGGGTGCGAGAAACCTTATCTTTTAGGACTCCTTATTTTTTTTTTTTTTTTTTTGAGTTGAACCTATACGTAGTACACAAACAATTTTGTAATAACCAACAATGTTTATATTTACAAATGAACTACCACCGGAGTGGTATCCATTAAAATTTATACACATATACTAAAGTCCCATTTACTTAAACAAATACATATATATCCATATAGCCACAAACATCGAGATGTAGACGATCTTGGTGAGCACCTATCTACTGAGATGCGTAATCTTGGTGTGGAATCTTACATCCTCTTTATCTCCTCTTGATGCCTACGGATTGAACACCCGTGCTAAGCTTCTGCAACTTAGTGGGAACATATAGGCGATGGCGACCAATAACACTGTCATTGTCACTATCTTTACATTTACCTTTACTTATGCATATAACAAAGCCTATTCTTATGTGACTTCTAACTCATATCATATTATACATATAGATTTTACCCTTTTCAGATTCCATGTCACTATCTCCATTTGTCATGTCTTACAATTTTTTTTCAATTCATATCTTCTACATGTATGACATATCAAATCATAATCAAGACAACTTATACATATACAATGACAAATCGAAACATATCAAATCATATCAAATTCATACAGGGTCAAATCAAACTAATACCAATACATATTAGACTCTTATCATCATCACGGCCGAAGCCATTAATCAACTCCCTTTAGCAATTACATTTCATGATCTGGGATGCCCGTTTAATCCTTTTAGTTATCGTTTCATTAAATTTTCATTTTCAAAAGTGTCGTGACGAATCCCTACGCCGACGGTTGGCGGATCAAAATGAGCCGGTTCTCCGGCGATTTTCAATCAAAACATTTATTTCGTCTTATTAAATTTTATTTTCAAAGTATGCGACCGAATCCCCGACTTTACAGGTTGCGCTGAATCAAATTTGGAGCGGTTTACTCAGATATTTTCAATTATCTTCTCAAAGCGTTTGTTTGGTTTATTAAGTTTCATTTTAAAGTGTATCGCGACCAGATCGACTCGACCGAAGGCGGATCCGAATCGAGACCCGGTTTACTCGGCGTTTTCAATTATCTTCTCGAAAACATTTGTTCGTTTATTCCATTATAAACTTTTATTCACGGAAACACTTCATTTAGAAATGACCCGCTAACAATTACAATTAACAAATGCGTACCAAATAATACCTTTACATCAACATATACTCATGCTATTCATTTTATACTTTCATTTACATCATTTATCATATCACAACATGCAATTTCAATGCAATAATTCAATTCACAATTCAATTTATGAGATTTAAGCATATACATAAAAATCTCATTTACATTCGTCAATATTGGTTATTTCACTTTGACTATTCAATTTCACATTTTGACAGTTCAGGTTTAATGAATCCCGCCACTTATTATCATTTGATGTGTGCACACACATTTTACAATTCGGTCTCCCATGTGGCGGAATCTTTGGCATTTGGTGCATCGACACGTGGTATCGCGTGGTTCAATCCCCATAATGGATCTTTGTTTGGTGATCGACATGTGATATCCTTGACCGATTCAATCTCTCCGCCAGTGGCGGATCTGGGTTTGGTGCATCCGACCGTGGTATCCCGCTATTCGGTTCTCCGTCGCCAGCGGATGCACTGTTTGGTGCATCGACGTATGGTATCACTATTGATTTCTCCGTCGCGATGCGGATGTCGTTTGAACATCGCGACCGTGGTATCAATTACCATATTGGGTTTCTCGTCTGGCCGGTTGGTTGGTACGCGTGGAAACGCGTGGTATCCTTATTCACTTCTCCCATGCGGCGGATGCGTTTGGTGCATCCGACCGCGTGTATCGATTGACCGGTTCTCCATCGCCAGCGGATGCCGTTTGGTAAATACAAATAGCGTCAGTATCAATTATTGAAGTTCTCCACATCGGCGCAGCGGATGCCGTTTGGTACATCGAACGTGGTATCAATTAAATGCCATCGCCATCAAGGCGGATGCCGGTGGTACATCGCGAAGTGGGACATTTCTTCAATGCCATCACGCCATCATGGCCGGATGCGATTGGTGCGTGTCCGCTCAAGTGGGACATTGGGAAAAGACACGGGAATTGCCTTCATGACGGATGTAGTTTTGTGTATCCGTCGGCGGTTGGTCGATATATCAATTAATTCACATCTATGAAGAGTTGGTTCAATGAATCCCGTCTTTATCATCATTCATATTCATTAGATTTTCAAAAATCACATTTTGAGTTTCAATTTACCACTTTACGTATTATCTTTTCAAGATATACTCAATCTATGTATATTTCATATGCTCCATTCATAAATTCATTTACGTATACTTTCATTCCAACGTATACTCATTCATACCTTTCGTTCATAAGTGCGTTACGTATTATGCTCATTCACGTATATAGCATTTCATACACTCATTCCTTAAATTCATTCATGTATCACTCATTCATAAATTCATTTCACGTATACTTATTCAACGTATACTCATTCATACACTCATTCATATTCATTCATGTATACTCATTCATATACTCATTCATAAATTCATTTACGTATACTTATTCCGCATTATGTCTCATTCATACACTCATTACATATTTCATTCATGTATACTCATTCATGTATACTGTTGCACTCATTCACATATTCATTCATGTATACTCATTCATATACTCATTCATAAATTCATTCGTATACTTTATTCACGTATATTCATACACTCATTCACATATTCACATTAATGAATACTCATTCATGTATACTCATTCATAAATTCATTTCTACGTATACTCATTCACGTATACTCTATCATTTGTTATCATTTTAAGTTTATATGTGTGATAATAATCATATATCACTTAACCACATTATGTGTTCATGACATGTGCCTTTCATGTTCACAATCATGTTTCAATTCGATTTTCATTTTCATTTCCATAATCATTTTCATGTTTCATGAACACATCTTTACATTTTCTATTTTCTACATTTTCCTTTGTTTCATGCCTATTACATATGGCGCTATTCTTGTGAAGTATGATGTATGTGGAGATCACACCTCATTCATATATTCTTATTCCTATATGAATCACTACTTAGGAAGTGGAATCAATCCAATTGGATCATCCAAACTAAGTTATGGCATTTTCCTTTGCCAAACTAGTCGATTTACCGGATGAACAGTTCGTATTAATAATTTTTCCGGGATCTTAACTTCATGTGTTTGACTCCTAGATCATTGTATTCTTTTAAAGATAAGGTTCTAAGGGGTTCTATTCCAGCTGGGGATCACAAGTCGAGCACGAAACTCAAATTACGTCGAAACAACCGGACTACTCTATGTTCAAAGTGGAACCAGAATTTGGCTTGCACATAGCCCCACTGAGTGAATTTTAGGCCACTTAGGATCAGAATTTGGCGATGCCTATTGGCCCCAAGTTTAGTTCTGTAAGTCTATTTTACGTAGCCCTTGAATCCACTCAAATCGGATAAGAAATAAGCAAGTTAGCTAGTAAATCTGGCCAGTCGAAATTGGGAGACGGAAACGAGGTGTACCGGTACACCCCAAAGTGTATCTTAGGGCTTTGGCTTACAGTGGTGTGCGGTACACTCTTTATTCATGTACCGGTACACCTTTGAGCCCCCAGAATGTGTATTTTCTCCTACTTTTCCATATTTTTGATACCCCAATTTAATTTAAATACTTCATATACACCTCGAAACCATTTCATATTCATTTTGAAAACCTCTTTTCTATTCAATTCCTCTTCCAATACTTATCTTTACTTCAAAAATCTACATGAATTACTCTCAAATAACTCTAATATGGGTTATAACCCATACACAAATAGCCAAATACAAAGTTTGTTCTAACCTGACTCTTTTATTCCAATTAATCAATGAATCCAACCTCGGAGGATTCCATGTTTTCTTTTGCATTTGGGTTTCCTTACTCCCAGTAATCTTTGGGTTAGGATGAAATCCTATCAAACCCTAGAAAGAAATCAATTACCAACAAGAAACTCATATTTGGGATGAACTTTATCAAACCTGAGTTTGGGGCAATCCATTAACCAAACAAAACCAAGGATCCATACTTTCGAGTTAGTAGTTCCATACCTTTTAAGCCTTGCTTGAACTCTCTTCTTCTCTTCTTCTTGATTTCCTCTCTTCTTCTTCTTCTTCTCTCTTTCCTATACTTTTCTCCCTACGGTTTATTCTCCCTCAAAATGAGACCAATTTTGGGTCTTAAATCCATGTTGGCCAAGTAAAAATCCCATTTTTGCTTTGGTTTCATAATTGCATCTTGGTCCCCGTTTCCTCTTCTATTTCTATTCCATCTTTTCTCTATTGCCTTGAATCAATACTTCTTCCAAATTCTAGTTTGGCATATTATCTTTGGCTTTCTTTACCCTTGGGTCCTCAAGTGGAAATTGACCACTTTACCCTTGTCTCTAATATTGATTAAAGTCTCTCATTTTATTTCCGAAAATTCATATTTAAAAGCTTTTAATATACTAAGCAAGTCAGAAAGCACCCCTTAGGGTATATTTCGGAATTATAGGTCGCTGCGAGGCTGCTTACCGGCTGCACGAGGCTAGTGCGGAGTTGGGGGATAGGGAGGAGCGGAAGCTAACCTCCGGCGGTTTATGGCACATCATCACCGGCATTTAGGGGAGAGGGGACCCGATGGTGGCGACCCGTTGGTTAAGCGGGTTGAAGAGTTTTGGAGGCTATGAATTACCTCCAACGTTACAAAGATCAGGCTAGCTACATTTCAGCTAGAGGGTGAGTCTCAGGTATGGTGGGGTTGGGTTACAGCCTCAAGAAATTTGGAGGCAATGACGTGGGAGGAGTTTAGAGAAACTCTTCATAGACGGGTTTTCCATTATCCCATGGACATCCCAAAAGCACGGGAGTTCCTTGAGTTGAAACGGGGACAATGGCCGGTGCCAGTGTGGCTCAAGTTTACAAGATTGTGGCATTTCGGGGATGATTGTAGGCTACCGAGACGCTGGCGAGGTGGGGAAGTTGAGGATGCTTTGAAGTTGTCCATCGAAGCGAGATTGTGGACTTCTCCTGCAGAGACATAGTTCTATCGGGACAACTTTGGCGCGAGAGAGAGATAGATGATGCGAGCATTGAGATCACGAGTCTTGAATCTGCATGAAGGAGGTCAGCCGCTAATGAGCTCGGGAAAGAAGCAAAGGACTTGTTCACTGAGGGTTCCCGGGGCGGCTGCGTCTTTGAGGCGAAAGCCGGATCGGGCTCCTGCCAGTCGGACCAGGGTGTTGTGTTATCATTGCCATTAGCACAGGACATATGAGGCAAATTGCCCACGGAGGCAAGGATCCCGAGGGGTCATGGGACACCTGATCCGATCCTTGATGGGACACACTCGAGTTCTGATATGTTCCTTGCTTTACCGCGCGGACCGGGGGAACAAATGCTCCAGTCGAAGGGTGCGACATGGAGCCTTTGGTTGTTTTTAGCGAATGCGGCGGAGGCGGAGCATGGGTCGAGGTCGACGGGGACCCTGGTCGGGGACTCCGGGGACCGGGCGTGTTTACCGTTACACCTCGGGCCATAGATTCATCAGTAGGGTATGTTTCTACTCTCGCTATGGGCAAGGTATTGTTGGTCACGAATTGCATCCTCTTTCTTTTATTTGCATATTGTGTATTGAATGTTTTGAGACTCAAAAGTTGAATCCTTCGCCGCTATGTGAGTTATTCCCTAGGAGTTAGGGTGAGGATTGATCAGATATGTCGGAATTATGAGTTAGAGATCTTTGGGATTCTACCACCGTGGATCTTCGTGTAGTGGACATATCAGACTGATGTATTCTGGCATAGATTGGGTGGCCTTTGCAGGGTCGTCATTGATTGTAATCGTAGGAAATTCTTGCCTACACACGGGATGTGTATGTGACAAGGGATAAGCATGATGGCACACCTCAGGCCGTGTATGATTCTAGATAGCATGGACCAGTTAATAAAGGTTAATTTAGTAAGCCTTACCTTGGAAGGGCCAGGCGGGACGGGTTTAGATCCCACTCGGGTAGTATGTGAATTTGAGATGTTTAGAGACCCAGGTTACAGATTACCAGAGGATGTAGACTTTTGTCATTGGAAGGCTTACCCTGATGCAGTAGCCATTCGACTCCACTTTAGGATGGCTCCGGTTGAGTTAAGGCACCAAAGGTCGAATCTGAATTATTGGACAAAGGGTTTCATTGAATGAGCACGATTGCACCTTTTGGCGCTCAGGTTGCATTTTGCTGAAAAGGATAAGGTCTTCGTGTGCATTGACCCCTGCAGACGAGTTGAGCAGGTGTGATGATAAAGAATCGGGATCCTTTCTGAGATTGATGATTTGTTTTGTCAGTTAAAGAGGCGTGGGTGTACTCTAAGATAGATCTCATAGGGTACCATCGATTAACGAGGATTAGGGAGCGGATCTCCCTAAGGCGGTGTTGAAGAATCTGGTATGACATTGAGTTCACGATGATGCCCTTCGGATTAATGATGCGCGACGGCATTCATGGATCATGCATAGGGTCTTCCACCCCTACCTTAGATCGGTTTGTGGTAGTTTCGTGGGCCGATATTTTGATGTACTCGAGGCAGAGGAGGATCATGAAGATGTCCTTGAGGGTCATTCTCAGTTACAGGGAGCCATCAGTTGCTATGCTAAATTCAGCAAGTGTGAATTTTGAAAGCTTCTGAAATTGAATTTCTAGGACACGTCGTGTCGGCTTCAAGTGTGTCGATGAGCCGCGGGAGGGGTTGACTATTATGGAGTTCTGGAGGCCGAAGTCGGTCTTCGAGATACGCAGTTTCTTGGGATTGGCTGGATATTACATGAGGTTAATTGAGGATTCTCCCAGCTAGCAGCACCTATGACTAAGTTGACCCGGAAGGAGGTTAAGTTCGAGTGGAAGGACTCGTGTGAAAGGGCGTCAGAATTTGAAATGTGGGAGGCTTACTTCAGCTCTGTTACGGTAGTTTTGGAAAGTGGGCCAGAGTACTCAGTGCCACTATGATGCTTCAAAGACGGTGGGATGTGTTTTTTGATGCGGTTTTATGGTTTCTCGGCGGTTAGAGAATCACGGCGAATTACCACTGCACATGGCGTGATTGGCAACCATTGTCTTCACCTTGAAGATTTGGCGCCACTACTTATACGTGGAGTTCGAGGTGTACTCAGACCCTGCAAAAATTACAGAGGCGCAGTGTTTTCACGTGGGACCTGTGTGAGCATGAGATGGATGGAGTTCCTAGAAATTATGACTTCACTTTGCATTACCATCCTGGTAAGGCAAATGTGGTGGCCGATGCACTCAGTCGGAAATCACGGGGAGCATTGGCTAGTATAGCTTCCAGGAGTAGCGAATGCAGCTAAGGACGATTTGGGGCTACGATCGTGAGCAAGCTCGGGGTGTTATGGAAGTTGGTGGCTACGCGCCTGCGGCCGAGGTGATTGATCAGAGACCGCAGAGTGGTGTGTATCGGGGACCTCATTCAGTATAGATGAAGGTTGGTATCACGGTAGTCTTGCCAGTACAAGGACCGGGTTGTGAGTTTCCCCGATTATTTAAGTTGAGTTGAGAGAGATCTCGGGGAAGTTCCATTGCTCTCGTTTCGCAATGCATCCAGGTGGCACGATGATGTATCGAGATCTTGATCAGCGATGTGTGGAGCGGGATGAAGAGAACCGCGTTGGGGATTTTGTTCAGCCCGGTGTCTCCGCATGCTGGCAAGTAAGGCCCTCACGGAGGCTCTTGGGATACTCGGCCATTGGAGGTAGCGGAGTGGAAGTAGGAGCATGCCACAATGGACTTTGTGACTCACTTACCACGAACATCGCGTAGACATGATGCGGTGTAGGTCATCGTAGACCGGCTCACTAAGTCGGCACATTTCCTAGTTGTGCGGATGACCTTTACACTAGAGGAATTCTACGGGCTGTATATATGAGAGATTGTTAGGTTACATGGAGTGTCGGTGGTATCATCGTATCGGTGAAGTCTGGGTTCGCGACACACTTTTGAAGAGTTTAGGAAGGCCGTGGGGTTCTGATTGATGATGAGTAAAGCCATCCATAGACGGATAATTGATCGGAGAGGACTATCTGATTTGAGGGCGTGTCTGACATGCATCTAGATTCCAGGTGGTAGGAAGAGCATTTGCCCTTGGTAGAGTGTTCAGCAATGATTACGACGAGCATACCGTCGCCTATGAAGGCCTTATATGGGAGCCATGTATGATCTCCGTTTGTTGGGGAGGTGGGAGAGAGCTCACACGAGTCCTGACTTGATTCGAGACACCACCCGAAAGAGTGAGTACGATCAGGAAGCGCCTTCTCCGCGGTCAGGCCGGCGAAGGGTTATGCGATGGCGACGACCTCTCTAGAGTTTGAGGTGGGTGATCATGTCTTTACTTAAAGGTGATACCTAAAGGAAGAGTGGTCGGGTCGGCAAGCAAGGAAGCTATCGTCGAGGTTTGTGGGCCCTTCGAGAGGTACTCGAGAGGTGAGGCGGTGCATATCGATTAACGTTGCGGTTTATCAGTGTCCGTAAGAGGTATTCCATGTCTACATGCCGGAGAAGTACACTCTAGATCCGGCTCATGTAGTGGATTGATGAGCTTGTTATTGATGCGAGATGGGACCCGAGGAGGGGCCTGTGCGTATGATCATGAGAGCGGGTTTCAACGGCCTTGGCTTGTGAGGCTAAAATGTAACACCTTGTCATAGAGAGGTGTGCAATCGTAATCTTGTAGGGGTGTATAAGGTACAGTATACTCATTGTAGTATTTTGGAGATGAAATTAGGAAATTATAAATTGGAACCGGAATTTGGTACTTGAAACAAAGTCTGATTGTCATTTAGCAAAAAGGATATATAAGGCATAATTAAGTTAGAGATGGAAACGTAATGGGAATTTAGTTAGTTTGCAATATTTAAATGTTTGTGAAAAATAGGCCTTCCACAGTTTGGCAGCCGGTCGAGGTATTTCGTACGTGCCGCAGTGGTGTTAGGATCTCGTATGCATTTTAGTTTTGCTGTGGTCGGCAAGCGTAAGGACATACATCTCGTGCATTTAAAAGAGGCGTGCGCGTCACGGGGAAGTATATAAGGTTATGGCTCTAACTAAATTATAATTGATGGCGACCCCGGTCAATTCCACCATATTCCCAGGAAAAGGTGATCTGAGACACGGGTCCTTTCCAGACGCGGTCGCCCGAGACTTAGTGTTCACTAGGGTATAATAAGCAAAAATAGGCCTCGATTAGTTGATGTTTTATGAGCACTTGTAATATCTGATTTGAAAATCGGTATTTGGTTCGGTCGCCAGGCTTAGGAGAGTTTTAAAACAGCGGTTGAGCCGGGCTCCGCGTTTATTTTCAAGAATGCGGTTGAGCCCAGGCTCCCGTTTTTATGAAAAAGTTTTGAGAAACTTTTAAAGCAAGGTTTGTGAAAGGTTTTAGAAACTTTTCAAAGCAGAGATAAAGAACGAAGCAAAAGAAATTTGAAGTTTTATAAACCTAAGCAAACCAACAATAAGAGTTTTATAAGCTTTATTTAAAAGAAAAGCAAAGCAATAAGCAAGTACAAAAGCAAGCGAGCAAAGAAAGTTTTAGAAACTTGAAAAGCGAAAAGAAACACGGAAATAATTGTAAAGAGAGTTTACATTTTGAGATGTTTTCAGGAAAAGCAAAACATTTTATAAGCATACACTCAGGCTCGTTTGGCTCATTTATTTTCCATTTTAAAAACTATTTCAGTCTGTCATAGACGTTGGAGCATATTGAGTTCTCGACATTTATATCGATCTTGTAATTAAGAATATTATGTAGAAAATACTTTGAATATATATAATGGAACATATGTATGTACATAGAGTAGTTTTGTGAGAATGTCTTGGTATCTTTGGTTGCCATATATTTTGGATATAGTGTAAATTGGATGTATGCGGGATTTGGAATTATACTATGTGACCGTCATGCTGAAATTTTCATTTGCTAACATTTGCAAATCTAAGTTGAAAAATAAAAAGAAAAATTTTATCTGAGTTCAAGCGGCTTAATGCGGCCGCTGCGAGGGAGTTCTAGTCGTTAGAGGTACTTGGTGGGGATTTGTGGAGTGGCGGCTGCGCGCCATTTGGAAGGGTGGGGTGTGTCAGTGGTATCGGGCTTGGAGTTTTGGCGATAATTCGCTGTTTCGCACATTTTCCACAGTATTTCCTATAAAATTGTTTTTTATAATAATGATTTTCCTATTGCAACCTACATTGTTTTTCTAATCTATGCATGCATGGTTTTGAGAAAAACAGGTTGCGACAAAATTATGTTTGATTGATCCTTATCTTATATTTTGATGAGAATGGGAGGTCCCTTTATTGTTATATTGGACATTTGGAAAACATTGGGAGTGTATTTTTTGTTTTATACGGTGATTTTGTATTTTGGGCTTGACCGCAGTGAAATACGTTATCTTTATGGGATTTTTGTTAAATCTAAAGGTGTGATTTTGATAGAAAAATGAAAATTTTTATAACCAGCGTTTCCAAATACGGTTTGACCGGTTTTGCGGCTTAGCTTCATGGTAACTTGTCGGTCGGCGAGGCAGGCGCAGGAGGTAATTGTGGAGTTGCAGGCGGTTTTCACATCGGCTAGGAAGGGGGTGCGCTCCATTTCTCACTCTTACTCTTAACTCTTTGCTGCTTGATGGAAACATCTGTCATATTCATCTGCTCTCGAGATATATCGACATGTAGGGCCTGATGAAGGAGATGATCTGATCTGCACCACCTCAGCTGTGGGATAGGAGTTGGTGAGAGAAGACTAGTAGGCCACTGGCCAGTATAGATGCCCGAGGAGAAAGTGAAAGTTGTTCGTGATAACTTGAGAGATAACGAAGATAGACAAGAAAAGTATCAGGACAAGCGGAAGTCGTAGAGACTTCGCGCGAGTTTGAATGGAGTGACAGAGTCTTTTTGAAGATTTCTCCTTGGAAGGTGTTTTGAGATTTGGGAAAGCGGCCCAGCTCGATCGAATTTATAGGACCTTATGAGATTGTGGCGAGTGGGGCTTGATAGCTTCTGAGTTGAAGTTGCCCGAGTTATCAAGGATTCATGATACATTCCATGTGTCGATGTTGAGAAATATATCCCGGATCCCCTTCATATATTGAAAGAGCAACCCAGTGCGATTAAAGATTTGACTTATGAGGAGATACTGCAATGCGCGGTGTAGATAAAGGAGCAGTGTTGAGAAGCGAAAGTGATTCCTTTAGTTAAAAGTATTATGGAAGAATCATGAGAGGCGGCTACTTGGGAGCGAGAGGCTCGAGATGCCGTCAGTGCCCTCGCTTATTTTAGGATGAAGTATTTTTCGTTTCCTTTCTTTTGATTTGGTTTTATTCATTTCGAGGGAAATGTTCCTAGGAGGGAGGATTTTGTAACACCGGAGTCCAGGAGTGTACGGTACATGATCTTTGTAGGGGTGTATAAGAGTACCCAGTGTCATTGTAGTATTTTGGAGATGAAATTAGTATAAATTTTGGAACCGAATTTGGTACTTAAAGCAGTCTGATTGTCATTTATGAAAAGGATATAAGGCATAATTAAGTTAGAGATGAGCCATAGTAGGAATTTCAAAAGTTGGATTTTCAATATTTAAATGTTTGTCTGAAATAGAGCTTCCTAGTTCTAAGCAGCTTAGGTTAGAGTCTTCAGGTACGTGCACAGTGGTGTTAGGATCTCCTATATGCATTTTAGTTTGCACAATTACGACAAGCGTGGACATACATCACATGCATTTAAAGGAAGGCGTGAAGCGCGTACAGTATATAAGGTTATGAGCTCTAAGCTAAATTATGGTGATGGCGACCGGTCGATTCCACCATATTCACCCAGGAAAGGTGATGCGGGACACGAGTCCCTTCAAGCACGTTCGCCCAGGCTTCCGTGTTCACTAGGGTACAATAAGCAAAAATAGGCCTCCAGTGGTTGATGTTTTATGAGCATAATATACAGTTTTGAAAAATCAACCATTGGTTCCCCGATAGGGCTTAGGAGTTTTAAAACAAGCGGTTGAGCCCGGGCTCAGTTTTATTTTCAGAATGCGGTTGAGCCCAGGGCTCAGTTTTTATGAAAAAGTTTTTGAGAAACTTTTAAAGCAAAGGTTTGTGAAAGGTTTTAAGAAACTTTTCAAAGCAAAGATAAAGAAAGCAGCGAAAAGAAATTTGAGAAGTTTTATAAACTTCTATGATAAACGATAAGAGTTTTATAAGCTTTTAAAGAAAAGCAAAGCAAGCAAGCAAGTACAAAAGCAAGCAAGCAGAAAAGTTTTAGAAACTTGAAAACAAGAAAAGCACGGAAAATAATAATTGTAAAGAGAGTTTTACATTTTGAGATGTTTTCACAGGAAAAGCAAAACATTTTATAAAAACATACACTCAACGAGCTCGTTTAGCTCATTATTTTCCATTTAAAACTATTTCCGGTCTGAATGCGCAAGGCGTTGGAGCATATTAAGTTCTCGACATTTATATCGATCTTTGTAATTAAGAATATTATGTAAGAAAAATACTTTGAATATATATAATGGAACAATAATGTCCTTAGAGTAGTTTTGTGAGAAATGTGTTGGTATCTTGGTTGCCATATTTTGGATATAGTGTAAATTGGATGTATCGAGTTGGAATTATACTATGTCACGTAGTCATCTTCTTGAAATTTTGCATTGCTAACATTTTACCAAATCTAAGTTGAAAAATAAAGAAAAATTTATACAAGGTTTAGCGAGAGCATGCGGCCGGCTTCACGGGGAGTTTCTAGTCGTTGGAGGTAACTTGGTGCGGGGATTTGCGTGGAGTGTGACACTGCCTTACGCCCATTTGGAAGGGGGTGGGGGTGTGTCAAGTAAAGGTGTTGTGGAAGCACCGAGGAGTGGAGGAGGCAACATGGGAACATGAGGACACGCGTCTTGTGCAGATATCCTTTCCTCTTTTTTTAGGGCGAAGTGCGTGGATTAGTCATTGAATGGTAAATGAGTACATATGCATATGATTGTATGTATATGTGTGTGTGAATTCGGGACGAAATTCTTTTAAAGGGGAGGATGTGAGACCAGGATAAAGAGTAAAACGATAGATCTGAGGTTGCAAACTTGGGAATTTCTCTAGATCTCGGATGGCTTGACATGGATCCTGCCAGTTGAGGTCGTCTCGCGAAATCTAGGTACATAGTTAATTTCGTTGAATTAGAAGCGGTCGGATTTCACGTATTTGGTAAATGGGCGAGCGAAAGTGACAAATGGCATGAGGATTGCATGCCATGTGACACTTGGCACATGAGTGGAGGCCAAGTGTCAAGTTTAAATCATGCATGCAAGATAGTGATAAGGAAGTGGGATATGGTGACATGTGGCATGCTTAGTGTCAAAGGAAGCATGAGGTGTTCTACACCTAGGGAAGTCTTCTCCACCCCCAAGAGAAATACGATGATTGAATGGAAGGAAATAAAATGGGAGAAAAGGGAGAGAATGAAGGAGAAAGAGAGCCGGCGGTTCTGGTTGAAGCAGAGGGGTTGCAGCAGGTGAACGGATCACGGCTTGAGAGGTAGGGTTCCATCTGCTCGAGTTAATCTTCATTTGAGCCATGACATGGCTATGAGGTGTAGCCACAGTGATGGGCTGGTTCGAAAACAGTTTGACATAAGCTTGTTGTTGATGGGGACCGGTTTAAAATTAAGTGTTTTGTGTAGTTTGCATAACTACAGTTCTGGAACTGATTTTGCTGTTGATACGTGAATCTAATATTGATGATCTTGTTGTGTGTTATTGCTTGTTTGAATAACATGCAAATTGTGTGAATATTGATGTTGATATACTCATGCTTGATATATTAACATGATGCTTGAGATGAAGCATGAATATAACTGTTGCATGTAGTTTTTTGTATGCATGTAACATGAGATATTATGCAATGACATTATCATCGCATATACTAGTCTGTCGTTCATCGGTGTGAGTGCATGAATAAAATGGGTACTCGGAGGGTTCCCCAGTAATAGTGGTTCGGAGGGTTGTCCAATAAATTATATCGGAGGGTTGTCCAATAAATTATATCGGAGGTTTGTCCAATGAACTCTATCGGAGGGTTGTCGATAAAGGGTTCTCGAGGAGATGGTCCGATGGTTTGATACTCGGAGGGTGGTCAGGTGGTTAAAAACAAAAAAGCTTTTGTTTTGAAAAGCAGTTCTCATACATAGCGATTGCATGTGAGGAAGTCGGTGAGGACTCGGGGAAGCGGGGCATGGCACTTAGACATTCATATAGAGATATGCATATTTTATATGAATGTGTGTGAATGATTTTGTGGATTATGTCATTAAGTAATGTATTTAGGTGGGGAGTAAGCGTATAGAGAAACTTCTCTTGGGCATAGCTCACCAGTCGTGGAAAAACATTCAGTCTTGGAGGTACATCAAGGAGAAGGCACTTCATGAGGCCTTAGTTGAGGAGAAAAGAGAGGTCGAGGATGGCTTGTTATGTATTTTGTAAAGTCTGAGCCAAAAAACCCGATTTTTTTATATCTTTGGGTGTTATCCGGTTTACGTAAATGTGAGTGTGAGATAAATTGTAATTAAGCTTCGGTTCACATGTTTAATACGATTTGGTAAGGATTTTCTCTCACCTTTGTTATTTCTCATCGGACTTTAAGACTGATTTTTCGTTGGGCAGAAAAGGGAATTTATTTATTTCATACGGTATATTGTAGCCCACGTCGGTAAACGATGTAGGCTTTCGAATCACCAATCGGACCTCTGACTAAGTTATGGCTTTTACTCGGAAGGGTCGAGGAGGATGAGGCGTGGACGAGGCTCATCTAGCGGGCGACCTCTTTGGTGGGGCCGGGCTCTCCTTCATGGTTGTGGGTGAGCCTCCTGCATGGGTGACCTCTTGTCTTGAGCTCTTGCGCAGTGCATGGGCTGACCACTTGTGATGAGCTCTTTTGCCAGGCTTGTGAGGGCTAAGGCCCCGGCCTCCTTGGTGGGGCTCTCTGGCCAGAGCTCGGTGAGGAATGAGCTCGGCTAATGCTAACCCGGATGATCATAACTCGTACGGGTCGTTTCAACGCGTT
Organism: Tetrastigma voinierianum; assembly: GCA_016808115.1. Lineage (NCBI taxonomy): Eukaryota > Viridiplantae > Streptophyta > Magnoliopsida > Vitales > Vitaceae > Tetrastigma > Tetrastigma voinierianum. The sequence goes on from JAEQBH010000584.1 coordinate 113,908, forward strand.
CGTGACTCTACGGAAAGCCATTTGAGTCTAGAATCCATCTATATATGACTCAATATAATCTGAGCTCATATTGTGTTCGAAAAGACGAAAGGAAGCAGTAGGTGCACATCGGGTTACGCATGTTAGTTGTTGCTTTCGTATGGAGCGTCGACTTAGGTTGTCCTCTTCCTCGTCGGTCAGTTCGGGTGTTCTTAGACTCACATGGAAGGCTCTTAGTCACAGGAATCGTAGCATGCCTATGGATGGCATTTAGTTTTAGTCAATTACACCTGATGGCAGATTATATAAATTACATAAATATTACACACCATGTAAGATAGCAATTCTAAATTACAAATCAATAAATAAAATTAAATTAGATTAATAAACAACATTCAACAATAGAATATGAATCTGATATGATTCGAGGCACGTGGCTCTGATTTCCTTAACAATTCGCTCCACACCCACGGTGCTTGTGCCGAATTGGAGTGTTCGTCTCCCGGGATCTGTGGTGTAGGGAATTTACCGGAAATTGCACCCAAAATTCTATACCAACGAACCTAGAAAGCCTTCATTACATCACCCGAGTAACACAGCGTGTATTTTCAAAAGCCACCCCCTAGAGCCAATATTAAGCTCTCTGTGCGAGAATACAAACCCAAGTTTTCAAACATAATTTAAAACATATTTATTACAATTTATTCTGCAAAAAAACGTTACTAATTTAAACATATTTATTACAATGAATTTATTCACACTAAAAAACGTTACTAAGCGTTTAAAATCAATCCCATGAATGAATTGTCGGAAAAACAAGGCTCGACCTTGGTGATAGAGCTACTGCTTGATCGAGCACATAGGATAGGTAGGTTTATCTTTGAACCTTCCCTTATGAGAATATATTTACTTTCTTGACTAAAGGTAGACACGATGTCATTGAGCCTCTCATCGTTTGTAAATGATGATATATCTCCTACGGGACTCTTCCTGGCTTCTTCGGTTCTCAACTGACATGTCAGTTTTGGCGTGGACATCTTCCACACGGTTCTCTGAGTTTCTAAAAATTGTGCCTATCTGATTCTCCTTTGAACTGACCCCCCTCTTCTCTCACATAGGTGATTTTTAGCTATGAATACTCTCAATACTCCTTTTCGGATTTCAGGCACATTAGAATCATTAAAGCATAGCTTAACCTCATCTCGATATATCCTTTGTTTCATCATAGGAATGGACAGGAGGTTAAAACCCCCACAATGATCCAAACCAGTCTTTACGATTTAGTTGTCCCTTTGAACCTAGATATTGGGATCTCCAGTCAATTAGGTAGGGTTTCCATCGTATTGACTCTTCATTTTTATGGGCTTTAGTCCCATTCCCCTCGATGACTTCTCAACTAATTCTCTGGCCCCAACCCTTTGGTTGACGGATCGTAATATTATCCTTTGACTTTACACAGTCGACCGGAGATAACTCCGAGTTGAGATTAGTTGCCCTAATGGTGTTGTGTCTCAGCGTATGTGTCTAGATTACCATTATACATCACATTTTGCACTACGCCTGTGTTGTGACTATCACAATGGATAGATATATTTGTCATGAGGCTTGCTTTGGCCACCTAGGAATATCTTCGAAGTGCGTAACCATTGACCTCTTACACATTTATCTAAAAGCGGTAATTACGATTCCATGGTGGATCGGGCTATTGGAGTTTGTTTCGAGGACTTCCGTGAAATTGTTTGCTGGCAGTGTGAACACATATCACTAGTCGACCGGGTTCTTCACATCGGATATCCAGGTTGGCATCTTTGTATCCTTCAATACAGTTGGATATCTTGTGTAGTGCAATCCATAATCATGGAGTATCTTAGTAAGTATCTTAATACTCTTACAATTCCTTTCAATGATCACCATTTGGATTACTCGTGTATCTACTCAGTTTACTAATCGCGTAAGCTATATCTGGTCTTGTACAACTCATCAAGTACATTAGGCTCCCAATCACCCTAGAAGATATTTCAGCGGATACACTTTTCCCTTTTTGACATATGAAGATTTATCTATAGGTGTCCTAACCTTTTAGAATGTGATTCTTGAACTTATCGGTATTTTATCCACATAATGCTTGATTGACTAAGAACTGATCATGAGGTTCTCAGATTTTACCCACTTAAAATCATGATAAAGTCCCGTATCTTTCATGTGAACCTTGTACTTAACATAGCCTTGGTAGATTTGATCATTTCTGTAGTCCTCTGACTGACATGTCATCAACTCTGGTACAAAATGACTAGCCATTCTTTGTATCCTTGACATATATACATTTATCACACTCATTGATTTTAAACCCATTAACCCGACCTCATTATCAAACTTTTTTTGATGCCCTTTGTTTTGGTGCTTGTTTAAGACATATAGACCTTCAACTTGCAAACTTTCTTTTCTTGTCCTGGAGCTACAAAACCCTCGGGTTGCTCCATGTAAAATCTCCTCATCTAGATCTCCATTAAAGCTTGATCTTCTACATCCATTTGATGTATTTCAAGATTTATAGCTTCGGCATTAGCAAGTACCATTAGTATGGAAGTTATTCTCGATCCGCTTTGGAGAATAAGTATCAAAGTAATCAAGACCTTCCTTTTGTTTAGCGACCTTTAATTACAAGTCTTGCCTTGTACTTATCAATTGTACCATTAGTTTTCATTTTCCTTTTGAAAATCCACTTATACCCTAGTGGTTTACTACTCGGAGGAAGGTCCACTAGTTCCCACGTATGGTTCTGCAAGATGGAATCAATTTCACTTTTGATAGCTTGCCACAAAAGCCTTCCAAAAGAGTTCCACTTAGCTTCTTTATAGCTCACAAGGGTTCCTTTCTCGGCATATAAAGTCAGAAAATCTGGACCAAATGATTTTTCTGTCCTTATTCTTTTGCTGCGTCGAGGTTCATCTTCAACCTCTTCTTCTTGTTCTTGTTCTTGATCCTGACTATCTTCATTCATAGTCTCAAATGTTCGCTTAGACGAACTTGGTCCCTCTTCGAACTTACATGGAAAAACATGTTCAAAAAACAACGCATTCCTTGATTCCATAATCGTATTCTTGTGTATATCAGGGATTTCAGACTTATATACAAGAAATCGATAAGCACTACTATTTGTGCATAGCCAGGCGAAGATACAATCAACGGTCTTCGGACCTATTTTCACCTTTTTAGGTGTTGGAACAGCCACTTTGTGGGAACACCCCACATTCGTGAGTATTTATAGGAAGGTTGTCTTCCTTTCCACGGCCTCATGTGGTGTCTTTTGTTCATCCTTAAGAATTACCTTATTTAAAAGTAATTGCCGACAAAATAACTGCCATTACGAGGTAACCGAACTTATTAGCATTGCATTCATCATTTCTTTTAATGTACGATTTACTACGGCTCGGCCACATAATTTAGTGAGGTGAATATGGTGGAGTGACTTCATGTCTAATCCATGTTGTCCACAGTAATCACCAATCGATTATTTACATACTCACCACCACGATCACTTCTGATACTTTAATTTTTCTTATTAAGTTGATTTTCTTCAACTTTGTAGAAAACAAATTTTTTCTAAGCTTTTATCCTTGCTCTTAGCAGGCCACACATAGCAATACTTAGTGCTCTCGTCAGCAAAAGTAATAAATACTTATTACCTTTGTGATTATGCAAATTTAAGATCATATGTCATATGGATCATATCCAGGTTGATGTTTCTAACAATCGTTTGAAAAGATGACCTTGTCATTTTGTAGCCCAACCTGATCTCACACTTGTTGTTGTTATCAATTGAAATGTGAATATGACTTAAGTTAATTAATCTCACCGAAGAACCATAATTAACATGTCAAGTCTACCATATAAACTAGAAGACTCTAACAAATATGAAAAGTGCCTTTATTCATTGTTTTTTGGGGCTTCACAATCATAACATTAAGTTTAAACGACCCATTACAAACATATCCCGCTTCCCCTGACATCCGACTGGCAGGCAGCAGCGGGCTTCGTTCATCCTAAATGTGTTTGTTCAGCGATTAGACGAAACCAAATTCTTACGGATCTAGGTACCTCACGGCACATTGTTTAAGTGATCGAGGGGACTTTCAGTCATCTTGAGATCACTTTTCTTGTCCTCGGATGTGGACCAGCAGAAATTACCATGATTTCGCTTCTCCCATATCTGCGATTGGAAAGTGACATATTCTGTCAAAACAGGGCGCTGGTAGTTGCGATCATCAGTCCTACTCTTCAGGTGACCAGTGGGTTCCACTCCGGAGACTCACTGAGAGGTTCATGTCAACCTCTTGTGTGATTTTTCCATCACATTTGCCTCCTTGTTCTTATTTTTTCCTCGGCGGAGTCTACAATCAGCCGCTTTTGTGATATCTTGTGCATTGAAGCACTTCCCTTGGAATTTACGCTGGCGGATATTCCTCCACTTTAGGTCCCAGATTACAGGCCCCTTTGGTTGTTCTCTTTTTGAACATGGAGCTTGATTAATGCCCAAAAAGTGCAATTTTGAACCCTATATTAGATAGGTTTTGAGTGCTTTTTGCGCATTAATCATGTCATTTATACCAATTGAAGTGTTCTAGTCTTCTTTGTGCCTTATGCCATTTAGAGGAGTATTTTTAGTTTGTTTTGTAGGCTTTTGCACACTTTTGAGTTCAATTTCAATACAAAGGATGAATCATGAAGTTGAATTCAAGTCTAAACCATCAACGACCCTAGAATCAATGAAAACAAAGGCAAAGTGAAGAAAATTCGATGCGATTGAAGCGAGGATGGCAGTGAAGGATCAACAATGTTTGTTGGCTAGAGTTCTTGGCTTTTCGCTAGGATTGCGAAAGATTCGCAACCTTAGCGAAAATGCCAGAGCTAAACTGAACCACTCCAAATTGTAAACAACGTTTCCTTGGCAAAAATCGCCCGTTCGCTACTCACAGAATTTAGCTGGCCAGCGAAATTTCGTAACTAAGCGAAATTGGCCATCATAGCGAAATTTCTGTTTTTCGCTAGGCACAGTTAATTTAAGCTGGTTAAGCGAAATTCCTCACCTCTAGCGAAATTGGATGCCTCGTCATGCTTTGTAATTAATGCCAAACCGCCTCCAAACTTGGTGTATTACTTAATTGTCCTATAACTTAGCCAATTTCATAGGTTTTTTGGTATTTTCATGCCTTGAGGTGGCCTATATAAGCCCCTCTTGTTTTGTAACCTAAGTAACAATTGAAGGAACAATTTAGGGGAGAAGATATTTTTGTAAGTTTTCATTTTGTAAATAAAGTCTCGTTTTTTTTATTTAGGTTTTGCTTTCCTCTCTTCTCTCTCACTTTCTCTCACTACCATTTTAAACACCCCTCTTGAGGATGACATCAAGAGATGTAGCTAAACCTCCTTTCTTCCAAGAAGAGGAAGGAAGAGCAGCTTGGTGGTGGGAACTTTGTATCATGTTGTCCTCTTGTACTAAAAGCTACATGTAGTGTATTTATGGCCCCTTATGTTTTTAAAACATGTTTGCATAACATTGAATATCATTAATTTGGCCAATACTCTCCATGCTTTAGGATCCAGTGCATATTAAGTGAGAGAGGTACTGTGATTCTTTAGATGGTCTTTACGAGCCTCTAAAATGATATTTATATGTTAGGTTTCTCAAATTAGGGTTACATAGCATTTAATGTTATTGATTTGGCCAATACTCTCCATGCTTTAGGACTGTGATTCTTTAGATGGTATTTACGAGCCTTTGAGATGATATTAAATGTTAGGGTTTCTAAACGATAAAAGGGGCCATAGCTGCATGCTACACATGACCCGGCTCAAATAGGAGTTGTTTCATGGGTGAAGTTTGCTAGTTAAACATAGATCCGGTTATGCCGGGGACTATAGGTTGCTTTGTCATGTGAGGATAAAACAGGGACACTTGTTTGCTAACTTTGCCAGGATTAGTGACCTAATTCTTCAAAGTTAACTTTTCTGCCCAACTTTCGGTTTTACAATTATCGGTTTTCAAACCTACTTCCTTTGTTTTTTGAAACACAATTCCAAAAGTCCAAATGAAAGCCTTGCAGCCGTGCACTTTATGCAAACCACCATTTCTAGGATGAAAGCCCATCCAGTGTTCAGACCTAGACCACTATCTTTGCCGGTAGCTTATTTCTGACTGATAGGAGAACAGGTATATAAATATTGTTGATTCCATTTCTCGGCCTACGTGGCGCAGTCAAATGGCGCCGTTGCCGGGGATGGTGCCAAACTACTAATGGTAAGTTGAAGAGTACTTGTGATCCACATCACAAGTGGAGGTAACCTTTTTACCCCTTTTTGTCACTCAGTTGCAGGAACTGCCAGTTTGCTTCACTTTGCAGTAACTGCACTGTTTCAGTTTCAGTTTTTCATTCAGTCAGTTTTATTGTTGTTATTCAAAATTTAATCTTTTGCAGTTGTTTGTTTGCTCTTTGTTGTCTCTATAATTGTGTAACAACTGTGTATAACAGTGGAATAGGGAACACATCCAGGTAGACTGAATAGGATAGGTACACAACAAACCTAGCTAATTGAGGTTAGTGTACCAACTGATGCCATGATTACACCTGAGGAACAACAGAGCCAACCAGGAACCCCCATGAATCCAAATGCCTATAGAACCATGAGGATCACATTCACCCTCCCAGAGTTGGTACCCCATCACATGTCATTCCTCCTGAAGATGTAGCGGTGGGCCTTATTTATTACCTCTACTCCCCACATATCATGGTATGGAAAATGAAAATCCATACGCTTTCATGTGGAGGATTTTTGAGGAGGTTTTGCACTACCTTTAAAAGGAAGGGATGATGGACATAGTTTCTTTGAAGCCCAAAGGCATTTCCATTGACCCATAAGGACAAGGCAAGATATGGCTCAACTTCATTGAGGCTAGAACCAGTGTGAAATTGGGGTGAGGCTGCGGGCGGAATTCTGAAGAAGTTTTTCGATTACTCATAAGACCAATAATTTGAAAAGACAAATTTACACCTTTGCATTTCGGGATGGTGAGAGATTTTACCGGTCATTTGGGAAGATTTATGGAAACCATCAGTGCCTGTCCACACCATGGATTTGATACATGGATGTTGGTAAACCATTTCTATGATGGAATGTCCCCATCTATGAAACAATTGTTGGAAACCATGTGTGGGGGTAACTTTTTGAGTAAGCATCCCGATGAAGCTATGGATTTTATGACTATGTATTTGAAACCTCCAAAACTAGGGATGAACCTAATCTTAGAAGCCCAGAAGATTAAGGCCATTGAACCACCAAAGGGGAACAAGTATGCATTTCACGAAGACACGAGATGAAGCGAAATTGACCCGATTTAACTCAAAGGTGGATGATCACGGAAATGAAAATCGTGAAATCTGGAGTTAATGAGTTATCTTCGTCCCGATTTTGCTACTTGATTTTCAATCAAATATTTTACGAGAACCTTGCCAAGAGTATGCCCATGCCATAAGTCAAAATAAACCACCCATAGATGCTTCTATGGTGACACTAATAACCCTAATTGGAGAAATTGTCCAAATTTGTCATGGAAGTCCAAACCCCTTGTATCTGCCCTTGAGCCTGTGACATTACGATTTCACTTCAATACAACAACGAGATGCCTCCGCTATCTTCTCATTGAGCAGACAATCTGAATTTAAGTAGATTGGTGGGCATATTTGTAGAACGAGAAGGTGCTGAATATCCCTGGAATCGAGAAAAATTGGCGATAGAAAGTTCACTTTCAGCGGAAATTGGACAATATGCATTTGGGATTTAAATTATCCCTAATCGCGATTGCGAGAGTTGGAAAAGGAAGGCTTCTTTCCGAGGGACAACAATATCGAGAAAGTGGTGAATGAAGCAGATGACCGAGAACTTAAGGCAAGCGATGAAGTTAAGGCGGTGTGACTTTCTGAAGTGGAAAGGAATTAAAGCAACTGATGCTCCAAAGCCCGGTCAAGTCGACTCCATTAGTGGAATTTGAGCCGCCGGGAAAAACGATCGGTGGATAGGGAAGAGGTAAAGATTAGAATACCCCCTCCGTTTCCGCAGGTTCTCCAAAGAAAGAAACATTCTGTTCACCAAACAGAAATGTTGGAAGTATTGCGACAAGTGAAAGTCAATATTCCTCTCCTCGATATGATTAAACAGGTTCCTACTTACGCAAAATTCTTAAAGGATTTGTGCACGGTAAAAAAGGGTCTTAATGTAAATAAAAAGGCCTTTTTAACTGAGCAAGTTAGTGCCATTATAGAGAGCAAGACTCCAGTGAAGTATAAGGATCCCGGGATGTCCTCTGATCTCGGTGAATATTAGAGCTATCATGGCGTGGAGAAGCAGCGGTGAACACGGGAGCTAGTGTGATCTGTTCTTAGTATTCTATGTACAAGCAATTGGGTTTGGGTGGCCCCGAAACCCACGGCCATCTACGCGCTCATTGTGAGGTCTATTAAATACCAAAAGGAACCATTGAGGATGTTCTTATACAAGTGGGCCAGATTTTACTATCCGATGGAATTTTGTTGTACTTGTCTGAGAACCGATTGCAATAGGACTGTCAGTGCCCATCATATTAGGAGAGCTAGTTTTGGCTACTTCAAATCGTCATCAATTCTTAGGAATGGAGTCATTACAACTCACATTTGGAAATATGACCTTTGGAACTCAATATTTTTCATATGGGCAAAGGCATATGCACTGGGAGGAGGATGACTTTGAAAGTCTCAGTATTTTAAATACCATTACGGAACGAGGCTAACCAGCGCCAGTCGCGAAGATATATTAACCCGGAGTTATCAGATTGCCTTGTAGAGCAACACAAATTTCAGAAATGAGCTTGATACGAAGTGCGGAAGAAGAATAGAAATTTTACCTCCCATTATTTATTAATGAACCAGGAACCTCAGCGACTAGAACTGAACCCTCCCATTTGATTTAAAGTATGCCTTTTTGGAGGAAGTAAATGGCGGTGCCAGTTGTGATTTCTTATTTGCTAACAAGCTGCCGCAAGAGCATAATCTCCTGCACCTTCTCAAAAAGAATAAGCAAGCATTGGGATGGAAAATTTCGATGAAAGGCATAAACCCGTCCATTTACTCATCATATCTATTTAGAGAAATTAAGGTATTAGACCAATGGAGGTTGAATCCTCATCTGAGGAAGTAGTTAAGTCTAGGAGTCTTGAAATTGCTCCAGAATTAATTATCATTTATCCCATTTCGATAGCACATGGGTTAGTCAACTTCGGGTGGTACTAAGAAATCAGGGTAACAAGCGCGAAAAGCGAGAAGGAATTGAAGAATTGTATCTGCGGAGCTTACGACCCGATTGGAGAGTGTGTATAGATTATAGAAGGCTCAATGGTGACCAGAAAAGACCGCTTTCCATTACGTTCATCGATCAGCTCTGGAAAGTTTGGGACACCCACTTCTATTACTTACGGATGGGTATTCGGGGTACTTCAGGATAGAAACGCTGAGAAGATCGAGGGAAAAGACTACTTTTACTTATGCATTTGGCGTATGCTTATAGGAGGATGCCTTTCGGGCTTTGTAACGCTTGACCACTTTATTTGTATGCTTTCGGTATGTTCGGTGACATGGTATAAGCGTATAATGGAGGTATGCATGGATATCACAGTATATGGGGGTGATTTTGAAGAATGCTTAACCAATTTGGAAGCCATTTTGCAGAGGTGTATAGAGAAGAATTTGGTGCTTAACTGGGAGAAATGCCATTTTATGGTAAACCAAGGAATTGTATTAGGGCACATTATTTCTAGCAGGGGAATTGAAGTTGATAAAGCAAAGATCGACATTATTTCCAAATTGCCGCTGACAAATGTAACGATTAGACAATTCCTTGGTAAGTACGGGCTTCACCATTGATTTCATTAAAATTTTTCCAAAGTACCAAACCCTGTACAAGCTTCTTGAAAAGGATGCCAAATTCGTTTGGAGAAAGATTGCAGAGAAGAGTTTTGAAGCTGAGAATTTCATTTTGACTACGCTGATAGTTGACACAATTAGCGATTACCATTTGAGGTGATGTGTGATGCGAGTGATCTTGCTATAGGGCGGTGCCCAGCGAAAGAAGATGGGAAACCTCATGTGGTGTATTATGTAAGCAAAACCTTGAATGAAGCCGCAGAGGAATTATACCACTACGAGAAGAGTTGCGGCGTGGTGTATGCCTTAGATAAAAGTCAGAACATACTTGGTGGGCGATATAGTCTATTTCACGGATCATTACGCTGAAATATCTCTTAGCAAACAAAATGCAAAAGCAAGACTCTCTAGTTGGGTTACGCTACTTGAGTTCAACTTGCAAATTAGAGATAAGAAAGGGTGGAAAATGTGGTGGCCAGATCATGCATCGAGGTTAGCTATAGCCACTTTGACACTCACAGTCCACCTATTAATGATAGGCTACGAAGAATCCCTAATGCAGTTGGAGAAAGCTCACTGGTATGCTCACATTGCCAATTTCCTCACTACAGGAGAAATCCCAGCTGAGTGGAAAGGACAGGATAGGAAATATTTCTTTGGCCAAAATCCATTCCTATTATTGGAAGGCCTTTCCTATTTAAATATTGTGGAGATCAAATCATCGAGGAAATGTGTACACAGGGAGGAACAACAAGGAATTTTAAACCATTGCCGTGAGAGTGCTTGTGGTGGTCATTTGCTTCGAGCAACAATGAAGGTGCTACAGTCGGGTTTCTACTGGCCTTCCTTATTCAAGGAAGCACACCAAATGTGTTGTGTATGTGACAAATGCCAAAGGCTTGGGAAGCTGTCTCGCCGTCATATGATGCCTTTGAACCCAATTTTAGTTGAATTATTTGATGTGTGGGGCATTGACAGTTTTATGGGACCTTTCCCTCGTCATATGGTCATACGTACATTTTGGTGGGGTAGACTATGTCTCGAATGGGTTGAAGCAATTCTGCAAAACCAATGACCGGTAGAATTAGTAATTGAATTCTTGAAAGCCAATATCTTTTCTAGGTTTGGGTGCGGAAACCATTAATAGTGATGGAGGGTTCTCATTTACGTAATAAACCATTTGAAAACCTCATGGCTAAATATGGTGTGAAACCTGAAGAGTGGCCACCCTTACCATCCTCAAACAAGTGGTCAAGTAGAACTTGCCAGCGGGGGTAAGACCATTCTAATGAAGGTGGTAAGCTCAACGGAAAGATTGGTCTATCAAAGTACTTGATTCATTGTGGGCCTACGAGACGGCTTTGAAGACAATCCACAGGAATGTCCTTGCTCCGATTGAGTACATGGTAAGGCATGTCACCTTCCGGTGGTCGAGTACCGAAGCATGGTGGGCAATTAAGAAGTTGAACATGGACTAAGTAAAGTAGGAGTCAAGAGGTTCCTTGATCTCGAATTGGAAGAAATACGGAATGATGCCCTATTTGAATTCGAAGATTGCAAAGGAAAAATCGAAAGATGGCGTGATGAGTATTAACCGGGAAGAATTTTAAAGGAGACCAAGTTCTTTTATACGACTCAAACTCCATCTATTTCCGAGGCAAGCTCAAGTCCACGATGGACAGGTCCATTCATGGTCAACGGGCATACCCCAGCGGTTCCGATGGAGTTTAATCAATCCAGGATGATAGCGGGGTGTTTAAAGTCGATGGGCGGAGAATTGAGAGCCTTATGTGGTGCGACGGGGCCGGCGGTGAAGAGATTCTCCTCTTGGATCCTCCTGAGGCCCATAATCCTCACCATACTTGAGGCCCGGTTAAAGAGTAATTTTCATGCTCCACATGTCCTGGATGTTCAGATTTTGTTTTCCTTTATAGTTCCGTTGCTGGTGCCCCAAATCTCTAAAGGTAATTATACATATTATGTTTTGTGCCTCCCCTATGTGTAAATGTTTTTCTTTTCAATTGGACAATTGAATTGCTTCAATTGGACAATTGAATTGCTTTATGTTGGAAAATTGAATCACTGTTTGTCACTTCTATGCTATAACAAATTCCATACTTGAAACAATTTTTGGTCAGTTGAAGTTCCAGCATGCTCAACTTGAAATTTCTCCCTTATGCTAAATCACACACTGCACTCCAGATTATTTCAATAGGTTGTGAGTTTGTTTGCTTCCTTCCGGCACCGCCGGCCTTAGGCATGTTGGCATACAGATGAGTTTGTGTTGCCTCTGATTGAACTGATATTGTCTTCCAAAAAGAAAAAGCAAAAAAGAAAAAAAAAAAGAAAATAAAATAAGAAAAGAAAAATAAAGTCGTGAAGTTTTGCCTTGAAACCCAGCGGTCCGGGTATATGGCGAAAGCGCTGACCCGATGCCTAAGCCTTAATTGGTTGGGAGTCATCGATTTAGTGTTCGTTACATGGGTGGATAGGTGAAGTTTAATGACTTGTAGATTGCTTAATTTTTCGAAGTCATTGGTCAGGTGAAGCCTTTAGGTTAGTGGTCAAGTGATCCTTGCGGCTTGATGCCTAAATCTTAATTGGTTGGGAGTCATCGGTGGACCCAGATTACAGGACTTTGGTGAAGTCGAATTTTAAGCATTGCATCCCCTACATTATAATTGAAAAAGAAAGTGTAGCTATACTATCTAGGTTGTTAAATAACAAAGGCCATGTCGAGTGCCTGGGTTTGGGAGAGTGGCAATTTGCGGTTTATTAACTTAATACGGTTACATAGAGAATCATTAGACTTAGGTGGAAATTCAAGTTGAGATTATGGATCAATATTGACCTAGAATTGTTCTTGTATGGTTTGGTTTACTTTCATATCGGTTTACAACTTTGATTTGATTTCTCAGTTTAAGGTATTGTTTATCGTACATAAACCTTTTTGAATCATATCCTTTGAAAATCACCATGCATCTCCTTTTTGTTTTGCATTTGCTAAGGACTAGCAGCGTTTCGGTTGGGGGTGTGATTAATGCCCAAAAGTGCAATTTTGAACCCTATATTAGATAGGTTTGAGTGCTTTTTGCGCATTAATCATGTCATTTATGCGATTGAAGTGTTCTAGTCTTCTTAGTAGCATATGCCATTTAGAGGAGGTATTTTGGTTGTTTTGTAGGGGCTTTTACGCACGGAGTTCAATTTCAATACAAGGATGAATCGAAGTTGGAATTCAAGTCTCGGCCATCAACCGACCTAGAATCTGTGAAATGAAGAGACAAGTGGAAAATTCGATGCGGTTGAAAGCGGGATGAAAAAGCGTGAAGGATCAACAATGCTGGAAATTTCGCTAGGGATTGCGAAATTTTCGCTAGGATGCACTTGAAAATTTCGCAACTATACTGAAATACCAATTCGCTGAACCACTCCAAATTTCTTCTTGTTCCTTGGCGAAAATAAGCGATTTGCTACTCCTGCGGAAATTTCGCTGGCAGCGAAATTTCGCTACTTCTTTGAAATTGGCCATCCTTAAGCGAAATTTCACATTTTCGCTAGGCACAGTGTTCGCTAGTTAGCAAAATTCCTCACCTCTAGTGAAATTGGATGCCTCGTCATGCTTTGTAATTAATGCCAAACCGCCTCCAAACTTAGTGTATTACTTAATTGTCCTATAACTTAGCCAATTTCATAGGTTTTTTGGTATTTTCATGCCTTGAGTGGCTTTATATAAGCCCCTCTTTGTTTTAACCTAAGTAACAATTGAAGGAACAATTTGGGGAGAAGATATTTTTTGTAAGTTTTTCATTTTGTAAAATAAAGTCTCATTTTTTTATTTGGGGTTTCTTCCTCTCTTCTCTCCTCCTCTTTCTCTCCGCTTTCGGCTGCGAGCACCTCTTGAGGATGACAACTCAAGAGATGTTTGGCTAAGCCTCCTTTCTTTGAAGAGGAAGGACGCTAGCTTGGTGGTGGGGCATATGCATGTTGTCCTCTTGTACTAAAAGCTACATGTAGTGTATTTATGGCCCTTATATTTTCAAAACATGGTTTGCATAGCATTGAATATCATTAATTTAGTGATACTCTCCATGCTTTAGGATCCAGTGCATATTCGAGTGAGAGAATGCTTGTGATTCTTTAGATGGTCTTTCACGAGCCTCTAAAATGATATTTATATGTTAGGTTTCTCAAATTAGGGTTACCTGGCATTTAATGTTATTGATTTGGCCAATACTCTCCATGCTTTAGGGTTGTGATTCTTTAGATGGTATTCCCGAGCCTTTGAGATGATAATAAATGTTAGGGTTTTAAACGGTAAAGGAATATAGCGCATGCTACTGTATTGACTCAAATAGAGGTTGTTGTTTCATGGGTGAGGTTGCTAGTTAAACATAAGATCCGGTTATACCGGGGACTATAGGTTGCTTGTCATAGAGGATAAAACCAGGGACACTTGTTTGCCTAACTTGCGAGTTAGTGACTGAATTCTTCAAAGTTAACTTTTTCACCTTTAGCACGGTTTAATTATCGGTTCAAACCTACTTCCCACTTGTTTTTTGAAACACAATTCCAAAGGGTGGAAATAAACCTTGCAGCCCGTGCACTTATGCAAACCATTTCTAGGATGAAAACCCATCCAGGTGTTCGACCTACTGAACCCTTTATCTGCTTGATGGCTTATTCTACGGCGTGGGAGAACTTAGGTATATAAATATTGTTGATTCATTTCGGCCTGCGTAGCGCGGTCGAGCTCGACCATGCTCCACTACATTGGCCTTTACTTCAGACTGAAATGAACCCCTCTTCTCAGAACGCCTATTGTCTTCTTCAATTCGAAGTCTGACAATCAATTCTTCGACGTTCATTTCCTTTCGCTTATGCTTGAGGTAGTTCTTGAAGTCCTTCCGCGAGGCGAAGCTTCTCGATATGTAGCAACTTGAAAGCTTCACTCAAGATCATCCCTTAGAATGAATCTCATGAAAAGATGCTTGAAATTCTTGTACTTGAGTGACCACAGTCTTGGAGTCCACCATTTTGTAATCTAGGAATCATCACGAAAAATTTCTTAGCACCAACATCCTCAGTCTTATATTTCTTGTCTAGTGACTCCCACAGTTCCTTATTTGTCTTAACTACCTGATAAACATTGTACAAAGCATCATTTAGGTATTTCATGACATAATTCAACCGCGGATAGTGAACTCTTCCACACATCAAACGCCATGAGAGAACCTCGCATCCTCTTCATTCACTTGGGGTGGATCCTCGGTTAAAAACCTCGCAAAGTTGATTATTGGTCGAGATAAAAGCAGTCTTACATTCTTGCCTTTTGAAATTGAGCAATTGAATTTCTCCGGTTTCTCGCGTGGTTCGCCGGAACGTCCATTTAGCGTTGGAACTTGTGCGCGGCGAAATAGGTACTTGTGCCCAGGTTGGAAAGATTCCCCCGATGGCCATTTCACATTCAACGAAACTATTAATTTATTTCTTTCAAAAAATGCAACAAATAATATTTCGACAAAAGAGAAATTTTTTTTCTCTCTCTGATGACTTCAGCTACGCATGCCACATCATCGACCCGTCGGCGCCTGGTAGCCGCGTCGGTAGCGCCGTCGGCACCACCGGTCGCGCGTCGGCGTGCCTAGTCGACACACATAACAAAGCAGGTTAGCCCGACCATGACCCGGCCCGACTACGCCGAACCCGACCAAATGAACGGCGTGTCCACCCGACACGCTACCAGCGTGTACCCTGCTCTCGGGCCACACATATACGGCCCGGCCCACCGCAGCGACCCGACTTTACAAGCGGAAGCGCGTGACCCGGCCGGTAGCCCGAACCTCCGCGGTCCAGTTCAGTGACCGGACCGCTCATCGACCTTGCAAGCTCACATGCGTGCGACCAGATCTGTGCCAAGTTTTCGACCCGGTCGATCGAAAAACCTGGTCGGACCACCGAGACTCGATCGTCTGGTGCTATCTCTTCGTCCAGAGCATAGAATTTTAGAGATCCATTGTTTCAAAATTTTTAATTTTGATTCTTAATCTAATGTCAATTTAATAAAACCGGTTTTCAAACAAAATTTAAAACCAAGTTTACGTGAAAAAAAAAATTTAATCGAGATATTCTTGTCACATAACAAAATTAGATAAACATGTATATATATATATATAAATTAACAAAATAAACCAAGAAAATCTCCTTTCCCACTTCAACACATTCACTTTGCTCCAAAGAAGCGAAATTCGTTTTAAGATTGTTGGTCAGTACACCGCGATGAAATTATATAAATTACATAATATAACACACCATGTAAGATAGCAAATTCTAAATTACAAATCAATAAATAAAATTAAATTAAGATTAATAAACAACTGTTCAACAAACCCGAATATGAATACGGTATGATTCGAGGCACATGAAACACGGTTTCCTTAAAGCAGGTCGCTCCACACCGCGGTGCTTGTGTCGATTGGAGTGTTAGGTCTCCCCGGGACTCTAGCAGATTAGCAGGAATTTCTAGAGTGCACCCAAAATTCTATACCAACAGAACCTAAGAGAAGCCTTCACTCTATCACCCAAGTAACAGTATATTTTCAAAGCCACCCCCTGAGCCAATAAATAAGCTCTCTGTACAATGAGAGCCAAACCGTTTTCAAACATAATTTAAAACATATTTATTACAATTTATTCACACTAAAAAAAAACGTTACTAATTTAAAACATATTTATTACAATTTATTCACACTAAAAAAACGTTACTAAACGTTTAAAAATCCAACATTTAGTGCTCAAATATAGCCGATCCGACCTCTTGTAAATGAGTGACCTCCTTTGGCGGTACGACCTGATGCAGGAATGAGCTCGACAATACCAACTTCAGATGACCATAACTTCCTCGTCCAAAGTCCATTTTGTGCGTTCTTGGACTCTATGGAAAGATCTTTGAGTCTAGAATCTAACCATATTCCTGAGGATGGAATTTGGTGCTCACATAGTTTCTGAAAAATTGATCATTGCACTAAGTGCACTAATTACTAGAATCTTAGATGAGATGGGCATTATGTCATTGCTTAATAATTGGTGACACGATGAATAATATTGTGAATGAGGCTATTAAATAGCTTGTTGAAGGTTACCTGTGAACAAAAAAAAAAAAAAAGACCCCCGGAATTTGGGGTGTCACATCTTTTGCATCAATTCAGCAGCTTCTTTTGTCAAGAAGTCCTCCTCATCACTTTCATTGTTTGTTTCTTCCTCTTCTTCTTCTTACCCTATCTTCCTCTTTCTCTCCTTTCCCACTTCTACTTCTTCTTCACCACTTTCCATATGAGGTTCCTTCTCAAGAACTTTCTCGACAGGCTCATCAACTCTTTCCTCTGTATCAGCCCTAAATTCTACCATGATCTCATCTAGGTCTGGAACTAACATCTGCTGCTCAAACATTCTTGAAGAAGGAGAAGATGAAGGATTGAGAGAAGGAAAAGGTTTTAGGTTTTCTAACGGTTGGAAAAAAAATGAATTTCAAATTTAGACTTCAAAACGTTTTAATTTCTCTTTTAAAGGAAGAAGGAATGTGTCGTGCCATTGTGGTTGTTGTGACATGCATAATTTGTGTCACAATAAAGAATTCGGCTCTAAAGGCTAGAAGACTATCTCGACATAGAGTTTTGTGTCACGACAAAGAATGGTTTTTCAATGTGAGGCAGGCCAAAATGTTGAGATGTCGAGACACTTAAAAGATATGTCGTGACATAGGTTATGTTTCAATCAGTACTAAGAATTCAATATTCTGAGCAATTTTTCAACAAATTTTCAAGCAAATCAACACACTCACTTTAGATCAAAAAATTCAGCAAAATCATGCTATTATTCCAAAATGATTATGATTTGGACAATCACATTCAAGCTTGTTCACTTAAGCTCAATGTTTTCACCCCAGCAAAAATTCATCTATTGTAGAGTAAAGAAACTAAAATGCAAGGAAGTAAAGGAAAACATTAAAAATAGGATAATTGAAGCTATTGGAAGAATTAAAAAACAGAGGGATGCTCCCTAATATATCTCCCCCAAACATAAAACATGAATTACCCTCAATATATGAGATATGTAAGTTAAGAATAGAGGACTCCCTGGATGATCAATTATGATCATTGGGCTTGGTTTGAGATGGGTCTTGATGAAACTCCCTCACTAAGAATCAACTACAATGTCCTGAAAAACACAAACAAAATCTAACTTAAATACTAAAACTAAAAATCAAAATGCAACACTAACTTAACTAAAACAAACTAAAATAACAAGTGGATAAAAATCCTTATTTTTGCTTGGGGTGCCTCCCAATAAGCTACTCCATTTTTAGAGTCCAACTAGACTCATTGTAAAGGTCCTAGAGCTTTGCTTTGGCCCTTCATCCATCATGGCCAACGCTCCCTCTTCATCCTCATCACTCGTGAGGATGAGCTCCTCCACCTCTGAAATAGGCAATGTAAGCTCTAAAACCAACTCTTTGGTGGGAAAAGAGTTGGTCTTTAATTCAAATCTTTCAAGAGTTTTCTCTTGAAGGATGTTGGGTGCTTGCTCCTTAAAAGGTAGAAATGAGCTCTCTATCCACATGCTACAATTCTTTTCTTCATCCGTAAGTTGTGTGCTTTGGTGGAGATTGAACTTCACTTTTTTCTTACCAACAAGTAAGGTCATCTCCCCATGTTCTATATCAATCCTAGCTTGACTTGTGGCATTGGATGGTCTTTCTATAGATAAGGCTTATTGGTTCTTGTCCATGCCCAAAGTCACAAAGTATGTGGGGAAATTGAACTTGTCAATCGGATGCTCCCTAATATAACTCCCCTAAACTTAAAACATGCATTACCCTCATTATATGAGATATGTAAGTTAAGAACAGAGGACTCCCTGGATGATCAATTATGATCATTGGGCTTGGTTTGAGATGGGTCTTGATGAAACTCCCTTACTATGAATGAGCTCCAATGTCCTGAAAAACACAAACAAAATCTAACTTAAATACTAAAACTAAAAATCAAAATGCAACACTAACTTAACTAAAAAACTAAAATAACAAGTGGATAAAAATCCTTATTTTTGCTTGGGGTGCCTCCCAATATGCCACTCCGTTTTTGAAGTCAATAGACTCATTGTAAGGTCTAGAGCTTTGCTTTGGCGTTCATCCATCGCAAGCCGCGCTCCCTCTCCTTCATCCCTCATCTCTTGTAAGGGATGGGCTCCTCTACGCCTCTGGGATAGGCAATGTAAGCTCAAAAACCAACTCTTTGGTGGGAAAAGAGTTAGTCTTTAATTCAAATCTTTCATGAGTTTTCTCTTGAAGGATGTTGGGTGCTTGCTCCTTAAAAGGTAGAAATGAGCTCTCTATCCACATGCTACAATTCTTTTCTTCATCAGTAAGTTGTGTGCTAGTGGAGATTAGACACCCGCTTTTTCTTACCAACAAGTAAGGTCATCTCCCCATGTTCTATATCAATCCTAGATTGACTTGTAGCATTGGATAGATGCTTTCTATAGATAAGGCTTTGTTGAGTTCTCTTCCGTACCTAAAGTCGCAGTCTGTGAAGGGAAATTGAACTTGTCGATCCACAAAACATTTTTCAATTGTGAGAGGTCTACGGATGTGTCTTCAACTGCCTCTTCCATTAATTGCTCTTCCTTATTAGCAAGTTCATTCTTTATCTCCTCAAACAATGTCAGGTCTTGGATTTCCTCCTCAACTCTTAAAGGCACAAAGTTACATTATCTTTTGTCCTCATCCTATATGTCGCTTGGAAGTGTCCTAGAATGTTGCTCCTCTAATGCATAGGTTAGTTGCCTAATTGGATTTTCTATATTTTTCACAAGAGCTTCTTCATAGGTGACTTGATCTTTCATTTTTTTTTCCTATGTGGCTTTGTCCTTCTTCACCTCATTCCATAAGGCATAAATCATTTCTCCATCAGAAGGTTGTTGGATTTTTTATTTTTTATTTTTATAATTGTAACTTAAGCCTCCTTGACTTTTAAAATTTTGACTTCCATTGGAGAAATCTTCATTTGTTCTCCAACCCAAATGATAATAACTCTGCATAATGTGTTAGGGTTGAAAGTAATGACCTTCATTGTAGTTAAAATAATTTGGTGCTCTTTGAGTTTGTTGGTCAATGAGGTTTAAGAGCATCAACCTTTTTCTCAAGTGCAAATAGGCGCTCATCTATTGATAAATTATTCATTTATGCTAAACACCTTCTTCAACTTCCTTACTGTCATGTCTATCACAGTGTCTAGTGGTAATAGTTCATCTTCTGATCTCTGATGCATATATTAGGAACCTATAACAATAAACACATTGAAACTACAATAAGATCACTTGATAGAATTGATCACAACTTCAATTGGAAAGATATTTCAATTACTCAAAAAAAAAATAAAAAAAACAAATGTTCAAATTAGAAATTTCCTTTGTGGTTGGAATATTAGTCTAAGAAATTCATGCGAAATCCCAATGTCAAAAAAACATTAGGGACAGTGATTAACAACACAAGACTATTACTAAGTCCTAAGCTTCTGTGCAAAAACTTGTGAAACTTAATCCAAGTTTGATATTCATTTTACTTTTAAACTAATTAAACTTCAACTTGATCCTTCTTGCTACAAGTGCACAGATCGACAACAAATAGTAAAGTGGATTTTTAAGTCTAGATATCATTCCCATAGGGATCTGATGAAATTTCAAAGATTAAGTACTCAAACTACTCAAGAACATCACTATTTGAATTCTGATTTTAAAGATTGTGAACTAACTATTTAATGGAAAAAAAATAATTTTTTATGAGCTCTTTGTTTCTGTACAAGAAATGTACAGATACAAAACAACCCCAAATGTCTCTCAATGAGTAAAACATTGAATGGAATTAGTAATGTGACTATTAGTTTGCTGCCATTCATAAACAAAATAGTTGTAAGACTGAATCCCGAACTGTCAAAGGGTATTATGGCATAACCTTCGAAAGAACCTTCAACCACCATACATTCTGAATTTAGACCACCATGTTCCTAAACTGAGATAGCATGTGTCTAAAAGCTCATTTAGGATCTGATTCCTTTAAGCCTTGGTTGACACCACAAAGCAGGACTCTTCAACCAATTCTTGGGATTGACAACCTTCCTGTAGACATGGTAGCTGGCTTCCTCTAACATAGATAGTTCATCACTTTACCATTGGCTAAATATACATCCTTCTATTGATAGAGAAGAAGTATTTTGATTAAAATAAGGACAAGTTCTCAACGCCAGTAATTTTAGATACCAAGAGAATTATCATGTAACTCTTAAAACACCTGCTTAGATGTCACTTGAGGAGATCTAGAAAGTAGGGGTTTAGAACAACTCCTTTCGTTTATAGAATTAGTACATCAAACATAAGAAAATACACTTCTAAACTCATTATGTCAATACAGGGTTCAAACCCACAACCTACATTAGATCCATGCAAACATATGTCTAAAACTAATCCTTCTAAGTGTTTGTATTCCATCACTGGATTACATAAAAGAACAAGTTGTTTAAACAAGTTCAATTATGATTATATTCGAAGAAAATGGGAAAAGGAGTCCAACATTGTTTTCCTACTTCTCTTCAAAGTTCGGCAATTAATGGAGCTTGGTTTTCAATGTTCTCTCCCAAAAACTCAACTCAGATTAACTATTCTAAAGAAAAATTCTGAAAACTCTACTCCAACTCTACTAAAAACAAAAACAAAAACTTTACTCTCTACTCTATCTTTTGTTGCCTCTATTTTCTCTATGTTTACCTCTTTTATGCACCCTATAGCTTCCTATTTATAGTCTAATCATTGTTGGGCTAGAATTCTAGGAAGATTTTATGGATGTTTTTGCAAGCCCACGAGATGATGTGTCGCGACATTGCCACATTTCATCTATGTCTTGGCATTGTCGTGATGTGATTTGTGACTGTTATCGCGATGATTCTACCGCTAAAAATTGAGATTGAGACTATGGCGACACTGTTTTGATCCTCTGGGAGCCTTCCTCTTCCCGTCTTATTGTCTTGGTATAATAGTGAGTTGTATAACCCTCAACGATGCTTTTACTGAGATTGAATTTAGACTATTGTGACACTATTTTGATTGTTGTGACCTTCCCTTCAGTTCTTGTGTCTTTAGAGTCTATTGTGACACTACCCTCATGATGCACAAATGTCGACCTCTAGAATGACTATCGTGACACCAGTACATGTGTCGTGACACTATGAGTTGTTGGTTGGTCTTTAGTAGTGTCGTGACATTCCTTCTCGACACTCCTTTTGGATGCATGTCACGACACGCTTGTGAGTGTCGCGACACTATTCAGCTGTTTCTCTAAGGATTCTTCATGTTTGTGTCGCGACCATGACTTATCTTCATCTATTCACTGTTGCTTTACCAATAGTATATGTTGATGTGTTGCGACATTCCTTGCTTCTTGCCTTAGTCATTTAAGCTCATTTTATTGCTCTTTTTGCTTATTTGACATTGATTCCTGCAAAACACTAATTTTGATGAAGATTCCATAATTTTGCGTGAAGTGTAAGCATTAGACCTCAAATATACAACAAAATAGGACTTAAAGTTTTATAGGTTTCATTCTGTTAAAAACCTGTTCCACTTTAAAAAGCCCATGGAGGATTAGACGAATTCATGTTTTTGGGTTGGTAGGTACCTTTCAGTCTCTTATTCATTTTTCTGGCCACTTGGTTGAAGTTCTTTGTTATGAGAGTCATGGATTCAGCAAGATCATATCCTTCTTCTTCCTTAACTTATTGTGGTTCTACCTGAAAAGCCATCGTTCTCTTCTTGTGTTTCTTATCTTCTTGTTTCCATTTGAAAGTATGAAGAAGACGATCGGTTCCTTAAAAGCTTCATGGTTTCATGGTTCTTTGCTTCTCCAGTAGCATATACCTTATAAGTGAACCTTTATGGCAGAGTTCTCAGCACCTTTCATATGGTTTTCTTGAATCTTTCTCCCCGGGATAAATGATCGCTAAGATATCTCTCGTTATTCTGGCATGATATTTCCGATTATCTCATTTTCCTCCATTCAAAAATTCTCGAATTTAGAGATTAGCAACTCTATTCTTGATTTACGCGCAACGATGGTTCCCTCAAACTCAACTTGCAGTATGTCCCACAAATCTTTGGCAAACTCAATGGATGAAATGCTTTTAAATTGTGGAGGACTTACCCTAGTGAATATGGCATTGAGAGCCTTCCAATTTTTGGATGAGTGCTTATCTTCCTCTATTTTCCAGTTAAGTTTGCTTTTGGACACCTCTTTGCCTGACTTGTCTTTCCTAGTAGGAGGGGTCCAGCCGGTCAGAACTGCTGTCTAGGCAAGTTCGTCCATAGACTTGATGAATGCACGCATGCAAGCTTTCCAGTACCCATAGTTTGTCCCGTCCAACAAATGAGGGTGAACAACTAACCTACCTTCTTTTAGGAGATCCATCTGAAACTTAGAAGTAAAAGTCATAAAACATTTAGGATCACACCGGTATCTTAGAGTTACCCATTTCATTACCAATTGAAATATTAACAGCGCATTATGATAATGATTGAGATGTTACATCATTGTGATGAGACACTATCATAAGCATAACAGATAACTATTTTAATATGTACAGTGTGTAGGGTTAATATGTGAATGAAATAAGAAGATAAGAAATATTATGCACGTACACACATACTGAGGGGGTAGGGATTGATTATGCGGTTCGCCTACATCCATAGGGTTGAGCCCAGATGTAAGGTGTTCACTATATATCAATTAGGTTATACGTTGGACTTAGAATGAGACAGAATCCCCCTTTCTGTGGTTGTCTTATCACCTAACTATCCATGAGAAACATTGAAATAAGGTCCCCTTATTTCCCACACATATCTGAGTTCATTAGTGCCCAATCATTCCAACCCAAGTGATGTAAGCGTATTGCTCACCATCCCGAAGTTTAGGTGCAATACACGCAATTTCTCACTACGCGAACAATATAGCTCCTCCAAAAGTCCTCTTTTTGTGTGCTTAATCGATCATCTCCAAAGGTCTCTTTTGCTTCTTTTTAAGCACAAAGATGAGAATCTTTATTTGGACAAAATCCACATTTTTCCAAAACCGTTTTATATGCTTACCATCACTTGTTGATATTCTTCCTTATTCATGGAGCATAATATTTTATTTTCCAACTAGGCTCCTATAGATGAGATATCCTACTATTGAGAACTTTGTTGATTTGGAATATGCACAATATTCATTTTTCACTTCCTTGCTTAATACACAAAGAATGAGACCGGATTTTCTGAATATCTTGCTTGATTTGCAGAGAATATTTCCAATGCAGTTGGGACCTACAAATGAGACCATTCCTTGTGATTTCTCAAGATGAGACACAAGCAACTTGTGTCGGATGTATTCCACAATTTTTTGCAACATCTACTCCGTCAATAATTGAAACACTTCATGAATTTTATTTTTGACAAGGTTTCTGCCAAGAATGATACTCCAACAATCATCATCATCATTTGATATTCTTATAGGATAAGAGATGGAGTGTCTCCCACACGGCCTACTACACAACTGCTTTAATCCATTCTCAATGGCGGACATCGAGACCTCTTTTTTTTTTAATCTTTGGATGATAGCTTTAGTTGTATTATTTATTGTGTTAGTTGTTTGATTTTTAGGAGATGGCTTACATTGTAAGAATATTGTCGCTTTTGGGCACTGAGGCCCTCACGGCTTTAAGCGAATCTACTAAGGGTTAAGAGGCCCATGCTTAAATGAGTACCGAGAAGCTTCTCCCCTATCTGATTGTGGGATGTGACAAACACCCCCCCATTATTTAAACCATTCTCAATATAAAAATTTCTTCCACTCACTTTCCAGGACTCTTAGGTCCCATCTTGATGAGTACACCCTAACTAATATTGATGATTCTTAATAGACTGATGAAATTGCAAGCCATATTCTAACATAACCACCAAGAACATTCAATCCTTAGTAGGAATGTCAAAAAAACTTGTTGCTCACTAAAAATGATAAGAAAATGATTTCTAAAGTGATGTAATAATGAAAATTTTAGTATTCAAGTCTAATTCTCTTACAAGGAGTGCTGGGTCACTTCAATGTACAAATAGGATTTTAGAGTCCCAGATAATATTCTCACGAGTTGATTAGAAAAATTTAAAAGTTAACTACCTCACTACTAAAAGTCCTTACTATTTGAATTTTCAAAATTTCGGGGATAGATTTATCTTCTTAAGTAAAAGGAGTCAACTTGATAATGAAATTTCTAAAATACATGATTAGAGAGTTCATTAGATTGAAATTCATGGGAAGAAAAACAGTGTTGTGACCATCACTTTGCGAGTTCCAAATAAGATAAAGTAATGGATATGAAACTTGGAATTGTCCAAGAGCATACTAGTGTAGAAATGAATTTCTCCTAACTCTACACATTTCACTCTCCAACTTACCACACTTCTATCTCTAGACAATAGGTATGAATAGCTACTTGTAGGATTCCTTCCTCTTTTAAGATCTGATTATTTTTCATTCTTAGTACTTCACATCTATTTCTTAGGACTGGAAATTGCTTGCCCCCATGGACAGGATATAGCAAGCCCTCTCCAAAATAAAAGGTATCTCAGCCATCAATCAGACAAGAATTTCCTCTTCCCTTGATTAGAATCTCAACTTATGGGAGTTGAGAGTTATTCCTCTCATTTAAGGTGAAACCTCTCATAATTAAGTTATCAATAAGCGGATCTTGCTGCCTGAGGCACACACTCACATTGTCTACAGGGAAGAGCCTTGACAGTGAACAGATCATCATTAATGATATATCAATGTCCCAAAAGTGCATTAGTTCAAAGAGATGTTAGTGTAATTGCAACAAGTTACACTGTTACTCCTCATTAGTCTCCAACTTTGTGTGTCACTTTCAGAGGATTCGTGGAAATCATAACAATGCTACGACTCGTTTAGAGTACCAAACACATTGATATTGAAACGACTCGATGTAGAGTAATACCGATTAAATTACTCTGATTTTCTTCCTAAAACAACATTAACTATTACAAACAATAATCCCAACAAAAGATTCTTCCCAAAGGGAGCTTAGCTTTTCAAATCTAGACCACAAATCAAAATGACTAGTTGATCAAACAAATTCATTTAGATTGCAATCAAAACTAAATAAAAATGAATTCCAGAATAATTTCCAGATTTCATTTAGGTTCAGATAAATAAACTTCGATTTACATGAATCTGGTTTAGATTCAATTCAGATCCACTACTCTCTAGAAATCTAAGCGGAACTAAATATAGAGCGTAGGATAAATCAGGCCTTCGCGGTTCGTTCCCAGAGTGAGGCACCGGTGATCATGGGTTGCCCCGGACGACGGATCTTCCAGTCGTAAAATAAGATGAATGACTTTGAGGCCAATTGTTTGATGCGATCGTGATGCCGGTTCATCGATTGCGGACGTGATTGATGGCGACGTGAAATCTGTTTAGATTACGACGTGGCAGTTCGCATGTTGTGATGATGTCGCGACATAGAGATGTAGTGTTGTAGATTAATTCTGATGTCGCAACATTGCCTTTCTTGTGCTACAACATTTAGTTGATGTTAAGACACTGCTATGATGTTGCGACATAGCTGATTAATGCCTTTGTTCATACATACTTGCCCTGATGTCGTGACATTGCTTGTAGTTCACTTGTTGATGTCATGATATTGCCTCTACAGTTCTGATCTTTTCAACTGATATTGCGACATTGTTGATCTAATGTTGCAACATTAGTCAATTAAGTTCATTATGTTTGCCTAAGGCTGATGTCGAGACATTTATTTGATGTCGCAACATTGGACTGATTTCACCATCCAAGTTGCTTTGATCTTATGTCACGACATTGCTGATTGATATCGCCAACGTTAATTACCATTAACCTTCTCCTCAAGCTACTTTCATATGAAGTAATACGCGACGCTGGCGTGATGTGCGAAATAGCGATATCTACTACTTTGGAAGAGGCTTGTGTTGATGTCTCCAGCGAGTAATCATGGCGGAAAATGTAGACATTAAAACAATTCGGTTCTTCACTAGGCAATCGTGTTGTAGCTATGCGGATGATGTTGCCTCAGTAATACCATAATGATATGACATTGAAATCCCTTGCCTTCCCTTCTTCATGTGTGACTATTTTGAAGGCATTTAGGTGAACGTTCGGAACCTTCTTCATATAATGTCGCGACATTGGAAATTTGATGTCGCAACATTGGCCCTTTAACTGTACAATGCTAATTTCTACTCCTTTTATGCCGAATTCTACTTCTTTTAATTAATTTTCTACAAAACATAAATCTGGGTGAAATCTCTATAATTTTGCGTTTAAATGAATTTTTAAGCCTGAAATAGACTTGAAAAATGGGCTTAAAAATAGATGAGTTTAAGACTCATCAAACTCCTCTAAACTTAAGGTTTTTCTTGTCCTCATGCAAAGAAAAAGGTGTTGTTTGTCTCAAACAATAAAATATTTTCAGGACATTTTTTTCTAGTAAATCATCTTTTCAATCAGAACAACATTGAGGCTTTAGTAGTATTTCAGTTGTGACATAATCTCTAATTAAACTTCATTTTCAGAATTCAAAAAAATTTCAATTTAGATCATTCAATACATCATGTAATTCATAGTTAATAAACAGATACAGTTCTTGACTATGTGAGTGTGTTAGTCTTCCCTTTATAACTAATTTGTAGATTAGGTAGCTTTATGAGAGTTACTTTGCAAAGTGACATTCTTTTAGAGTAATGTAAGTCCCATAGGTTTTATTAATTGTTCTTCCTCCCACTAATGTGGGCTGCCACACCCCTCATAATCAAATAGGTCTTTTATCAAACATAATGTATGACTAGTGTACTTGTAGTGAATATTGGACATTTAGGCTCAAGTTTACCCAAATTCCATTCATTTCTCTATCTTTAGCTACTCATCCTATTTTTACGCTAAACTAAGCGCTAAAGCATCCCCAAACCCAATCTGGTGCATTTTATTGTTATTTTTATTTTCTTTTCCACTGTTATTTTCAATTATGCTTCAAAAGCCTCTTTCTATCTTTTTTTTTTTTTTTTTCATATTTAGAGTGGTGCAATGTTTTACCTTTTTAAGCTTTCTACTACCCCTTAGCAAGCTTTAGGCCAGTAGCTCCCATACCAGTTAGCATTAGGGTACTAGGTGTAGAACACCCCTAAAGTCTTAATTGCTCAAAGCTAGTAGGCTACAAGGTAAAACTCACTCCTTGTAACTTACTTCTTTTTCAACTTCTCAGTTTTCTATTTTGCACCTTCTTTAGTACAACTTTTTCTTAATTGTCTTCCTTTCTCACCCTTTCTCACCCTTTATTCTTCTTTTTCCTTTCAATTCAAACTTGTACTCCCCCAAACTTGTCCTCTTTTCTCATTTACATTACTGATGATTTAGGATTTTAAGTGAATTTAAGGGTTCTTTACTATAGGTAAGATTTAAGGAAGGTTAAAACACCCTCTTTGTAGCTGTGGTGATAAAATTGGCATTAGGCTCAAAATAAGTACTAAGTTATATGCATATAGCATATCAAGGGTAGGCTTTTGAAAGTCTCAAACTGTCCAAGGATGGCCTAAATCATTTTCTTCTAGGTGTGATGCCTAGGATTTCGCCTTGAGAAATAATGCAACAAGTTCTAAGACTCTTTAGAGATTTATGATAGTATGTCCCATAAAGTTTTCCTAACCCAAGCACAATCAGTTTTTAAGGTACTTCTGACCAATGTGTTAGTTTAGTCATTTTATGAAGCTATCTTGTTCAATTTTGACTAAATTATAAGCACTTATTAGCTTTTGATTTCAATTTCGATTTCAAGACTCAAAAGTTTAGCTTATTTATCCCTTGACATCACAACAGCCCATTCCATTTGAGACTCAGGTTGTTTAAAACAAAATGTTGTATTATTGTTCACTTTGGATCCATTTGATTTATCCATTCAGTTTCATTTGGTACACGGCAATAACATAATATTCGCCAATTTTCTTAGGTCTTGAAATAAAGCGATTTCGACATCACTTGAATAATATGCACTCAACACTCCATATTTTAGTGTAAAAAATTTTTACTTCAAAATACTAGATTCTCATTGATTCATAACAACACACTCATGCTCAATTTTATTAACATTCCCCAAATTGTAAAATTAAAAGAAAATAAGCAAATAAGAAATTCTATGCACAAAAATTTTAGAAACTGCCTTTTTACTAGAAATAGAGAAGAATTACACTCTATTGTTTACAAGATAGAGAAAGAATGACATAGAAGATAGAGAGGATTAGGGATAGGGAGAGAGTTATCTCTTCTTTCTATGGGATTGATATCTTAAGGGCCTGAGGTTCACTGCTTCAAATTTGTAACTAGCATTTGAGGGTGTGAACTTAGGGATAGAGGGTTCTATTTTTTGCCGGTTAAGCCCTCTCTCCATTCTTGTCAAGAGATACACTCTATGTTCTTATGTGTTTCTTTATAGCTTATTTTGCCTGCTTGATAGGTGAGATTGCTGAATTCACCTTGGGCACGATACATCGTCATCATATTAAGTTCGCCCCGAATCAATGCTTTATGTCCATAATTTCTCCCTATAGTTAAGAATGGACTCTAACTCTTCATCCCTCTTCAAGACGGTGGCTCTAATCTCCTTTTGGTGTTCCTTGTATAGATACCCAGGCTTGACCTTACGGAAGCGGAGTTCTGCTCCATCTCATTCCACTACCTGTCAGGCTTGATCGGCTCTTAATCTCTGCAGCTAATCTTGCACAAGATCTTTCTCTCTTTTAGCTCGACCCTCAAGTAACTTTTGTGAAATCACATTGCTAAACTCTTCTCTCATTCCCTCATCCTCTGTTGGGCTTGTTGCTAGGTTTTCTTCTCTTCTTTTATTTTTTGCGACCAAAGTTTCATCCCTCCATCTCAGTTCTTCCTTAAACTGCTCATCTCTTATTTTCATATCTTCCCTCATCTACATTCCTTAGTAGTTGATCGTTGCTCTCTTTGCTCTTTGGCTCTCTTGACCCTCTTACGCTCTACACATTCTGGCGAATTTATTTCTTCTTCGCCCCTAGGGAAACCCCTTTCGGTTTTATGGTTGCCCTCTTTCTCTTTCTGGTTCTCTCTACCTCCTCACCCTGTGCTGGGGATTTTAGGACTCTAATGAGGGTGAGAGGTGAGGATATTGGGCATCTTTCTTCAGTCTCACTAAATGTTACACACCTCTTGATTCTGAGTGTGATCAAAAGTAGTGATTCGTTACCTGATGGGGTGATCAGGAATCGACAATATTTTGTATCCTCAAATTTCCTCCTCTGCGTAGTCAAGCCCCTCTTATGAGTATAGCGATTCAGGGTCAAACTCGGGGATTAGGGTTTCATCTTACAAATGACTCGTATCATGATTCAAATAGGTGAGGCTTTCATTTTGGATTTTGGTTGGAAATTCAAAGTATGGTTGGTGGTGTCTTCGCCCAAGTAGACGATTTAAAATAAGATGTAAAAAAGAACACCTTGAAGCTTTGGTCACTAGTTTGATGTGATGGGGTTGTAGAGGTCTCGGGTTATTTCTCGAATTAGGGCAAATGACATGGTCATTTTCCAAAGCGAATCTTTGTTTAACTTTAAATACCGACCCTTAGTAACATTCCCTATTTGAACCATAGCATTTCTTGACATTTAATATTTCTGCCGGGTTGAAAATAAGAAAAGCAGCCCAACCTACTTTGAGTGGCTCAAGTAAATGACATCTAATGGATGTCGTGTATCGTAGGCCTGAACTACGAAGCATGTACTATTATTAACCAAAGTATTAAACAGCATTTTACACCTAGTTTGGTTTGAAACACAAATACGTAGTACCTGCTTCATGAAAATAGAGGAACACTTGCAAACCAACATCAACCAACCTAACAACCCGCCTCTTCAAGGTTTTAAGGCTTAGCCAAACATCCTTTGAGTTGTCATCCTCAAAGGGGTGTGTTTGGCAGCCTAGAAAATGAGAGAAATAGGAGAAAGAAGAGAGAAAATGGGAACCAAAACAGGGACTGTGTGAAAAGCTACGTGAATTGAATAGTTAGGTTACAAAATGTTCATAACATGGCTTGTATAGCCTCCCAAACATGTGAAAGTACCAAACTAACCTAAATAATATGGTTACATTGAGAGACAAAGAGGAATTAAACAAAACAGTACGTTTGGATAAAAAGCGAGGAGCGAGATTTTTAGCTATACGGTGAATTTATGATGATAGCGAAAATTCTCTATGATATGAAATTAATATCATAGCGAAAATCAGTCATAAGCGAGAATTGGAATTTTAAAGCGCAAATATTTTCACTATGATAGCGAATTTTACTATAAATGGCGATTTTCACTATGATAGCGAAACTAGCTATCATAGTGAGGTAGCCATATGAAATTTTAAGCTATGGTAGCGAAATTTAATATGATTGAAATTTGCGCTATCATTCTGAAAAAATTTCACTATGCCATGTGAGAATTTCAAAAACCTATCCTTCACCATCCACCGACACCGCATTTCTCCTCTTCGACTTAGTGTTTCTTCGTCGGAGCTTGGTAATCGTAGAGAATTCATACGAACTCAGCATAAATTAGCACAATTACGATTGAAGCTTGATATGATGTGGTGGAGGCTTCACGAGGCTTCTGCAAACTACAAAACAACCTCGAACAAAATCGAGTAATACTAATGGACGCACATGTGTAAGGAGACCAAATGATGTATATGTGAAATATGGTCAAAGTGAATGTGGTAAATACTGGCTTGATTTGAAACAAAGTAAATTGTACTCAAAAGCTAAAAGATAAAAAGATATTACCAACACTCAGCCCTTTCCGCAAGTGCAGGGTCATACAAGTAATAAAGTGGACTCTAGGAGTCGGATATCGTACTGAGGATTGGAGGTTCTCTCTGGTGGAATTTGATCACCCGATTACAGAATATTCAACATTTAGGCCGTAAATAGGATGTCGATAAAATCATTTAATTGAAACAAAAAACTGATTTAAAACTAATCCTAAAAATCTACCAAATAAACAACTACTTAATTCTACAAAAGGTATGAAGAGAGTCACTAGGGATGAGGATAATTATTTACAAAAGCAGTTTGCATTTCCTTGAAAAGCGCAACAATTATAAGTTGAATGCTAGATTTGTCAAGAGCAATGTAGTATAGCTTGGATTTCTCCATACACCATATTTCACTAGTTAGAATCCATATTCCTTTCCAGACAAATGGGTCTCTAAATAGCTATTTGTAAATTTGGCACTCTTTAAAATTTGATTGTTTTTCTTTTTTCAATACTTCCACAACCATTTCGGAGGTGAAGAATTCTTGCCCTATAGACAGGGATAATGCAAGCCTTCTCCAATGTAATTGGTATCTAAATCCTTCAAATCTAATAAAATTTCTATCTCTTGATTAGATCTTTGCTAACACGGGATCAAAATCCTTTCATCAGACTAAGGAGAAACACGATCAATTAAAGTTGATACATCATCACAGACCAATCCTCAGCCATGGTAAATTAGTGATCTATCAAAGTAATTTTTCAGAGTTCATTAGTTCCAAGATATTAGTCTAACATACCCCTAAGTTACCGCTCTTTACTCTAAGGAATCTCCATCTCATTGTCACTCAGAGGGCCTCTTGTAAATCAGAGCAAAGATATAGCTCTTTTTTGGGTATAAGCTACTAATATTCCGAACAGTTCATTATATGAGCCGATTACAGATTCTATAAATTCGATTATTCAAACCCTAAAATAAGCCGAGAAGCGCAAATGCAGTGTTCAACAATTAATCCCCAACCCCTAGAGGGTGTTTAATGTTCCATTCTTGGATTCAATCATCACCAATCAAACAATGAAAATGAAGAAAGTAAGAGACAGAGAAAAATCAGGATTTGAGAGCTTAATCCCCGCCTCATGAGTAAATAAATTGAATATCTGAATACAATTTTAAAATCTCTCTTCATTAGAAATAAAAATTTACTCTAAAACTACTCTAAGATCTGTTAAAACTAAAAATGACAAAAACTAAGAAAATGAAGCAGGTTAGAGAGAGAAAACCCATGAGAGAAAAATCAGTTCTTACCTTCAATGTTTTGTGAACCTTAGTGAAATCTAAATCCTACATTGCTCTGACACCGAAATCTCTTCAATAGAAATAAAAATCTACTCACAAAACTACTAAAATCTAAAACAAATCAAAATCTGAGAAAAACTTAGAAAAATGGGCAGTAAGAGAGAGAAACCCCATGAGAGAGGCTCTCCCGATCTTCCTGACTCTCTTTACCTAAAAGCAGTATATATATGGTTCTAGGAATTGAAATGGCTTGAAATTGAGTCAAAATAGTAATTTTTCGGTCTTTTTAGTTTCTGAGCATTTTTTTGGTCGCGACCAGGATTTTGCTGATGCGATATACTCTCTGGTCGCGACATACTTCTGATCGCGACATGCTCACAGCGACAACTGTTTTTCTTCTCGACTTGTCAGGCCATAACTTCAACTATTTTAACTTTCCGGTTGCGTGTGAGTACTGTTGGAAAGATCTTTAATTTAGAATGCATCGTGAGGAATTTGAACCATTTGATGTTCCAGATGGTATAGAAAAATTAATCTTCCGTGTGGCGTTTGTGAGACTCTCGGTTGACTCTTCTTTTGAAATATGTTGCTCATTTCTTGCCAAATCACTTGCTTTTCATCAATAATCTACAAAACCAAGTTTGAAATTTTATGAGTTTTACATGAATATGGATAGTAAATGCACAAATAGCATGTGAAATGAACTCGAAACATAGATGAGTTTTGCACTACGTCAACATGTCAATCGACAGAAAGTAATGATTGAATGCGCAAAGCACTCAAAACTATCTTAAATAGGACTCAAAATAACTTTTTGCGGGTACTAATCACTAACCGACACATTGCTAGTCCCACTTAGTAATGTTAAAATAAAGGGATCTGAGGCTATGCTTTTGCAAAAGGAGTATTCTATTCAAAAAGTGTGTGTACAAGTGAGGCTTTACCTTCAGTATGAAAAATTTGGACTCTGTACAAAAACCATCATGAGATAACAATTGCCATATAGGAACAAGTTTCAGGGCAGCATCAATTCCAAGGAAGTCAACCTGAACTTCCACAAAATCTATGTGTTTTTAAGGTAGCCAGTTTGAACGATGCGGTTACATGGTTGTTCCACCACTGACGAAGCTCTTACGGGACCTTAAGCGTATTGACCTAAATAGATTCGGTTACACTCTTATTTCTTACACTTGATTCTGTATTGTAGGGTGCAATGATGAAAACTCGACACACCAGTCATATCGCAGTCCACCGATGACTCCCAACTAATCAAGGTTTAGGGCATCAAGTCAAAAGGATCTTCCGACCACTAACTCTTCAGGCTTCACCCCGGACTTCGAATGATTTTGAAAATTTAGCTCCTACAACTCGCTAAACCCTACCCATCCACCCATGTAGCGAACACAAAGTCGGTGACTCCCAACCAGTGAAGGTTTGAGACCATAGGAGCTTTAAAACTACGCCATACCCTCAATTTGTGTTAGGACAAACAAGTCTCTGACTCAGTCTCTTTTCTTCTTTCTTTTTCTTTTTGCTTTTCTTTTTCGTGGAGAACTTCATTGAGGTCTTCTTTTCGGGTAACAAAAACCTATTGTAGGTCGTCAACCTTAATCTAAGGCCGGTTTGCAAAGTAAAAGGTATCTGACTTCTCGACCTATTCCAGTGAAAGCCGTGTGCCTTGTGTGTGATTAGTAAAGGCGGATGGACAAGGTTGAACTTTGGAATAATCGACCAAAAACTTAATCATTTACATCTGGAACATTGTTCTAGCATATTATGGTAGCATACGATTAACTAATTTTTCAACTCGAAACACGAAAATGTAGACGCGAAAATATGCGGTTTAGAAAAAACGGAGCAAGCAATGACCTCTATTATAACAAACAAATTCGAGCTCTGCAAGGCATCTTGAGAACGATAAAACTAAAATCAAATGCCGAACGCTACTTTTAACACATACTGTCCGGCATAGGAACGAAAGTTAGAGGATGGAGTGGTACCTCCACCAATCTCGGTGGTAGCCGGGAGAAGGATCATCCCGGCACAGGCGGTGAGTCTTCATTTGTAAATTAGTTGATATTCTTTACTTGTTTGCCCGACTGCTAAAGTAAAACAATAGCTCAGCCCGATTCTGAAATTTTTATTTTTTAACAAAAATAAAAACTTCAATAAACTCGATAATTGGTGTAGTGGCTTGCTTCGTCACGATTGGTATGCCTAATTACATTCCCGGCCATGGAATTATGGTCGTCTAGCATTGCTGTATCTTGTAAATCCTGGTCATCTCCTCGGGAAGCGGTCTTACTTTTGTTGATCAATAGGAGCT
The DNA here is from genome assembly GCA_016808115.1 of Tetrastigma voinierianum. Taxonomy (NCBI): domain Eukaryota; kingdom Viridiplantae; phylum Streptophyta; class Magnoliopsida; order Vitales; family Vitaceae; genus Tetrastigma; species Tetrastigma voinierianum. The sequence goes on from JAEQBH010000584.1 coordinate 149,405, forward strand.
ATTCCCACTTTAAAGTATGATTTAAAGAAAATTGTGATATTTGTTTGTTTATTTGAATGGTTGATTAGTTTAAATGTTTTAAACTAGAAAGGCCGATTCTTGGGATTTGGGTTCCACTCATACGATCGAGGTAAGTCCCACCTCTTATTTATAAACTCATCTAAAGACCATTGATAAATGGTCCTTGATAGAAAGTTGTCTTTAAATGCTCTTTGGAAAATAAAGATAGTCGAGTAATACCCAACCTTGTTCTCGATTAAAAGCGAACCCTTAGTTGGCATTAGTGATCAAGCACACAGCGTATCTGAGAATATCGTTAACACGTTGTCAAAATTTTTCTTGAAGGATTTAAAACCTTTCTACACAAGTGATCAATATTACAATCTGTGAAAATCAAAAAGAGAATTGAGGATTTTACCTTGATCGGGGTGAGTTTCCCGTATGATCCCGATAGTAGGGTTTAGAACTCGTAAAACTTGTATGAACAATTAAGTCGAAGAACGATTAATCACCATAAAAGCAGTACCTTCTGGAAATAGGGTGACTTGTGAGAATAGAAAATATGGAATGTTAAGATTTAAGCGAGAATAAATATTGATGCTGAAAGATTACAACTCTTGAATCCAAATTTCTAAAAGAGATGGAAATCAAAATCTGGATCTCTGAGGTACCACTAAAAAATGGAGAAAAACTCTTATTCTATCAAACCTAAACCTAGAAGTGAAAACTAAAAAAAAAAACTCAGAAAACTCCCATTACTTGTGTCATACTCCTTTTATAGCCCCTCCAATGTAGTTTTTTACATTTTTGGTTTTGTTGTGAGTGCCTCGTCTGGATTGAATTCTTGGACAATTCATGAGTTCCAGCAAAGTTCTGCCGATTAGGACCAAAGTTCTACGGTCAGAAGATACTCCTTCGCCAATTTTCAACAAAGGTTCTGCGGTGGTTGAGTTCTACCTGCAGAATGTTCGCTACGATTTTCCGACCAAGTTCTACCGGTGGGACGAGTTCTACGGTAGAGATGTTCAACATGATTTCGACAAAGTTCTCTGGGTGGGACTTGAAGTTCTGGTGAAGATCATCCACTAGTGCTTTCCGCCGCTTAACGGGTTTCGAGACCGTCAGTGCTCACCTCATCCACATTCCCTTCATATTGGCTTCAACACATCCTTGTGCACTGCGTTTTAAACCTGAAAGACACCTTGCAATCTGAAAACACAGAATAAATTAGAAGTACATTCTTGTATGCCAAATATTGGGTAAGTTGTGGGTTAAAATGTGCTAGATTCCATTATAATTATCACTCAAATATATCATATTCATCACTGACCTGCATCTCCTTTGCTAGTCCCTATGAGATTTAGATCGAACTACCCACTAGGTATAAGATCCCAATAAGTGGCTCAGTGAATTAAACTTTGCAAAAGTCTGAAATAGCACTTATGGAATGAAACGTTTCACCCACTTTAAGTATGCACCAACATGACTCAATTAGACCCATTAATCACACACACAGTAGACGGTATAACACGTAACACAAAGGTGGTTGTTCAAATAAAGGATTATGGATTTAAGAAATGTAAGGTAGTGTTCCTTCTGGTGAAGCTATGTGTGAGAAATAAGGTGAGCAATCATATAACATAGAACATACTTAACCATCATGTGCATAATGTCAAAGAACTGAGAAAACATAAATTCGAATCAAAGGAGTCTTAAGAGTTTGTAATGACCGTGGGTAAATGAAAGAAAGTAAAAGATCAAGCGGGTGTTGGCGTAACGCTGGCTAAGTCTGCTACCCGATTGCGACACCGCACCCTGGTATAGCTTCAACGGCTTATCGCGGTGTGGTCCATCGTCTCATGGGGAGAGAGAATGGGTCTGCGTCCACCTGATCGTCGATTACGATTCTCCCTCTAAATCACCGGAGAAGTAGCATCCATGTCAGTAACCCTGAAAGATGTGGCTCTGACTACAAAGAGGCGTCAGGTCCAGCATACGCTTCCCGAGGATGCGAGCTTGGAACCACACCTTGATCTGCTTGCTCCATCCTCTTCCAAAGGCGATGTGCTCATAGGTCTTTGGGTACGGCCGGAAGAGTAGTCCCAGACGAGTCTTGAAGGAGCGAGGTTGTGGTCTAAGTCTGGAGGCTGCTCGGCTCTCAGCCACCAGTCTTGGTTGTCGATCTGCTCACACTTTGAGTATCCATTCTTTTTTCTTTTATTGTTCCCCTCAAATCAGCTTCTTCTAGTACTGATCACTGGTAAGAGGGGCTGAAGAGTCTCGGGTTTACCATGTGAATATTGCAAGAACTCCCTCATCGCGCACCATATGACTAGTGCATAGTCAATTAGCTTCCCAGTCATAACCTGCAAATCTGACCATTGAGATGCGCTCTTGATGGAGACTTTTCACAACCCTTGACCCCGAATCGATTGTGGACATTGATCTTGTTCATCCGAGCGTATTCAAACTGCTTTCCGGACTCAATTCTTGTTTCATAAATCCATTCATAGATGCGGGGCGGTGCACATCACCCTCGGAGTGAATAGGCGGGCGCCGAAATCAATAATGGCTTACTGAGTGGATATGGCCGAGTCAGCCATCGAGGCGAATATAAGGTGCAGGCGTATGCTATCGAGTGGGGTGACCGCGAAGGCGCTTTCCATCATTTGAAGTTTCGATGCAGTCATTGCTGGGTTTTCCTTAGTGGTGTAGAACTCGAACTCACGAAGGTAAGTATCCATGAATCCCTAGAGTACGAAATTACATGTTTGCTCTGGATAATTACTTACGATGGGATGAGATATACAGAATGTTTCCAAATTCGCCTCTCTTTGTTTGAAACTGTTGCCATTGCCGGATCCATTTCTCGTGTACTCACCCTCACGGTCTTGAGCTTATAGCCCCTATCTCTTCTCGACACTATCGTCAAATCTCACTTTTCCCAGAGGTTGCAACTGTTTTCTTTTTTTCTTTTCTTGGTTGGGAGGCATCGAGGCTTGCTCTCTTCTTTCTTGCTTTTCTCATAGAGGAAGCTAGATGCCTTCCACTTCCGTCAATTCTTAGAGCGTGCCAGCAGGCGACAATGATAGTAATAGCTGATGGGGATGGCGAAATAAATCATCATGTCCCCGATATCTATCTCCAGGCTGTACTTGGTGCCACTGTGTGATCAGATCTTGATCTCCTACCCATATGGACAGCATAGCATCGATGACAATGTGAGAAATAGTATCAACAAAATCCGACCAAAAAAGTCCATATGGTAGAAGGGAGTCGACAATGCAGTGGAGGTTGGCAGGGCTTACCAACGTTCGAGCGATGGCTATGGGTAAACTAATGCGGAATGGAAACCGAGAAACCACTGGCGGGAACATTTGAGCTTGAGGGTGGCATCAAGAGACACCTTGACTAGGGCTTCTTTTAATGAATTGCTGCAAAAAACATATGAAATGAAAAGGCATCTTTATTTTGGGTTAAAAACTCTCTGCCCCCAGATAGCTGATTCTACCGGTAGGACTTTCAGTTCCTCTTAGGTGACCTATCCTTACCCAATTAAGCTCAGTTCTCTGGTGACCAAAGGACTCTACCGGTGGGACATGCAAAACTGATTTTCTCTCTTTTTTTTCTTTTTCTCTCGTTTATTTTTCATCCCATGTTTCTTGCATGATCTTTTTCTCTTGTTCAAATTCCTGGCCCATTGCGTTCGTAGACTTAAATGTACGTAATTCATTCTTGGGATAACTGAGCTCTCCATGGAGCCCAATTGATCCGTAAATGGGTTCTTTAAGGTTTGAATCAAACCCGACAACTCCAGCTTCAATGGGTGCGAGGGCGAGACACTACAAATCTGGGTATGTAAGAAATAATGGCCTCGATCATTTTCCACTTATGCGAGGTGTTCCATAAGACTGTGATGCATAGAATTATCATGACCTGACTAAATTGATGCACAATTGGAAACAATATAGTGATCAGAAAATTTTGATATAATGCGTGGTTTGGGTGAAGCGACAAAGTAGGTAGAATGCAAGGGTAAACAGTTCACAGAAGAATACAAGGCTTGTTATTGTATTAGCGTTAAGATGTACATCGATAAAGGATGATGTGGAAGTATAATGAGATCAAACGGTATGCCACCGGTCTCGGGTAAACATAATACTCGAAATAATCAAATCTTGAAAAAATTTATTACTTGAGACATATAGCAGCGGCGTGAATACGTTCCAGCGGTGTACACCTACCTACCCCCACAACAGAAACAAGCATTGTCCCCAAATTCTTTGAACTAAATTAAACAAATGAAATAACACCAATTGAGTAAAAACGATAAAATAAAACAGAACAAAAATAAAGCAAACTATTTACAACAATTTGAGATTGAGGTTACTTGGAATGAGAGTTTTGGTAAAGCTGGTCTACCAATTCCACAGTGTGCTCGTGAGGAGAGAAATGCTCAAGGAATGGTTTAAGGCGTTGGCCATTCACCTTGAAGGAGTTCCCATTGTCAGGATTTTCAATTTCACGGCTCAGTGGATAAACCACCTTATGATAAGAGGGCCAGTCCAGCGGCGGAGCTTTCGGGAAAACAGATACAATCGGGAACCTCTGATACTTTACGATTGGGTTGAAAGTTTTCTGTGTAGACTTGTCATGGAATAACTTGAGCGCTCCTTGTAAATTCTGGGCTTTTCATCACGATTCCCTCCGCAGCTCTTGCAAAGTTCATTCAGCGCATGTGGCCTTATTTGTGAAGTTAGATCGAAATTAAAAGTTGAATAACCCGATGTGGCCGGTGTTCCATCTCTTGGCAAATGGCCAGCTTGCACATAAGCTATCGCCTATGGGAGACATACCAAGAACAGTTTTAAAGCGTTCTGGTATGCCCAGAGCATCGGTAAGACGGGTGACCGATCTTTTCGATTCGAGTGGCAAATCTTTCTAAATGTGTTTTATCTCCCACATTGGCTAGCTCGGCGACCATTGATTACCATTGGTGTCAAGCACGTGGATACTTTATTGGTGACTCCATATTTCTTTATGATTTTCAAAGATCGGTTGCAAAAGTGGAGTCCGCCATCACTTGTAATTGCCAGGCGTTGAAGCAGAAAAAATATGTTCCTTTATAAATTTCAAAACAACCTTATGGTCATTGGTTCGTTAGATTGCCTCTGACCCACTTAGACACGTGGTCGGCGGATAATAAAATGTAGAATAGCCACAAGAAGGGGAAAGGCCCCATGAGTCAATACCCCAACGGTCAAAATTTCAATGATTAGAATTGAATTAAGAGGCATCATCATTTCGTTTTACAGTGAGCCTCCATTCTTGGCATTGAGCCTGATTTCTGAAATCAAACAATCTTTAAATAGAGTGGGCCAATAAAACCAAAACACAAAATCTTGTCTGCTGTTTTGAATGGAGAAATGTCCTCCTTGAACTAGAATGGCAAAGTTAAAATCCGTACCTGCTTTCGTCGGTAGGTACATCTCCTCATTGGCCCCGATACGGGCGATGTTGCGGCCGATATGGATCATCAAATAGTATTTCTTAATATCTGTCAAAGAATTTCTTTGTTGAGAAGTCCATTGGTACCAGATCCTGGCCAGTTACCAGGTAATTATTTATATATAAACATACCATGGAGTAATGAGCAAGCGAGTTGTTCATCGGAAAGCTATCCTGGGTATGCCATGGGAGTTGAAATGCAGAACAATGAGATAAGTGGTCGTGACCACATTCTCAGCCACATCTTTAATGATCGTTGATTCTTGTGAGATCAAATCCACTAGTTCAACCTTGGTTTCGTATCTGCTTGAAGCAGTACTTAGCACATAGTCTGTAAAATGATCACGGGGGGCAATGATATATGACTTGAATTTTCTAGAGCAAAGACAAGCTTGCCTAGAAATTCTTTTACGTGATTTGTGTAGTTAACTGGCGAGTCTGATGTCTTCTGCGGCGCAATCAAATGACAAAAACTTCTTTTGACACTCCACTAAATCTTTGCTTTCTGGCTCTGGCATAATCACTGGCATGCTGTGATCTCAATGGGAGGTCCCAATTAGGAGTAACGTATTATTGGTGGTGACACTAGCATGTTTTTAAAGCAGCAAGCGAGTCACAAGCTTGTGTGACCATGTGAAAGGCATCTTTAGCAAGCAAAGTACATAAGGAGTCGGGCTATATGCTTAAAATCTTTTATAAACCTTTATAAAAACCAACATGGCCAAGGAATGACATATGTCTCTAACACACTTAAATTACAGGGAGGTTGAAATCAGTTCAACTTGACCTTATCAGCAGATTCCATCTTTTGATACAATGTGGCCTAAAACCATTCCTTGTGTTACCATGAAAGCAACATTTTCAATTTAACACAGATTTTCTCTTGACACCTCTCGAAAACTTTAAACAGTTCTCCCAAATGACTCGAGCAGGTCACTAAGCGAAATCATGAAGATTTCCAATATGATTTCTATCATGTCTGAAGAATTCCCATCATGCATCGTTGGAAAGTTAGGATTAGCGTTGCATAGTCAAAGATTTTCCTAAAGGCGAAGGTACAAAGGGCAAGTGAATGTAGTTTTTCTTGTTCCAAACTATCTCAATTTGATTTATTTTGAGTACCATCAACAATAAAATTCATGCCGCAACTCTCTAGCATTTGATCAACAACGGAAGGGGGGGGAAAATGGTCTTTCCTAGTACTAAAATTACCAAGTTTCCCTATAATCTATGCACCCTCCATCTGGTGACACGAGGTAGGAATGGCGACTCATTAATTTTCATTAGCGACTCACGTGACTCAAACTGCCAGGAACTACGTGGTGGACTAACCGGCGCTATGCACTTGTGAGATTTTAGATAACCCCATCCAAGAGTTTAAAACTTCCTTCTTCACCACTTATTTTCATTATTGGGTTGATAGATGTGGTTGCCTGAAGGGTTTAACATCTCTTCTAAGTGATTCATGTTGCGGATCAAGGTGATTCCTTAATATCTACCGATTGTCATTCTAAGCAGGTCTGTGGGTTTTCAATATTTCCAAAAGTTGAGTTTCTTGAGGTAATGTCACAAGGAGGAAGATATGATTCTTGGAAAGTGTCCTCCTCCCAAATGCATATTTGGGAATGTGTTAGTGGGGTTTTAGCTCTCAACAGGTGACCTCTAAATGATATATATATTTAATTAACAATGGTTCAAATTTGGGGTGCCCACCATTAACTTCAATACATCCGTATGCTCGATTCTGGTGCGTGAAACTACGACTCAAATGTGGTCACTTCTCATCGACTCGGGCCGATAAACATGACTTAAGAGGATCATGAAACACTTATTATCCGAATATTTTTGTACCCGCAGTCGATCATATTAATTTCACCTGCCATCTTCTTCATCCGTTCCTTTGATTACATTGAAAATATTCAGATTAACAGTCATGTTCCCGAATGAAAGTGTCCATTGGGGCCTCCCACAATGTATAATGGCATTGTTAGCAGTTGCGAATGGTCGACCAAAATTCACGGGAAGCTGAGTTCCTTAGTTCACCACGAGGCTAGTGTCAAGCTTCCACAAAATCGGCGGGAGTAAAATTTGTCCCGCGGACCAGCCCATCCTTCCGCCATCTCACAGGAATTTTCACGCTCCCGGTCGGCTAGTTGAAGGTGATGTTGGTTGGCTCTAATTCTCTTACAAGTCGCATTATCTTTTGAATAAGGCAACAAATTAACGCTCGCTCTAAGTCCATCAGCATGCTAACTTTGAATTCCATACTACTATAGAAATAGTAGGACTTCCTGGGTCTTTGTATTTTGGAGAAGCGAGTTGTTCACAAGTGCGGAAGTAGATTATTAGTCGTGAATGCCTCCTTATTCAAACTTCAGTTTCCGTTTTTGCAATTATAAATCATGGTAGCTTATGATGGGATTTGTTTGGCATCTAACAGGAATGTTCAGTTTGACTTGTTTGAACAGCTCATAAATCTCGATAGTTATTCACTTTCTTTGGTACAGCTCTCAGTACATGTGGGTATGGAGCTGGAGGGATATGGGTGGACTTGTCTTCCTCTGGGTGATCATCATATTCCTTTGTACTAGGGACATGAGGTGTGTCTGATTCTTCATCTTCCCTAGCCAATTCACTAAGCGACTCTTGTGATGGTTCCTTGGTTGGAATAGTTTTGTCAACTACCTTACCACTTCGAAGGGTAGTGTGACCTTGCGATTCTTCAGGTACCCTCACTGGAACCTCGCTTCCCACCTTTGTTTTGACCTTATTATGGGTTTGGATCTCAGTGGATTGGATGAGTTTCCTTTCTCTTGTTGAAGGTTACCTATGGGCAGTTAACTTGGTTATACGGGATCTCACACTCCATTGGAAGCAGTTCGAGATTCTGTGTTTGTGGATTGTTGGGTTTTGTCTGGCTTGTGTAACTATATCTTCGGACTTTTCTCTTATGGAGGATTATGGTAAAGTTGTGATTTGAATTCCCTTGGTTCGGTGGATAATGACCTTGATTGGAATTTCCTTGAAATCCTTGAGACCTTAGTTCTGAAATGGAGGAATGGAATTTGGAAAACCTTAGTTTGGATAGTGAGACCTTGGTTGTTTGGCGGATTATGTGGTCCTCCTCATTTCTCCGACTAAAATTGGGATGCCGCACCCGGAGTTGTAAGTTTTGGTAGCCAGGAGGTGAAGGTTTCCTTTAGTGATTAAGGGCGTGGCTTGTTCGAAAGTTGAATGGCTCCCTTAACCCAGGAAGATTTGGGCGGGTTAATGGTGCCAAGTGTATGGGGTCATGCGCCATAATGCATGGCTCCTCCTCCCAAGTCCATTTGGTACTGAGGTGGATTGAGGCACACTCGTTACACATTCACTTCTTCATCCTATAGCCTCTAATTTCCTTGACTAAGTTGGCAATTTTGCTTGCAACTCATCATTCTCTCTTAGGTGGTGGATTCCACCACCAGTGGATGTGTTGTGCACTTTAGCAGTGTCTATAGAGGTGTTAGTCTCCCAGTTGAGCATTCTACCGCTATAATTGTCAAAAGTTGAATTGCTTCCCCTAGCACTCTTTTCATAAAATTCTCACACATCATTTTGGATGTCTTCGACATTGCCAGAGACAATCCTTGATGAAAGTATGCACAATTTGTCCAACATCAACCCATGATGAGGGATAGCATGGGAGGAGATCATATATCTTTCCCATACCGCTGCGAAGGGTTCACCTGGCTTTTCAGAAAAGTTCTGAATTGCTCGCGTAGAGGGGCATTGAGTACGTGCGGGGAGAAAAACTTATTGAGAATTCATTCCGCATGTTTCCCGATGTAAAGGGTCGAGATTTAGTGCCGAGGAATGGAACGATTTTGGCTTTCTCCTTTAAGAAAAGAAATAAGACAAGCAGTTATGTGGAGAATTTGAACGGTGGAGAGGAATGCCCACTTCTCGAGACATCCTCAAAATCCCTCACTGAATGAGTGAGGTTCTGAGATTCAAACCCTTGGCCGAGCCCATCTGAGGTAGGAGACGGATCATTTAGACTTCATTAGGAATTGATTGGCCTCATCGGGGAAGGCGAATACAAAAATTTGTCGTGGTCCTTTGAGGTTGCTGGTTCTCTGGGTTCTTTCCACATTAGGTAAAGAGACAGGAGACCTCTATGACAGTTTTGTTGGAAGTTACCATTTAGCCTCCTAACATTTGGGTTTCTTTGGGACGTAACGTTGTCCCCATGTTGGAGGCTCATAAGTCCTTGCTGGTCCCAGGGAGTATCCATTTGAGGTAAAATGCTATCTTGAGATACTTGACTTGCAATGGATTTCTCAGGGTTTCTAGGAGATGTATACGATTGTCGGTGTTGCTCGTTCTTGAGCTAAGCCCGACATACACTACTCTTATTTTGTCAGGCACTCATGAGATTCCTAACAAAAAAAAAAAAACAAAACAAAAATAAAGAAAAGTGGAGAAGCGTCAGGGTACAATGCAGTGCAATTACCTCTAACTCTCTTCAGATCAACGGTTGTCGCCTCCCCGACCATGGCGCCAAAATAACCGTCTGATTAGTATGCTAATTCTATTCCCCAGCGTAGATTGTGGTAGATACAGCATTGCCCATTGTAAATCACAGGTCATCTCACCGGAGCGGTCTTACTTTGTTGATCAATGAACTGTCCCCACTAAAGTATGATTTAAAAGAAAGTGCAATCTTGTGTTGTTTGTTGAATGGTTGATTAGTTTTAATGTTTTAAACTAGAAAGACAATTCTTGGGATTTTTAGGGTTCCGCTCCTTACGATCAGTGATCCCTCTTATTTTATAAAACTCATCTAGGAACCATTGATAAATGGTCTTCGATGGAGATTTGTCTTTAAATGCTCTTTGGAAGAATAAAGATGATCAGTATACCTAAACACTTGTTCTCAATTAAAACAAACCCTTGGGTTGGCATTATGATCCAAGCCTGGCGTGTCACAGGAAATATCTCGTTAACACGTTGTCAGAAATTTGCCAATGAAGGATTTAAAACTTTCTACACAAGTGATCAATGTGCACAATCTATTAGAAATCAAAGAGGAATTGAGGTTTTACCTTGATCGGTGAGTTTCCCAAACTATGATCCCGGTAGTAGGGAGTTTAGAGAACTCCATAAAACTTGTATGAACAATTAGAATGAAAAACGATTAATCATAAATGATACCTTCGCGAAGTCAATTGACTAAGCGAGAATAGAAAATATAGATAAATTTAAGCGGGAATAAATATTGATCTTGAAAGATTACAAACTCTTGAATCAAAATTTCTAAAATAGTAAAATCTAAAATCTGGATCTGAAGGTACCCTTTAAAAAATGGAGAAGAAAAACTCTTGATACATCAAAACCTAAACCACTAGAAATTGAAAACTAAAAAAACTCAAGAAAACTCTATTACTTGTGTCCTCCCCTCCTTTTATAGCCCTCTCCAATGTGATTTTCCCATTTTGGTTGTTAGCCAGAGATTGCCTCGCGTACGGATTAATTCTTGGACAATTCCACCAGAGTTCCATAAAGTTCCGGTAGGACTTAAAGTTCTGGGTAGAAGATGCTAACGCCAATTTTCGACCAAAGTTCTCAGGTAGGACTTGAAGTTCTCACCCGGTAGAAGATGTTCAACGCCAATTTTCCGGCAAAGTTCTCTGGGGTAGGACTTGAGTTCTACCGGTAGAAGATGTTCCTTTATGATTTTCAACAAGTTCTCTGGGGTAGGACTTGAGTTCTCTGGTAGAGATGTCCTTGGTGCTTTCCTTGCTTTGCTGGGGTTCCCGAGACTTCGTCAATTGCTCACCTCCATCCACATTGCTTCATATTGGCTTCCCGAGCTTACATCCTTGTGCACTTACGTTTTAAACCTGAAAGACCTGCACAAATCTGAAAACACAGAATAAATTAGAAGTACCTATTCTTATGCCAAATGTGGGTAAGTTAACTGGATTAAATATTACTAGGTCCATTATAATTATCACTCAAATGTGTATTCATCACTTGGCTTGAGACCTTTGCGGGAGCCACTCTAAATGTGGCTGTGGGTTTTGAGAGGTCAGGAGAAAAGAATTTCCTCCACGACTACGATCTGGCACTCACATGGGGCTTCACTCTGCATCCATTAACCTTGATCACCCTATTATCATTTGGATTTAGTAGGTCTACTGAACCATTGGGGTGCTTGTTAGACAATGAATGGACGAATCCATGAGACGAGCTTTCGAAATAGATGGAGTTGGAATCATCTGAGTACTTGGTCCCCGCGAAATTCTTGCTAGTTATCATTTGATCATGCCATTTTTTCAATCTTTCCTTTGCAATCTTCGAGTTCAAGTAGGCATCATTTCTTATTTCCTCCAACTCATTGAGATCAAGGAATCTTTTGAGCCCGACCCTACTTAAATCCATGTTCAGTTTCTTGATTGCCCACCAAGCTTTATACTCGATTTCCACTGGAAGATGACATGCCTTGCCATATACTAACCGATAAGGGGACATTCCAAGAATTGTTTTGAAAGCTGTTCTGTAGGCCCATAGTGAATCAAGCAATTTAAGGGACCAATCTTTTCTGTTCTTGTTCACCACCTTCATTAGAATGGTCTTAATCTCCCTGTTGGCAAGCTCTACTTGACCACTTGTTTGAGGATGGTACGGGGTAGCCACTTTGTGTTTAACTTTTATATTTAGCCATGAGGTTTTGAAAGGTTTGTTACGGAAATGTGAACCCCCGTAACTAATAATGGATTTGGTACTGAACTGGAAAAAATGTTTGCTTCAAGAATTTGAGCACCATCCTGGCCAGTCGTTGGTTTTGCGGGGATTACCTCGTTAGTTGGGCCACATAATTACACTCCCGCTAATATGTATATATTACCATAAGACGTGGGGAAAGGTCTTATAAGTAATTCACCCCAAACATCCAAATAGCTACGACCATTAAAATTGGGTTCAGGGCATGTATAATGTCAGACAATTTCCATTGCTGGCATCTATCACATACTCGGCACATTTGGAATGCTTCTTCATGAGAGAAGGCCGAGTAGAAACCCATTTGCGGCACCTTCATTGTCGTCTTCGAAAATAAGTGACCACCACGGGCACTCTCGTGAGTGGCAAGTCCCTATTGTTCTTCTTAGGCACACACTTCTAATTACACGAATGCACCGGTATTTAAAAGCGAGAGAGACTCTTCCCAATAATAGGAATGGATCTTTGCCAAGAAATACTTCCTATCCTGTTCTTTCCAATCAGATGGGATTTCTCCTATTGCGAGGAAATTGGCAATGTGAGCATACCAGGGAGCTTTCCAACTGCATTAAATATTCGCCGGAAATTCCATGATGGGCGAACTATGAGTGTCATGAAGTACTAGTGGTAATCTAGAAAGATGAGTGCACCACAACATTCTCTACCACTTGTCCTTAATTTACTGCAAAGTTAAATTCTTGAAGAAGAAGAGACATGAATAAGTGTGCCTTATCATTTGGCAGTCGGGATACTTGCGGAATGATGCGTAAAATGACTATATGGACCCTGACAAGTATGCTAGAAATTTAATAAGTGAGCCACTTGCCAGCAATTCTTTCTACCTTAGTAGTATAGTTCCTTTGTACTTCATTCAAGGTTTTGCTTGCATAATAGACTACATGAGGTCTTACATTTCTCTTTGGCCAAGCGCTCGATAGCAAGATCACTTGCATCACACATCACCTCAGCGGCGCGATTAGGTGCTCGTACTATTGGTGCGGTGGTCAAATGGAACCCGACTCTTCAAAGCTCTCGGCGGTCTTTCCCAAGAAAATTTAGCATCTCTCCTGGCGGCTTATACGGGGCTTAGCAATCTTTGAAAAATCCTTGATGAATCTTGTAAAAGCCCAGCGTGGCGAGAATTACTAACTATTTTGTTGTTGGAGGCGGCGAGTTTGGAAATAAGTTCAATTTTTACCTTGTTAACTTCTATTCTCCTGCTAGAAATAACATGCCCCAGTACAATCCCTTGGTTCACCATAAAATGGCATTTCTCCCAGTTAAGCACCAGATTCTTTTCAATGCACCTTTACAGGATAGCTTCAAGATTAGTCAAACATTATTCAAAATCACCTCGGTATACAGTGATGTCATCCATGTATACTTCCATTATGCGCTCCACCATATCGCTAAACATACTAAGCATACATAAGAAGGTGGCAGAGCGTTGCAAAGACCAAAAGGCATCCTCACCGTAAGCATAAGTTCCAATGGGAAAGTAAAGGTGGTCTTTCTTGATCTTAAGTGCGATCTCCTATCGAAAGTACCACGAATACCCATCAAAAGCAATAAAATGGAGTGTCCGAAACTCTCTCAAGAAGCTAATCAATGAAGGGCGTGGGAAGTGATCTTTTTCTTGTTACTTCATTGAGAGCACTCACATAATCTATGCATACCCTCCAACTAGGTGGTAGAGTCGGGTAGACAATTCCTCCCCACTTTTTATTTTACGATTGGTCACCCACGGCTTCTTGGGCACCACAGGTTGGGCTTACCCAGGAGTGCTGCTCGGATATGAGTAGTGATGTTGGCTGCCAGCAACTTCAAGACTTCAATCGCGAACTGCGCTTCCTGCATGGATTGACCTCCTGCGTGGTGTCACAACGGCTTTGCGTTCTTCTTCTAAATAAATGTGGTGGGTCGGATTGTTGGGGCGATGCCTTTTAAATCGAATTTTCCACCCAAGCTTGCTTGTTCATTTGAGGAGGTGCGGCGGGTTGTGCTCTGTGAAGTGGTCGGCGATGCGATATTACAAGCCCCAGACCTTTGCTTGTTTTCTTAGGAAATGCATATTTTAATTCATTTCAGCGGGGTTTAGACTCAATTGTTAGAGGTTCCTTCTTCTCTTCGCCCCGATCCCGACAAAGTGAAATTTCTATTTTCTTTCTCCAACACCCCTGCACTAGGCTCATGTGCATTGAGAAACTCTTTGTTGCTCTACAAGGCCTTTCGAGATAACTCACAGGTTAACACATCTTGCCTACGCTCATTGCTTGTTCTTGAATTGTATCATTATGCGAGACTTCTTCATAGTCGTCTTCCACTGGTTGCATATGCCTTTTACTCAAATGGAAGATATTGAGTTCTAAAGTCATATTCCCAAAAGTAAGTTGGATAACCCCATTTCGGAAATTTATAATGGCATTCGAGTAGCGAATAGCCTTCGATATGATGCGTTACATGATTGGCCCCCATGGCAGGCTCTGTGTCAAGTGCGACAAAATCCACTAGATAGTAGAATTTGTCACTTGTGATAAAACATCCTCAATGGTCCCCTTCGGGTATTTTAATAGACCTATCACATTTAGAGACGATTAATGATGGAAATTGGGCTTAGTTCTCCCAAACCAAGCTGCTTGTACATGGAATATGGCAGTAGGTTCACACTAGCTCCCAAGTCTAATAGTGCTTTTTCTACACTAATGCCTCCGATATTAACTGAGATTGTAGGACATCCCGGGTCCTTATATTTCATAGGAGTCTTGCACTCAATGATACCACTCACTTGCTCAGTCAAAAAGGCCTTTTATTCACATTGAAGCCTCTTTTTTCCGTACATAAGTCCTTAAAAATTTTTGCATATGTGGGGACTTGTTTGATCATGTCAAGAAGAGGAATGTTAACTTTCACTTAGCTAATGCCTCTAAAATTTCGATTTAGTTAACTGATTTTCTTTTCCAGTGCTGTGGGAGAAAGGGGGCCTGTAGGCTTCACCTCTTCCTTTGTTGATTGTTCTTCCTCACCAGCGGACTAACTATTGTGGGAGGCTTTGTCTTGGTTGGTGTTGGGGCTATTGGTCTCGGTTCTTGCACTTCTCAAAGTCACCTCTTCCTTTGACTTATCAATTCTTGCATTTGGATCCTTTGGGTGAGGCACATTTCATGCGCTCAGCCCAGGGTTTCTTCGTATGGAAAGAAATTTCACTTTTGAGCCCTACTCTTGGTTAGACAACTTTGGAAATCTCGAGATGCTCACATTGTCTAATTTTTGTTAATTGAGCTCTCGGCGCCTCGATTTTCTGATTGGTTTGGACGTTGATGACTTTCTGGCTCCTCTGAGCGTCCACTTACCACTTTGCTTAAATTCGAATTGCTCAACGGGAGAAGAAGGTGGAAATTTATTCTTCTTTGTTGTCTTGAGTGGAGACAAAGCGTGCTCCTAGGGGCATATGCGAGGGTTTGGCTTCCATGAAGGTTGGATGATTTCTCCAATTGGGGTTATAGGTGTTACCGCAAGGAGCATTTGTAGGTGGCTTATTTTGACCCCGAACATGGGCATGCTCTTGCATTAATTCCCTTCTTGAAGGAACTCTTGCCGGACGGTGCTCCCGGGTGGCTATTTGATGACAATTACAGAATTTGGGTGAGATCACGGGCAATTCATTCACTTTGCTTGCACTTCATGCTGATTTCTCATTTGGCTCCTCTGACCTTGAGTCAAAGTGGTCGATTTTGCCTTCATCTTCTTGTCTTCGGAAAGTGCATAGATGCCTCCTTTGATGGGTCGAGCCTCATTCTTTACCCCCTTCCTTGGGACCTCAGCTTATCCCATCCCTTGGAAGTTCGTACGTAATTCAAAAGTCCATGGCTTAAATGCGGGTTCTTGCTCGGGAAGTCCCTCACACATGGTTTCGGCGGTTGCTTCATGGTGAGACATACCATCATAGAAATGATTCACTAGCATCCATGTATCAAAACCATGGTGTGGACATGCAACGATGGTTTCCACAGACCTCTCCCAACAACGATAAAACTTCTCATTGTCGTAGGCGGTAAGTGTAGGTTACCTACTTATTTATTGGTCTTGATTTGTCTTGAAGAATTTCTTCAAAATTCAGCAGAGATGTTGATTTCTAATTGTTCTCGGTCTCGATGAATTGAGCCATATTTTGGCTTTGTCCTTGAGGTGTGGGAATGCCTTCAACTTCAACAAATCCATATCGGTTACACCTTCCTTAAAAGTTATGCATACTTCCTCAAAATCCCGAATGTGTGTGTATGGATTTTCATTTTCCATACCATGAAAAGTTGGGAGTAGGGGCACCAGATAGGGTCTTCTTTGCCCATCCTCGTGGTGTTATGATGCAGGAAGGAGCACTAACTCTAGGAGGGTGTATGTGGTCCCTCATTGATCTGTATGTTGTTGGATTCATAGGAGCTGCTTGTTGACTTTGTTGTTCCTCAAGTAGAGGATCCATTTGGTCAACGTACTGCTTGACTTCTGGCTTTGCTTTCGATTGGTGCACTAAATCTTTGTAGTCTACACGATATTCCTCTATCAGTGAGGCATAAACACTGTGACACAAAAGAGACGAGCAGGAACAACTACAAAGCTTGCAGATTAGTGTTAGCGAAATGATAAAATGGCTGTAATGATAAAAGCGCACGATGAGCTGAGTAAAAAAACTTGATATTCTAAACAATGAAATTCAAAAGGGTTAAAAGGTCATCAACACTTAGAATGTGAAGATTACAAGTACATATCAACTCATCATCTGTAGTTTGGCACCATCCCCGGCAACGGCGCCATTTGATTCGTGCCACAGTAGGGTGATCCGGAATCAACAATATTTGTATCCTAAATTTCCTCTTACTTCCTTAATCAAGCTACTGCAGTATAGCGGTTCTAGGGTCGAACTCAGGGATGGGTTTTCATCTTACAAATGACTCGTATCATGATTCAAAATGGTGAGGCTTTCTTTTGGATTTTCGGATTTGCATTAAAAAGTGTGGTTGGTGGTGTCACTAAGCTAAGTGAAGCAATTTAAAATAAGATGTAAAAAGAACACCTTGAAGCTTTGGGTCACTAGTTTGATGTGATGGGGTTGTAGAAGTTATCTCGGGTTATTTCCTCGAATTAGACCAAATGACATATAGTCATTTCAAAACCCGGATCTTTAGTAACTTTAAATACGATCCTTAGTAATATTCTATTTGAACCATAGCATTTTATTGAGCATTTAATGTTTAAAGGTGTAGAAAATAAAAACCTTTAACCTACTTCATTGGCTCATAAATGACATCTAATGGATATACGTATCTACCATTAAGAATACACTAAACCACTGAAGCATGCAGAAATATTGACCAAGAAAATACATTAAATAGCATTTAAACCTAGTTTGGAAAGTTTGAAACACAAATACGATGCTGCTTCATGAAAACGAGAGGAACACACATATGAAGCCAGCATCAACCAACCTGCAACCCTCATCTTCAAGGTTTTTTGAAGCAGCGACATCCTTTGAGTTGTCATCCTCGAAAAGGGGTGTGTTTAGCGGCTGAAATGAGAGAAAGAGGAGAGAGAGAGAAAAATGGGAACCAAAGCAGAATTTGTGTGAAAAGCTGCGTGAATTGAATAGTTAGGTTACAAAATGTTCATAACATGGCTTATATAGCCTCCCAAACATGTGAAAGTACCAAACTAACCTAAATAATATGGTTACATTGAGGGCAAAAGAGGAATTAAATAAAACGGAGTCGTTTGAATCACAAAACAGGGAGCAGGATTTTCGCTATGCACAGTGAATTTCGCTATGATAGCGAAAATTCACTATGATAGAGAAATTTCGCTATCATAGTGAAAATTCAGTCATAACGAAAATTGGAATTTTCGTACATGCCTGAAGTAATTTAAGCTATGATAGTGAGCTAACTATCATAGCGAAAAGGGTGGCCATAGCGGGAATTTTCGCTATGATTGCGAAATTTTAAATGCGATAGCGAAATTTGTTCAAGCCACAATCTTTGCTTCACTGCGTCCACCCGACCTGCATTTCTCCTCTTCCCCTGACTTGATATTTCTTCATCCGGGCTTGGTGAAATCGCGAGAATTCATACTAACTTCGGCCTCATCCAGCCTGATTACGATGCCGGAGCTTGATATGATGGTGGAAACTACGAGGCACCCAAAACTACCAAAAACAACCTCGAAACAAAATCGATAATATAATGGACTGCACATGTCAATCGACCCAAGTAATATGATTAGTCTGCAGCACTCAAAACTATCTTAAATAGGACACGATAAGCACTTTTTTGGGTACTAATCGGTAGTGGGGGATATTCCACAGTTGTTCTCAAGGTAGTCCAAGATGGATTGCTCCATGATCTTCCCCACATTCAGGCTGAACCCCTTGACCAATGCATACAGTAGTATGGCACGGTATTGTCTCACTGTTGAGACATGCTTGGAAGGGGTGAGAACATAATTGATGAAATAGATCCATACCTTGACCGCTTTTGACAAATCACCTCTGTCAATGTAGGCGTTGCGGATGGTTTTGGTCCTCTGACATACCCCCAGACCGTCTATCAACTCCTTGACGATCTCCTCAAACTTTGGGCTATCCTAGAGCTGGTCGTACTCTTTACATTCACTCACCGGTCTTAGCTCCACGAGTTGGGAGATGGCCCTTTCCCTAAAAGGGATCCACCTCCCCTTGACATAGCATATCAGGTTCTTCTGTTCACCCATATTGGCGTAGAATTCTTTGACCAAGGCTCTTACTCCTGGCTCCTTATGCTGGCTCAACTTTTCCTAGCCTCGTCGCTCAATCTCCTCTTTAAACGGAGACACCAGCTCCTTGAATCCCATTTTCTCCATAAAACTCTTCTTTGGGAGATGCTTCTAGAATGCTTTTGCTCCCTTGTTGGAGTAGAAGGCTCTGGCTTCTCCTTCTTCCACCACCACTTCTATTCCCCAGGCACAACGTCGAGGGCATTTTCTTAGCTTTATTCCTATGTCATTTCTCTCTGAACTTCCTCAGCTCTTTCTTGTAAAATCTCTTCCACTACATTTCCTATAACTTCGTCGAGGTTTGGAGAGTTAGGATTTGATATGGTTTGGATTTTTGTGTGATTTTTAGGAGGTTAGGGTTTGAAAGCTTGAGAAATTTGATATGACAATGAAAATTTCTCAAAGTATTCCTTTTATAGGTGGTTTTACCTAACTGCGATGTCACGACATTGAAGTTATGGTGTCACGACATTGACTTGATACCTTAAATGTCTTATTACAATGTCGTAACATTGCTCTTCTGATGTCACGACATTGACTTGATGTCGCAACTATGTCATGGTGATGTCGCGACATTGTTTAGATTTTCTAATTAGCTTTTTTGGATGTTGTGACACTGACTTAATGTTGCAACAATGTCGCGACATTGCTTCAAGGTCAGTCTTGGTGTTGCTCTTGTATCTCTATGATGTCGCGACATTGACATGTTGATGTCGCGACATAGCATAAATGTGCTTCTTCTATATTTGCGATGTCGCGGATGTCACGGATGTCGCAACATTGGGGAAACTTTGAAACTGGTGTCGCGACACTGACATGTTGATGTCGCAACATTGAGTGGGAGTTTAGCCTTTTATGTAGAAAATTTTTACTCGTTCTCCCCATTTTCTTTCTGCAATTCCAATTCATGCCTATGAATATAAGTCTAGAGATGTTAAAGAACCTCACTTCAAACATGAATAGTAACACTCAAGTATTCAATTCAATCAATTTAAGTACTGATTCATTGTATTGTAGAAATTTCCACACAATTATTTAACAAAGAACAATCAAGCTACTCTGTAATTTCCAAGTCAAATAAATTACACTCAAACAAACTTAGTGTATACATTATTTTCATAGAACAAGTGATGGAAGTAGACTTCCCTTTGTAGCACTTTCTGAATATTGAGTTTGAGAAAGAATGCTTTCAAAATAATCCATCTCTAATTTGAGCTTCATTGTCCTGAAAAAATCAACATAATCACACAACAAACTTTCAAACAATTAAAAACTAAACATCGAACACACAAAATTTAACAAAGTCAAGTTAACTATGAAAATAATATAAATAAATAAATAAATTGGGTTGCCTTCCAAGAAGCTGCTCAGTTTTATGTCTTTAGCTACACATTTGCTGCAAAATGCTTTCTTTTAAGCAAAATCTTTCCTCTTTTCTAAATCTGGACTATTTTTCATTTATGTTCCCTCCAAGATAATGCTTTAATCTCTGACCATTCACTTTAAACTCGTTTCCATAATTGGTTCTCAGTGTTACTGCTCCAAAGGGTGTACTTGCAACTACTGTGTAAGGACCACTCATCTTAACCGGTTTTCACGGAAACGGCCCAGGTTTTGAGATTGCAGCGGGACTAGCTCTCTGCTTCAGATCTCCTCATAATTTTCTAATCATGCCACTTCTTTGTCTTATCTTGTAGATTCTGGTAGTATCATAAGCTTCATTCCTCAACTCTTCTAGTTCATTCATTTGGAGTAGTCTCTTTTATTTGGCAGCTTGGAAATTACAGTTTAGTTTCTTGATGGCCCACATAACTTTATATTCAAGTTCAAGAGGGAGATGATAAGGCTTCCCAAACACAATCCTATATGGGGACATTCCAACAGGAGTTTTATAAGTAGTTCTATAAGCCCACAATGCATTACCTAGCTTTATAGACTAGTATTTTTTGCTTAGGTTCACTATTTTCTCTAGAATCTTCTTTATCTCTCTATTGGAAATCTCAGCTTGCCCATTTGATTGAGGGTGATAAGCCAATCCCATTACATGTCTGATTTCATATCTACTCATGAATTTTGCAAACACTTTGTTTACAAAATGGATTCCCTCATCACTAATGATTGTTCTGGATGCTCCAAATCTGCTTAATATATTTCTTTTAATCAAACCCACCACTATGTTGGCCTTTTTTCTGGGACAGGCTATTGCTTCCACCCAGTTGGATACATAATCCACAGCTAAGAAAATGTATAAATTTCCAAATGAGGCTGGGAAAGGTCTCATGAAGTCTGTCCCCCATACATAAAAAATCTACACCACCAATATTCCTTATAGGGGCATCTCATTTCTTCTGGTTATGTTGCCCATTCTTTGACATTTATCACAATGTTTCACCCATTCAAAACAATCTTTGAATAGAGTAAGCCAATAAAAACTTGATTGGAGAATTTTATGGGTTGTTCTATCTCCTGCAAAGTATCCTCCATATGGTGAAGCATGACATTCTTCAAGAATTTTGCCTTGTTTTGTTTCTAGTACACATCTCCTGATAATCAAATCTGCTTCTCTTCTGAACAGTAGTAGATCATCCCATATATGAAACCTACTATCAGTTCTCAACTTTCTTTTCTGCTGGTAGCTGAATTCAAGTAGTAGAATTCCACAGGCTAAGTAATTCACAATATCAGCATACCAGGGTACTTTGACTGACAACTAAAAAAGCTGCTAATCAGGAAATTTTTCTTCTAGTTCATTTTCCTTTTCCTCTTCAACAGGTCTTTCTAATCTAGACAAGTGATCAGCTATCACATTGTCACTACCCTTCTTGTCTTTGATTTACTCATCGAGCTCTTGCGGCAATGATACCCATACGTCAGTCTTGGTTTGGCCTCTTTCTTTGCCATCAAATATTTAATTGCAGTATAATCAGTGTGTATGATAACATGGGACCCCAATATGTAAGGCCTAAATTTTTAGCAAGAAAATACGGTTGCCAACATCTCATTTTCTATGGTAGAGTAGTTCTCTTGTGCCTCATTGAAGGTTTTGATGGCATAGTATATGGCCTAAATATCTTTTCAATTCTTTGTCCCAATACTGCTCCCATTGCATAGTCACTAGCATCACACATGATTTCAAATTCCTTGTTCCAATCAAGTGTTGCCATGATGGGAGCTGTAACCAATCTGGACTTAATTTCTTAGATGCACGCAAGTTCATGAATCAAATTTTGCTTCTTTTCTAGCAATGCATAGCTGGCTGAAATTTTTTGAAATCCTTATAAATCTCCTGTAAAATCCAACATGTCCTAGGAAACTTCTTATCCCTTTAACTATTGTAGGTGGAAAGAGAGTTTTCATCATAGAAACCTTTGCTTGGTCTACTTCTAAGCCAGCTGCATAAATCTTGTGTCCCAAGACAATTCCCTCTGTTACCATAAAAGGACATTTTTCCCAATTCAGAGCTAGATTCTTGTCTTGGCACCTCTGAAGTACTGTTTCCAAATTTTCTAAACATTTCTCAAAATTGGATCCATATACTGAGAAGTCATCCATGAAGATTTCCATAGCATCTTCCACCAAATCTAAGAACATAGACATCATACACCTTTGAAAGGTGGCAAGAGCATTACATAATCCAAATGTCATCCTTCTAAAAGCAAAGGTGCCATAAGGACATTTAAATGTAGTCTTCTCCTGGTCCTCAGGGGCTATGGCAATCTAGTTATAACTAGAATATCCATCAAGAAAACATAAATGGGGGTGTCCTGCTAACCTGATTAGTGCCCAAAAAGTGCTATTTTGAACCCTGTTTATTTCAGGTTTTGAGTGATTTTTGTGTACTAATCATTCTAGCTTGATTTGCATCAAGGTCCCTACTATTTCTTGATCTCATTTATGGCAAATTTTGCGGTTTTGCGAGCTAATTATGCCATAATTCTTTGAAATCAGATCAAGCACAGAGAATCTGAGTCAAACTCGGCTATTCTGGATCGGATACGGAAGGAAAGAAGAGCAGAAAATGCAAGAAAAGTGGAACTACAAGGAAAATCGGAGCACCTGGGAAATTTCCTCCTGCCCAGTTGATTTCCTGCTGCTCGTTTGTTTTTGCTTTTTGGTCTCTTTTGTTTTTCTTCCTTTTTTTGCCCCGATTGTAAGGATATTTGGGAGGTTATTTTTGTAATTTGGTAAAGGGGTCTGGCCTATAAGGCCCCAAGACATACATTGGAGAACTAACCAATAAATTTCTAGGGCCAAAGCTTTCGGCCGTTTTTCTCTCCGGTTCCGGCTTTCCTTTTCTCCCACAGTTTCTCGGTACGAACACCCCTACGGGGATGACAACTGGAGGATGTTTGAAAACTAAGTCTCTCATGACGGAGAGCCACGGGCGAATACGGTAAGCTGTTGGTCCTACGTTTCTTCGCACACATTTATGAGCATTTATGCTCTAACCTTCACTCTGGGTTCAAATCTCTTAGGTGCATCTTGATCGACCCGGTGTTGGCAATCTTTTTAGGGTTCATTGGATGCTTAATACTAGATCGGTGATATTCATTGGTGCCTCCTGTTGTTAATGTAAGATGAGTCCGGGAGGTAGGTTTTCCTTTGTGCGAGACCATGAATGTTCGTTAAATGCCATCTTTCAAAAGGAAAATCATAGGGTTTAGTTTTAAAATATAAATGAAGATCAGGTTCGGGGGAAATGACTATAAGGTCATTTTCCCCAGCCTTGAAATAAACCGGGGACCCCTACGATGAACTTTAGAACCCGAGAATCCGGTGGCGAACACTTCCAAGGAGTTTTCTTTTCTTATTTTCCTTCATTTATTATCATCACGCACTCGACCACTGACCTTTGTTTTATGTAGCCCTTAAAAATCGAGATTTAATTCACCAATTTGACTTCACTCAAATCATTTGTGTGAAGAAAACTCATCCCGTGTTCGACCCTGGGCCGCTATCTTTGCGGTAAAGCATTTCTGGCGATGGGAAGGCCTCGGAAACAAATATTGTTGATTCTGATCCCACTACCATGGCCTGCGAATCAAATGGGCGTTGTTCAGGGGATGGTGCTAAGTGCATTTATTTGTGGAACACTTGTGATCCTCATCACAAGTTTTGGTGAGATTTATTTTTATATTCATTGTCATTTTTTTTTTTTCATTTCATAAAAAAAACAAAGCGAGTGCTGAAGTTGTTGTTGGTGCTTGTCTGCCTTCGCTGCCCAGTCGGTTCAGTGGATTAGAGAGTTTCCAATCAGGTTGGGTGGAGCCCAATGGAGCGAGGGCGGTATAGTCGACATGTGGCGAGGGGTAACCCCTAGTTCATATATGTCCGCGAGGGATTACATAAACCAATCATGGCAAAGTGACGCTTTGTGGAGGAACCCAGTGAATATAGGTCCGCAGGGACTATAGAAACCAATGGATGAGATTCACCATATGGTAGTGCTTACAACCATAGTTAGAGGCTTTGCAAATTCTCATGGGAACCCAAGACCTCCCGCAAATATGCTCCTCTGAACCTCCATTTTATGCCCACGACCCTCGGTCACCTCAACCACCACAGTCAATCCCTCCATTTGAACAAGCCATTTTGGACCTTACCCGGATAGTGGATGACTTTGTGGAAGAGAATAAGGAGATTAATGCCCATTCGAATCAGAAAATTGTCACTGTGGAAGACAATTTGAACAAGAAAATAGATGGGCTGAAAAATGACTATGAGCATAAATGGGACAACCTGCAAGATTCAGAGACCTAATCAATCGTATTAGTGTCCACGGAGGAAGAGTGCCAAAGTGACACCGTAGGCGGAGGAACGATTGTCGACACTTGACCCAGTGCGAGGAGCTTATAGAGGATTTTATTGGATTATCCCCGAAGGATTGTTTGGATCCTCGGGATACATGTCTTGTTGTTTTCCAAGGGAGAAGAAGAAAGAAATCCTTCCCTTTATATTTGAGGAGAGCGGTGAAACAAAAGCGAGTGGAAGTGCCCAAAGAATGTCCTTATTGATTCCACGAGGTGAACCCAGCGCCCTTTGCCCAGAGACACGAATGCCGCGGTAGCCTTCCAGCGACCAAGTGTATATTCTACCTCCACCCTTGACCAATAATGAAGCACCCACCAAAAGACCACCCCATCATTTGCCCATCTTTAAAAAATTTTCAAAGAGATTAGTAGCCATTGTACAGAATTTTGCCACTACCTCAAGCAGATGGCAGCTGCACATACCGCATGGCATAGTGGATGGTTCGGGTGCCGGTTCGGATTTGGAGCACCCGAACCCCGGCATTTTTGAGCTCCGCCGGTTCCAACGGCCTCCAAAGGCCCTAAAGTGGTTTGGAAACCTGATCTCCCAGCTTTTTGTTTTAATTTTTCTGTTTTGTTTTATTTTATAAATTATTTTATTTGGATTTCTATAATTTTTCTTTATAGATTTTCTCTAATTTTAGTTAATTTATGTTTTTAAATTATTTTTTTCTTTTCTGCAATTTTTCCTAATTTTTCTTGTGTTAATTTTTGCATTTTAAGCGATTTTGAAGGCTGGAATGAAGAGCAGGAGCAGCAAGCAATTTCGCTATGGCATAGCGAAATTTTCGCAATGATAGCGAAAATTTCGCAACCATTGCGAAAATTTCGCAGTGGTAGCGAAATCACAATTTTCGCTAGCTAGCGAAAATTGATGGGTTAGCAACTTGATGAACCAGACAAAATAGTGCACGTGCTTAATTAAGTAAAAAAAATAAAGATTTGTTTTTATATATATATATTATTTTATTTTCTCAAAAATAAAAAAATAAAAAATAAATTTTTTTTCTTTTTATATAAAAAAATTTTGTCTCTAAAAAAAATTTATTTTTTTGTTATATAAAAAAAAAAACTTGTCTAAAATATATATATATATATTTTTTTTATTTTTATTTTTATTATTTTATTATTTTTATTTATTATTTATTTTATTTGATTTTTCAAAAAAAAATTTTCAAAAATTTTCGCTATGTCAAATTTTTCGCTAGCTTAGCGAAAATTTTCGCTATGGGCCCCACTTTTGACCTTCAATTTTGTTTCGCTCATGCTTTTCATCGAACTCCGTTTAAGGCATTCTTGGTACCGTTAAATCTTATAGAGTGTGAATCCAAATATGGCCAGAAATAACATTTTGAGAGTATTATGAAAGTGTAATTTTAAAATGCTCCAGTAGTCACTTTTTCCTCTCTTTTCTTCTCTACTTGTTTATTTGAAGCTGACGAATTGAATAAGGTGTCGATGGAAAGCTTGCGAGTTTCCTATCCAGAAATGATCACATCTCATCAAGGAGGTAACACTTACTTCTCTAATTTTCTAATCCGAGCCCCATTTCGGACACAGAGATGTTTGAGTTGGGGAGGATTAACGAAAGTGGCTTTTATCATTATGATTTGTTATTATTTTGTACAGAAGCCCCATTTGTGATGTTCGGTGGCTTCTTTGGGTTCCCTTTCTATAAGTATACCATACGACTTACTTTTTCTAAAATCTGGACCCATTTTGCAATCAAAATTTTTGGTGGTTTTGCACAACACATGAAGTTGGAAAATTTAAACTTTGTCCAATTCTATTGATGCTAGATTGGTTCCGAGGCTTGGTTGAGTGAATGATTAGTTAATTCTTATTGATTTCAACATTTTCTTCACCTTTGGCTTACCACACCACTGAGCACATTAGGTTTCAATGGTAGAATTTGTAAGCTGCGCAACCTCGCTACTTGCATAACCTACCCTAGTTTCATTGACCGCCTTTAATAGGTTAAGGACCCCTGTGGAAAGAAGGCCAATGCGTCTACGAAAAAAAAAAGAAAAAGAAAGAAAAAGAAAAGAAAAAGAAAAGAAAAATAATAAAAATTGCAACGCTTTGCCTTGAAACCCGAGCACGGTCCGAGGGGTATATGGCGAAAGCCTTTAAAGCCCGGTGCCCTGAACCTTCACTGGTTGGGAGTCACCGACTTAGTGCTCGCTACATGGGTGGACAGGTGGAGTTGAGCAAGTTGTAGGTGCTGGAGTCTCGAAATCATTCGAAGTCCGGGGTGAAACCTGAAGAGTTTGTGGTCGAAGATCATGACTTGTGCCTAAGCCTTAATTGGTTGGGAGTCATCGGTAGATCCCAGATTACATGGACTTTGGTGAGGTGATTCACCATTGCACCCTACAACGCAAAAACAATTGTGGAATAAGAGGTGGTCTGGATCTATTTAGGTTGGTTAGCATGCTAGGTCGTGGTAGTAGCTAGGTTGGGGAGAGTGCGGGTTTAGCGGAGTTTATTGTTGGCGATCAAACAAAACACTTACATTTTGGTGGAAGTTTAAGGTTGATTCACCAAGAAGGAGGCTCTTTTTAATACTCAATTTTGTATGGCATTCATTCTCTCATGATAGTCGTGGACCGCGGCTTTGATGATTTTTACTTGTGGTTAGGCGGCTCATTCTAACCTTTTGAAATACCATTTTTTGTGAGCGTTATTTTGTTATCATTTGTATCTTTCTTTCTTTCTTTCTTTCCTTCATTGCTGAGGACTAGCAATATGTAGGTTGGGGGTGTGATTAGTGCCCAAAGTGCTATTTTGAACCACAATTTTATTTCGGGTTTGAGTGCTTTTGTGTACTAATCATTGATTAACGATTTGCACATCGAGGTCCCTCTTATTTTTTGCGATGCATTTTATGGCAAATTTTGCGGCTTTTGCGAGCTAATTATGCAAAATTGCTGGTAGATCCGAAGCCTGCGAAGAATGCGAGTCAAACTCGGTATTACGGTCGGATACGGAAGGAAAAGAGCATAAAATACAGAAAAATTAGGCTTCTGAGGAAAATTGGAGCACACAGGAAATTTCCTCACACGCCACTATTCCTGTACTGATTGATTTCTGTTTGCTCGTTTGTTTGCTTTTTGGTCTCTTTTGTTTTTCTTCCTTTTTTGCCCCGATTGTAAGGATATTTGGGAGGTTATTTTTGTAATTTGGTAAAGGGGTCTGGCTATAAGGCCCCCAAGACATGCATTGTTGGAGAGCTTAACCAATAAAATTTCTAGTAAGCTTTCGGCCGTTTTTCTCTCTCAGAGTTTCCCTTTTCCTTTTCTCCTTTTCTCGAGAGCTGCCAAACACCCCTGCGAGATGACAACTCGAGAGGATGTTTAGCTAAGGCCTTCCTCCTTGACGAAGAGTGGCAGGCGAGACTCACGAGTAGCTGTTGGTCCTCTGTTTCTTCGCACACACACATTTATGGGCATTTATGCTCTAACCTTCACTCTGAAGTTCAAATCTCTTAGGTGCATCACGATCGAGCCAGTGTTGGCAATATTTTAGGGTTCATTGGATGCTTAATGCTAGATCCGAGTTATATTCATTGTAGTTGCCTCCTATTTGTTACTGTAAGATGAGTCCAGGAGGTAGGTTTTCGTATGCGGGACCATGAATGTTCGTTAAATGCCATCTTTCAAAGGGGAAAATCATAGGGTTTAGTTTTAAAATATAAATGAAGATAGGTTCGAAATGACTATGGTCATTTCCTAGCCAAAATAAACCAGGGGGACCCCTCGGTGAACTTTGGGAGCCGAATCCGGTGGCGGAGCACTTGAGGAGTTTTCTTTTTCTTATTTTCCTTCATTTTAATATCATCCTGCACTCGACCTGACCCATTTGTTTTAGCAGCCCGACCCTTAAAATCAAATTTAATTCACCAATTTGACTTGACTCAGTGTTCTCTGAAGAAAACCATTACCGTGTTCGGCCACAGACGGCTATCACTGCGGTAGCTTGACTCTACGGCAATAGGAGGAACATAGGAAACAAATATTGTTGATTCCGATCCGCACTGCAGACACGAATCAAATGTTGTGATTAGTGCCGAAAAAGTGCTGGCCCAGACCACTATTTATTATAGGTTTTGAGTGATTTTTGTATACTAATCATTCTAATTAACCCGATTTACACATTACGGCCCTCTTATTTTAATGATAACATTTTGTAGCAAATTTTGGAGTTTTTGCGACTAATTAATATAACATTGTTGAGTCGATCCAAACATGAAGAATTTGAGTCAGGCTTCGACACACGTAGATCAAAGACAGAGGAAAGAAGAGAAGAAAATAGAAGAAATAAGAAAAAAGAGGATGCGAGGGGCGGTTGCGGGGATGCGGGAAGGTAACGCCCGCGAATGCGGGGAGCCGGTGAATTTCGCACACGGTTTTACGCTATCTTAGCGGATTGCGTGCATGCTTAATTAAATTTCGCTATACCGCAGGAATTTTTAAGCTAAGCTAGCGAGGAATTTCGCTAACAGCGAAACCTCTTGTTCATAGCGAATTTTTGTTTCGCTGTTTCTTCAGGTTTTCGCTATATAGCGAAATTTTCGCTATATAGCGAAATTCACTGTTCATAGCGAAAATCCTGCCCCTGTGTTTTTGATGTTTTTTATTGCAAACGACCTCGTTTTGATTAATTACCATTTTGTCCCTATTGTAATTTCATATTTTAGGCCTTTTTGTCATTTCACATATTAGAATGGCTATATAAATAACTTATAGCTTTGTGACCCTAACTTTTAATCCTTGATTACACGGCGGCTTTTGTTCCAGTTTTCTCTCTTCTCTCTCCTCTTTCTCTCCCACTTTCTTGGGTGCAGGCACCTCGAGGATATTGACTTGAAGGATGAGCGAGTGAAACCCTTTCCTCCTTGAAGTGGAAGGTTGCTAGGGAGTAGGATCGAGAGAACAGCTGAGTCAGTTCCATTTGTTTTTCACGCGAGCGGGTTTTGACCAGTCACAGTTCCCTAATTTCCAACTCTAGGTTTAAATCCATTTAATGTCTTTCTTTTGGTCAATACTTGTCATGCTTTAGGGTTCAGTACATTCTTAATGGTAGATGCACTGATATTCTTTAGATGACATTTACGAGCCATGGGAATGAGGTTAAATGCTAGGATTTCAAACTGAATGGGACTTTTAATGCTTAGTACTTGGGTTGACTCAAATAGGAGTGGTTTTTAGGGTTAGGTTTTATAGCTAAACGAAGATCCGGTTCGGGAGATGACTATATGTCATCCTCCCCAACGCGAGGAAATTAACCCGGGGACCTCTCGGTTAGCCTAGGACCTTAAACTCAGTGGCTGATGCTTGAGGAGTTCTATTTTACATTTTATTTTATTTATTTTCAGTTTCAAACCACCAACCCCCTGATTTTATCACCACTTTAAAATCCAAACAAAATTCACCATTTTTTACTTCCTCCAAATCCACATGCGAAGAAAACTCATCTGTGTTCGACACGAACCAGCATGTGCGATGGCTTGATACGGCCGATAGGAGAACAGGTATAAATTTTGTTGATTCCGGATCACCCTACTGGGCTTGAATGTGTAATTTTCAAAATGCTCCAACTGGTCACTTTTTTTCTCTCTTTTCTTCTCCTAACTTGTTTATTTGAAGCCCAAACGGAGTGAATAAGGTGTCGATGGAAAGCTTGCAAAGTTTCCTATCCGTGATGATCACATCTCATCGAGGAGTAACACTTCCTTCTCCTAATTTTCAATCAGAGCCCCATTTGATTTGGGTTGGAGGAAGAGTTAGCAAAGTGGCTTTTGTATTTATGTTTTGTTATTATTTTATTACAGAAGCCCATTTGTGATGTTCGGTGGCTTCTTTGGGTTCCTTCTATAAAACTGTTATAGTAAACAACTTACTTTTGAAATTTGGACAGTTTTACTGACAAAATTTTTGTGTGTTGTGCCTAGCCTATAGTTTGAAAAATTGAAAAATTTGTCAATTCTATTGATGTTAGGTGCAGTTTATGTACATAATTAGTGGATGATTAGTTGAACTCTTGTTGATTTCGACCTTTTTCTTCCACACTTTAGCTAACCACACACGAGAGCACATTAGGTTTCAATGTTAGGGTGAAAAAGCTATATACCTCCTTTACTTTGCACCAACCTACCTAGTTTCATTGACCACCTTTAATAGGTTAAGGACCCGTATGGAAAGAAGTATCGTCTTGAGAAAAAAGAAAGAGAAAAAGAAAAGAAAAAGAAAGGAAAAGAAAGAAAAAGAATAAATGTTACTGATGCTTTTTGCCTTGAAGCAGAGCACGGTCAGGGGTATATGGCGAACCTTTAAAGCCGATTGCCACTAAACCTTCAGTTTGGGAGTCAGGCTTAGTGCTCGCTACATGGGTGGATAGGTGGAGTTGAGGCAAGTTGTGAGTCTTTGGAGTCTCGAAATCATTCGAGTCGGGGTGAAACTGAAGGTTAATTAGTCGAAAGATCCTCGTGACTTGGTGCCACTAAGCCTTAATTGGTTAGAGTCATCGGTAAATCCCGATTACATGGACTTTGGTGAGGTCGATTCCTCGACGTACCCTACCAAGCGCAAAAAGAATTGTGGAATAAGAGTGGGTCACGATCTATTAAGGTTGGTTAGCATCTTTGGAGTGCGTGGTAGTAGCTGGGGTTGGGGGAGAGTGCGGTTGCGGTTTATTGTTAAGGCGATAAAATAAACACTTAGATTTTGGTGGAAGTTCTGGTTGATTCACACCCGAAGGCTCTTTAACCTCAATTTTGTATGGCATTCATTCTCTCATGTGATTGTGGACACGGCTTTGATGATTCTTACTTAGGGTTAGGCATTACTCATCCTGACCTTTTGAAATACCATTTTTGTGAGAGCGTTATTTTGTTATTGTTTTGTATGTTCTCTTTCTTTCTTTCTTTCATTGCTAAGGGACTAGCAATGTGTAGGTTAGAGTGTGATTAATTGCCCAAAGTGCTATTTTGAACCCTATTTATTATAGGTTTTGAGTCTTTTTGTATACTAATCATTACAATTAACCCGATTTACACATTATTTACTATTTTAATGATCACATTTTGTGGCAAATTTTGCGAGTTTGCGAGCTAATTATGCGACATTGTTGAGTCGATCCAAACATGAAGAATTTGGAGTCAAACTCAACACAAGATCCGAGACCCGAGAGGAAAGAAGAGCAGAAAATAGAAGAAATAAGAAAAAAAGAGGATGCGACGGGTTGCGGGATGCGGGAGCGTGCCCGCGAGATGCGAGAGGCAGTGAATTTCGCTATGCACGGAGTTTTAGCTATCTTAGCGAGGATTCTTGTGCATAGCGAAAATGCGAGAACCGCTATATACACAAATTTTAAGCTAAGCTAGCGAGAATTTCGCTAACAACGAAAACTCTTGTTCAAGTGAAATTTTTTTGTTCATTTATTTCTTGCGGTTTCGCTATATAGCGAAATCTTCGCTATATAGCGAAATTCACTGTTCATAGCGAAAATCCCCCTGTGTTTTTGATGTTTTTGATTGCAAACGACCTCGTTTTGATTAATTACCATTTTGTCCCTATTGTAATTTCATATTTTAGGCCTTTTTGTCATTTCACATATTGGGAATGGCTATATAAGCCAACTTATAGCTTTTGTAACCCTAACTTTTAATCTTTCAGTACACGGCAGCTTTTGTTCCAGTTTTCTCTCTTCTCTCTCCTCTTTCTCTCACTTTCTTGGGTGCCAAACACCCTCCAAGGATGACAACTTGGAGGATGAGCGGCTAAAACCCTTTCCTCCTTGAAGTGAAGGTTCTTTGGGGGTAGGATTTGAAGAGGCTCTTTGGTGGTTCCTGTTTTTCACCTTGACGAGGTTTTGACATTAGTTCCTAATTTCCAACTCTAGGTTTAAAGCCATTTAATGTCTTTCTTTTGGTCAATACTTGTCATGCTTTATGGTTCAGTGCAATCTTAATGGTAGATGCACTGATATTCTTTAGATGGCATTTACGAGCCATGGGAATGAGGTTAAATGCTAGGATTTCAAACTAAATGGGAATTTGAATGCTTAGTACTTGGGTTGACTCAAATAGGAGTGGTTTTTAGGGTTAGGTTTTATAGCTAAACGAAGATCCGGTTCGGGAGATGACTATATGTCATCCTCCCCAGTGAGAAATTAACTTAGGGGACCTCTCGGTGGCCTGGGACCTTAAACTACAGTGTGATGCTTGAGTTCACATTTTACATTTTATTTTATTTATTTTTGGTTTAAACCACCCGATCCCCATGTTTTTATCACCACCTTAAATTCCAAATTTAATTCACGGTTTGATTTCACTCAAATCATTTTGTGCAGAAGAAAACCCATCCACATGTTCGACCCTAGACCACTATATTGCGATAGCTTGACTACGGCGTAGGAGAAGAACTTAGGTATAAATTTTGTTGATTCGGGATCTAACCTGCGTAGCCTGCGAATCATAACACACAATCGACATTTGATCAATAAATGGCAAAAGGATAGTGATCCTTCGATTACGATATTCAATTTTTAAGTAGTCAATGCACACCCTCCATCTTGTCACAGTTCTTATAGGAATCAATTCATTCTTCTCATTTCTGATTACAGTGAATCTATCCTTCTTAGGAACCACATATTTAGGCTCACGAGGATATACGAGATTGAATATATAAAGCCTGCATTTAACCATTTCAGTACTTCTTTTCTGATAACTTCTTTCATTACTGGATTCAGTCTTCTTTGATGTTCAATGAAGGTCATTGCATTCTCCTCCAAGAGAATTTTATGCATGTAAATAGAAGGACTGATTCCTTTCAATTCTTCTACTGACCAAGCAATTGCTTCTTCATACTTCTTGAGAATTTCTAGCAACTTATGTTCTTTGTGCTCTGTAAAGTCAACTGATATAATTACTGGTTTAGATTTTCCAGCTTCAAGAAAGGCATACTTCAAATGTTTAGGCAATTCTTTTAGAATTAAACCCTTTGAGCTTGTGTTTACTTCTGAAACCTTCCCTTCACAACTACTTGATTTTTCTACACTACTTTCATTAAGACTGAGTACTGCCTCTTTTAATTCAAAATTGGAGTTCATAAATTCAACATCAAGATACTCAAGATAATGGAAATTCGTCTCATTTTCATTCATTGAACTCTGAACTTACAATCATTTATCAGTTCAAAACTGATGGGAACTTTTGTTTCTACAATCTTACACTTAGTATTATCAAATTCTAGTTGTTTCAAACTCTGATTGAGATTGAAGTGCACTACCTCATCTCCAACCCTTAGAGTAAGCTCTCCTTTCTTTACATCTATCAAAGTTGCTCTTATAGCAAGGAAAGGCCTTCCTAGCGTGATGGGACTTGTTTTGTCTTCTTCAATATCAATAACCACAAGTCGGAAAAATGAACTTTCCCACTTTGATAAGCACATCCTCGAGAATACCCTCGGTAGGCTAAGGTTACATGCTGCGCCATCTGCTTGAGGTCATGGGCTGTGGGAGCAAGCTCCCCCAAACTTAGTCTTTTAACTACAGATAAGGGCATCAAGTTGATGTTGGGTCCAGAATCACATAGTGCTTTTCCCATTTAAGAATTCTCTATGGTGCAAGGAATAGTAAAGTTGCCTGGATCTTGCATTTTCACTGGTAAAGTCCTCTAAATAATTGCACTTTAGGTTGCTATCAGGCTCACTACTCCTTCTTCAGCAATTTTCCTTTTTCTACTCAGTATATCCTTCATGAATTTAGCATAGTGAAGCCTTTGAGTCAGTGCCTCTAAAGAGATATTAATCTATTTTCTTAACATGTTCGAAATTTAAATTACTCTTCTAAGCAGCTTTACAACCTTTGAGGAATGGGCTGGGCTTGTAGCTTGAACCTCTTCTTTCTTTCTTAGATTACCCTCTTCAAGCGTTTGGCACTAGTGCACCTTTCTTGTTCTCTTCTTTAGTAACTTACGACTGTGTTAACATTCTTCTCGATTTACGTATGTTTTCTTCTCGGTCTTCTTCTTTTCATTTTCTCTTTCTTTCAGTTCTCTGCCACTTCTTAGAGTCAATGCCATATAGTCTTTAGGATTCTTCTTAGTATCACTTGGGAAGGCATCATTTGACTGATTCTGCATTGCTAAGGCTAGCTGCCCTACTTGTGTCTACAGATTTTTCAGAGGCATTTGTGTTGGCTTAAAACATAGTTGTGTTTTCTGAAGGGAGTTTCTTCAGCATAGCTTTGTTCAATATGTTGCGGAGTTTTTTCTCCCCATAAGTTAACATCTGTTCTTCAAAAAAGACTAGGACCTTCTTTTGGCCGGCGTGATTCGGCCTTTGGAAGTCTGTTCTTCTTGTCCTTGGAAACCATGTTGACCATGCTGCTGTTGATAATTCTACACAAGTCTTTGTCCTTGCTGTGCTGCAGGTCCATATGAGAAATTCTCATGGTTTCTCAAGGCTAGTGTGAAGTGAGTTTGAAGCTTTGTGTTGGGCTTAAAGTTGTAACTCCTATTGCCATTGATAAACTGAACTTCCTTTTGCTGATAAGGACCATCTTGAGCAAGTCCTTCATCATTCAAAACTCTTTGTTGATGTTCCACTGTTCCAACAAGATGGCCAAATCGATTGCTTATTTCCTGCATGTAAACTTTGTTCATCAGTGCGTCCAGTTTTGCCTCTATAGCTGACATTTTGTTCAGCTCTATCACACCACTTCCTCTCTTGACCTACTCACGCTCCTTAGGGAGTCTCGGATGGAGCTCTTTAGTTCTCTTTGCTAAGATCTTCTATTAGCGGTTTTGCCTCTTGACACTTTTTCTCTTGAATGCTCCACAACAAGCTGCATCTATGATCCCTTTGGATGTGTAGTTCATGGCATGGTAGAAAATGTCCATTTGTGTGATTTGATCAATCCCATGCATTGGACATCTCTTAAGCAGCTTCTTATACCTTTCCCATGCATTATAGAGACTTTCATCTTCACCTTGCTTAAAGATAATGATTTCTCCTCTCCTGTGAGAGCAAGAGGGAAAAATCTACCCATGAATGCTTCAACCAGCTCATCCCAAGTGTTCACTGATCCATAGGGGAGTGATTCAAACAAACTTTCTGTTGTATCCCTTAAAGAGGAATAGTTACTGACTTAATGCATCGAGTCTCACCCAGTTTCAACTTCACAGTGTTATCCATTCTAAGAAATCTACCCATGTGCTTATTAGGGTCTTTACTAAGATGACCAGTAAACTAATTTTGCTAGACCATGGTGATTAGTGCAGGCTTAAGCTGAAATTGTTTGCCGTTGCGAGTACCTTGACTCTTGAATAATCATCTCTAATAACAGGTTTCCAAAAATCTTCCATAGTTCTTTGCCCTTAAGGTCTGTCAACTTCCTCAGCTGGAATGTGTTGTTGTATCTCCCTTTGCTCTGCCATAACCACTGCTTCAGCAAATATGACTTTCTTTAGTTTTCTCAATGTCCTTTCCAATTCATTGTCCAATGGTACCAATTCTAATTCTGGTTTTCTATGCATGTGAGGACTTCTTGAAATGGAAACACACTGAGATCAAATAAGATCAGTAGATAAATAAATATATTATGATGTGTTTTCATTAAAGATCAGTAGTTGATTCAGCTACTATAGTTAAAACTATTTTTGAAAATTTTTGATAAAAGTAAAAAGAAAAATATCCAAACTAGCAATTTTCTCTTTGGTAAGAATATTAATCTTTAAACTCTATGTTCATTTCAATCTCTGGCAACGATGCCAAAAACTTGTTATTTAAACCATTCTCAATATACCAAATATCTGCCACTGCTGCCTAGGACTCTTCAGTCCCTTACAGTGGTGCCATAAACTTGATATTGATTGATTCTTAATGTAGACCAATAAATTGCAACCAGATTCTAACATAACCACCAAGAATACATTGAATCCTCAGCGGGAATGTCCAAAACTTGTTATTTACTAAAAATGATAAGAAAATGATTTCTAATGTGATGTAATAATGAAAATTTTAGTATTGGTCTAATTCTCTGTAAGTGAACAGGTCATACAAGTAATACACTAGATTTTAAGTCCAGATATCATTCCCACGAGGATTGATTAGAAAAATTTAAAGATTAACTACCCTCACTACTAAAGATCTTTACTATTTGAATTTTCAAATTTTCAGGATAGATTTGTTTTCTTAACTAAAAGGAGTTAAACAATAATGAAATTTCTAAAATACGTGATTAGAGAGTTCACTGGACTAAAATTCATGGGAAGAAAAACAATGTTGCCAGTTCCAAAGTAATGGATATGAAACTTGAAATTGTTTAAGAGTAGACTAGTGTAGAAATGGATTTCTCCTAACTCTACGCATTTGACTCTCTAGCTTACCACACTTTTATCTCTAGACAATGGGTCCGAAAACCTACTTATAGGATTCCTTCCTCTTTTAAGATCTGACTATTTTTCCTTCTCAATATTTCACAACCATTTCTTAGGACTGGAAATTGCTTGCCCCCATGGACAGGATATAGCAAGCCCTTTCCAAAAAAAAAAAAAAGTATCTCAACCATCAATCAAACAAGAATTTCCTCTTCCCTTGATTAGAATCTCAGCTAACACGGGTGTGAAGTTCTTCCTCTCATTTGAGGTGAAACCTCTCAGAATTAAGTTACTAGATCAGTAAGTGGATCTTATGCCTCGGTCACACACTCCTGTTGTCACCTAGAAAGGAGCCTTGAAAGCAGAGGTTAGATCATCACTAGCAATATATCAAAGTAATCCCAAAAGTGCATTAGTTCAAAGAATATTAGTGTAATTTTACCAACAAGTTACTGCTCATTTCTCTCTGGTAGTCTCAACTTTTTGTCACTTAAAGGGATTCGTGGAAATCAGAACAATGATACAACTCTTTTTTGGGTACCAAACACTAATATTTAGAACAACTTAATGTAGGAGTAATACAAGTTAAATTACTCCAATTTTCTTACCCAAAACAACATTAACTATTACAAACAACAATCCCAACAAAAGATTCTTCCTAAAGGGAGCTTAGCTTCTCAAATCTAGATCACAAATCACAATGACTAGATGAAACAAATTCGTTTAGATTGCAATCAAAACTGAAGAAAAATGAATTCCAAAATAATTTCTAGATTTTATTTAAGTTCAGACATAAATGAAACTCGATTTACATGAATACCAGCTCGGAATTCCAGTTCAAATCACTGCTCTAATCCTAAACGAAAACTTAATCTAGAAACAACTAAAGGAAAAATAAAAATATATAAAAATAAAATTAAAAATATTTACAATGACACTTGACTTTCTGACGAGAAAGACTTGATGAAAGTCGCTAGAAGGTACATGCACTACTCACGAAACTTCTATTTATATGATCTGAGTCTTGGGCTCTAAAAACAAGGTGAAATTCGCGCCGGCTCGGGTGGCGCTAGCTGCGTGTTGGGGTGATGTCGTGATGATGTCGCGACATCAAGGTTGTCAATTGTCGTAAGTTGCAGCTGATGTCGCAACATTGAAAATCTATTAGGCAATTCTCAGTTTCCAGTGATAAGTCCATGTTGTGATGATGTCACAACATAGAGATGTAGTATTGTAGATTAATTCCGATGTCGCGACATTGCCTTTCTTGTGCTGTGACATTTAGTTGATGTTCCGACATTTCTATGATGTCGCGACATAGCTGACTGATGCCTTTGCTCGTATATACTTGCCCTGATGTTGCGACATTGCTTGTAGTTTACTTGTTGATGTCATGACATTGCCTCTACAGTTCTGATCTTTTCAACTGATATCACGACATTAATAATCTAATGTTGCAACATTGATCAGTTAAGTTCATTGTGATTACCTAAGGCTGATGTCGAGACACTATTGTGATGTCGCGACATTGAATCTTGTTTGTTCTGAAGTCCTCTACCAATGTCATAGCTGATGTCGCAACATTTATTCGAAGTCGCAACATTGTACTGATTTCACCATCCAAGTTTCTTTGATCTTATGTCGCAACATTTCTGATCCGATGTCACAACATTTTCCTGTTAACTTCTCCTCAGGCTACTTTCATATGATGTCGCGACATTACTGTGATGTCGCAACATAGCCGATATCTGCACTAGATGAGGCTTGTGTTGATGTCTCAACAATGTCATGGCGATGTCGTGACATTTAAACAATTCAGTTCTTCTCTCTGTAGGCAATGTCGTAGCTATGTCTGGATAATGTCGCAACATCAACTTGATGTCGCCTCAATGTTGTAATGATGTCGCTACATTGGAAAATCTTTACCTTCCCTTCTTCAGCTGATGTCGCAGCTATGTCACGACATTGGAGTGGCATCAAGACCTTCTTCATATAATGTCGCGATACTGGAAATTTGATGTCGCGACATTGGCCCTTTTACTGTACAATACTGATTTCTGCTCCTTTTATGTTGAATTTTACTTCTTTTCATTAATTTCCCGTAAAACATAAATCTTGGTGAAAGCTCTATAATTTTGCATTTAAATGAACTTTTAAGCCTGAAATATACTTGAAAAGAGGCAAAATATATGATTCTGACTAAATCCCACCTCCACTTTACGAACACAAACGTCCTCATTGTGTTCCATGGGATTGAGAGGCCAAATGGACAAACACCCCATACGGGGCCAAACAAAACAGACCCCCACATCGAGGTCAATTATCAGATCTGATACCATTTGTACATGTGTTGGGTAATTAGACTCAATCCAATTATAAGAAAGGAAGGTTTGTGTCGTTTCGCAATTTGAGCCTTTAAGCTTAAGATGTGAATTGACAATCATGCCCTGGAATGGGTTTTAGGGCTGTAGACCCTCAATTTTGTCCCTCAGCACTTGCATTTATCCTTTGGGTGTCACACTCACCCATCGTTCTCATATAACACCATTAGGGCCCTTTTAGGGCAAATGCGTGTCCGGCGCCGGGTGTGGGCTTGTATATGGTCCATCAGTGCATATGAAGTTCACTTTAGAGTGTCATCGTGGGCTTCTTTTTAAGTATCGCATCGGTGCCATAGGAAGCAAGTGGGGCCCCCCAAGGTTTAGCTCAATCGGAGTTTATTGGAGTATGTCGAATTCGGAGCACTTGGGCTTGTTTCGATCATATCTCCCTCGTCCGAACTTGGAATCAGTCATTTATTTTTCTGGACCTTACCTAATAGGAAGTATCTGGAAAAAATTTGAAATTTTAGTAACCGATCAGCCAGCTCAATTGATTTCAATTGGAAGTTCATTACTAGAGCATGTCTAATTCGAGGACTAAGGTTTATGCCATCATATCTCCTCAACCTACTTTGACCAAGCACCGTTTTTTCATGGACTCCTTATTCTTCTAATATTCTCTCAAAATTTCAGATTTTTCTCAATCTGATTGACCATTTGGGGAACCCTGCATGTACCAAGGCATCGGGCTAGTTTATGCGGGGAGCTAATTTTTGTGATTTTGGTGCCCAACTTATATGGATTCGGGCTCATAAGCCCCATATCGCCCTAGGCATGGGTCAGATCCAGTTTTGACCATGCATGGTTGCTCAAAACCCACCTTGGGTCCACTTGGATACTTGGTGGTTAAGCAAATGAGTAAATGTGGCCAACTATGGACCTTGGGAATAGAGGAGTGTTTATGAAGCTGGGGAAGTTCGAAATCAAGGGGAGTTCCTGTGGATCAAGGTGTGCAAAATGGAGTGGGCTCATAGAGAAAGGGAGAGAGAAATATAAGAAATAACGTGGAGAGGTAATCAAAAAAAGGGAAGGGAGGAAGAAGAGAGAGAAAAGTGAGAAAATGAGGAAAGGAGAGTTTATCTAAATCCGGAGGGGCGTGGTCTCTCTTGTTTTGAAGAGGAGTTCTGACGGATTTGAAGGAGTGGATACTGTAAGACCCGAGAAATTCCAATTTCTGGAAAAAGGGCAAAATCGTAATTTCGGTTACGAAATTGTAATTTCGGTTAAAAATTCAAAATTTATTCTCTAGATCTCGGATGACAAAACGGATTGGACCGTTGGAATTGTCTCGCGAAATCTAGCTAGCACGTCGAATTTCGTCGAATTTCGAGATAATCGGCTACACGCCGAGGCATCAGCGCTTGGGTGCCGTAAACAATTTTCGGCGCAATTCAAAGTCACATATAACAAGTACTCATGTTCCATAAGTGGCATGGGTTGAGAAAGTATGAAAATGGATGGCCGAGATAGTGCCGAATGTCAAAACTGGGAAAAAGAGGACATAATTGGTATTAATGGAAAAGTTTAAATGACACTAAAGGACAAAATGTCCAATAGTGTCGTCTCTTCAACAAGAGAAAAGGGGCAGTGGCTGGAGTAAAAAACGGAGGGGAGCAGCAGTTGAGGGTTTTTGAGTTTTTAGAGAGATTCTCTAGTTTTCCCAAGAACTAACGTCTGAATTTTTCTGTAAGTGTATTAGGTATGAAACGTTGTTCTACACTCGAGAGAGCAACGCGTGGACTCCGTTTTTGAAGAGTTTCGACAAACTCCGTGAGGTAGGGGTTTCTTCCTACTTGAGTTTTACACTTTGTTTAAGTGTATTTATGATGTTTGAGTTGATTAAGGTCGCAAGGGCCGCTTGATTCCGGCCCCGGACTGCGCTACTGGCAGGGTGATCTAATCAACAAAAATTTGTTTCCTATACTCCTCCTAATGTCAGAATAAGCTACCGCGCATAGCGTCTAGTATTCGAACACGGGATGGGTTTTCATCCCACGAATGATTCGCACTTGCTGAAATGGTGAGACTTTGTCTGGATTTTGATCGTTAAAACAAAGGAGGTCAGTTTGTTCACCGGGTTAATCGTAATACCTAAATGAAAGTGTGAAATGGTAACTTTAAGGCTCGGGTCACTAGCTTGATAACACTGGGGTATCAAGGTCCTCGGTTATTTCAGACGTAAGCAATGACATGTAGTCAAAGCCAAACCTGACTTTTGTTTATCTATATAAACCTAACCCTAACTAATTCTATCGAGTCAAACCAAATACTAAGCATTCAAAGTCCCATTCGCTTGAAACCCTAGCATTTAACCTAATTTCAATGGCTCGTAAATGATATCTAGTGATACTTCACATCTAACATTAAGAATGCACTAACTCTAAAGCATGACAAGTATCGACCAAATGAAAAGACATTAAACGGCATTAAAACCCTAGATCGAAAGTCGGGAACCATAAATGCAAGACTCAGAATATCCAAAGCATGAGGACAACCTGCAAATAGCCTTAAAAACAAAGATAGTAACCCTCCTCTTCATATTATGAGGCTTAGCTTTCAAGCATCCCTTGAGTCATCCCTAAGGCGTGGTTTGGCACCGAGAAAATGAGAGAAAAAGGAGGGTTCCAGTCGAGGGGCTTATATAGCCAACCCCATGGTGTGAAATGACAAAATTACTCTAAAATATGAAATTACAATAGGGACAAGATGGTAATTTATCAAAACGTGGTCGCTTGGAATCAAAACACCAAAAACACAAATGGTGCAATTTCGCTATGCAAAGAAATTTCATAGTATAGCTTAAAAATTTCGGCTTATGCTAGCCAGAAATTTCATGAGTTTAGCAAAATTTTCGTGAGATAGCTTAAATTGAGAGTTCTCATGGTAAATGCAAATTTCATTTAGATTGAGAAATTTTCAGATCGCGAATTTCGCAATCCCCGCTAAATTCGCAATCCTAGCGAAAAACTCCCGGATTGTTCCCGCTTCTCTGCTGCATTACATCACTTCCCGCACTTTTATTCATCACTTTGCTCAATTTCACGCATCTTGACATTTCATCGCCTCAAATTTCTAAGTGAAATCATCGAGGATTCGATTCAAGACCAATAAGAAGCCAAGCCGCTTAACCTAAGTTCCCAATATCTCGCAAACTATCAAAACAATCTCAAAACAAATTGTAATATGACATGCATATGATAAATGGCTTAATTCATATGATTAGTGCGCAAAGCACCTCAAAACCTATCTTAAATAGGGCTCAAAATAGCACTTTTGGGCAATTAATCACAATTTCAACGACACGTTGCTAGTCCCTTTAGCAAATGCTAAAAAACAATAAAGGTACGTATACCGTGCTTTACAAAAAGTGCATATTGTTCAAAAGTGTGTGTGTATTGTAAGTTTTTACCTTAGTACGTAACACCTGCACTCGAACGAAAAACCGACATGAAGAATGCTATTCATGCAAGAACAAGTTTGAGGGTAGCATCGGTTCCAAAGAAGTCAACCCGAACTCCACCAACACTAATTGTTCCTAAGGTAACCACTGGAGCTGAATAAATTGCAAAGCTTATTCCTCCCTAACCCAGCTACGCTATGGCTCTTAAACTCCACCAACTTAAATAGGACTAGAAGGTTCTTATTTCTTCCTCGATGGCAATGTAAAGTAATGCTAAAAACTCGACTTCACCAAAGTCCGTGATAACGAGGGTCCACCAATGACTCCCAACCAATTAAGGTTTAGGCATCGTCAAAAGGATCAACTGACCACAAACTCTGCAGGCTTCACCCCGGACTCCGAATGATTTCGAGAATTAAGCACCTACAACACGCTAAACTCTACCCATCCACCCGTATAACGAACACTATGTCGATGACTCCCAACCAACTAAGGTTTAGGCATCATTTTAAAGGCTTTCTCGCCATATAAATTTCTGACCGTGTTCGGTTTCAAGGCAAAGCTCACGACTTTTATTTTTCTTTTCTTTCTTTTCTTTTGCTTTTCTTTCCTTTTACACTACATCGCCTTCATACATGGGTAAATATAAACCTATTATATCGTCAATGTCTAAGGCCTACTTCGCAAAGCTGAAAAGAGGTAAATAGCTTCTCAACCTATTGGTACAACTGTGTGCAAAAGGTGTGGAATTAGCTTAAAGGGGGAATGTTCAAGGTTGAATATGCTGAAATCTCAATTGACCGAAAACTACATCATGCATGGAATTGTTATAACATTAAGGTAACATACAGGGCTTCAATTTTTCAACTAAAGGCAAGAGCTGAAACACAAAATGACAACACAAAAATGATTTGCAAAAGTGTAGTAAATCAGAATAATGCTATAAAGCTTTCGATGAATCCAAAATGGCTAATACATGCTTAATATAGCTCAACATGACAAAAACATCACGCCTACTATTGGCTAATACATGAATCCTATACAAAATGAGTAGGCAGTTGATAAAGCTAAAAACAGTACAAAACATGATAGAAGACACTCCTAACTCTAACTTTTCCTCCCAGCCAAAGTATAAACAT
This sequence comes from Tetrastigma voinierianum, assembly GCA_016808115.1. NCBI lineage: Eukaryota > Viridiplantae > Streptophyta > Magnoliopsida > Vitales > Vitaceae > Tetrastigma > Tetrastigma voinierianum. The sequence goes on from JAEQBH010000584.1 coordinate 193,585, forward strand.
GTGACACTGGAAAGGAAAGCTAGAGAAAGGAGTGTGACCACCTCACTCTCGCGGTGGTGGTGGATGTGAAGCTGCTGCGGCTGCTGCTAGCATGTCTAAGGAGACCGCCGGGCCAGGACTCATCTCGATGCTGCAGTACGTGCGGAGACCGAGGCACCCATGATAATGAAGCATGGCATGGATGTGCTCGAGCAGTGGCCCCTACGCCAACTCCGTCAATGATGTCTGTGGTAGTAGCCAATGAACGTATTAACATCCATAATGTACCGCTAGCTCCCTCGAACCGATGCCGAACATGCTCCGAGAATGCCGCGGCCAGATATGAAGCGGCCAGAGTGTCACTGGGTTGGGCCGAAGGAGGTGGAGGAGGAGATGAAGGGACAACCGCACCGACCTCTCTCCACCTCTACCTCTGTGAGCAGATCATCTCCCCTCGTGGATCCTCTTCTACCATCCGTACCGGTCCTGCCACGATGGTGAAAGAAATCGCATCACCAAGGCTCGCTCTAAAGACAGGACCTGAGGGCATTTGATCCTCCTCTCGATACGGCTCCACCGAACTCAAATGCTCCAGACTCGGCCCGCAGGTCACGCATCAACAAGGGTAGACCTCGCCTCCACTAAAGCACATGTGGACCTATCCTCGCAAAGAGGCTATTATGACTCACTGGGAGGGACTAAACTGAATCCCTCCGAGATCCCAAGATAAGGCCTCTAGTATGGCTCCCGCGTCAACATAGTGTCAGAATGGAAATAGGGCTGGTCCGGAAAGTGTGGTCCACCATATCCGAGCGTGAGCCGCTCATTTTGAAAAGTACTGTCTCACGTGAAGATTCGGAAATGAGACAACTTGACCATCTCCCTCTGTGACGGCTGTGGCCAATCCCGATATCCTCCAGAATTGGCTACCACGCAGCCCAAAGTACTGGAATGTCCGTCGCCTGAGTAGCCCTAACTGACAATAATGTGAACCGGAGTCGATCTGACCGACACTCCCGGAAGTCATGGAGTGGTAGAACCTAAGCACCACCGGGGTAATAGAACTCCGCGTGGTGTCATGAACTAGAGCAAGGAGGCCATGTGGATCAGCTCCCATAGAGTCTCCGAACCGGGTCACACAAGGCCGCACGTCGTGAAATGACTCTCCACAAAACCGCGCAACCACGTCCCAGACGGTCCCAGAACACTGCCACCGATCCCCGAGGCCTGGGCGGAAAGATGGGGCGATGAGCCTCCCTCCGCCGCCGTGGTGCTGGGTGGTCGAGGCCTAGATGACGAGGACTCCCCGTGCTTGACGTCCGGCCTCTCGAGTGGCTCAGCCCTTCGAATCATCTCGAGGTGATCGGGAAGGGGCCTGAGGTCCCATCCTAAGATGATACCCCGAACCCCGAGGCTCCTCGTTAGACTCAGAAGAGTCAGAGTCAGCCAAGCCCGCCCGAGTGATAACGAACCCTAGCCGTAGGCGCTGAACCACCCCCGCAGACGCACTACATATCCGTAATCGAGAGTGACACAGGGGCGTGGCAGGGCCTACTGGGCTAGGGGTGCGCGTTGCGTGCTCACTCAGCCGACCAAGGCTCCTGGCTAGACCAATACGACAATGGACTCCGAAGCGGTACTCCGGGAGATGGCTCGCACGCACGCGCCGTGGAGCGAGGCTTCGCACCCGCCATCGACTGCAGCAGTGGCTCGCACGCCAAGGCAGTCGAACTGTGACAGGCACGAACGTGGTGGCCTCAGCCTCGCCGGGGCTCACTAACGATATCTCGGCCAAGTGCACGCTGGTCCGGCAGGCGGCAGCTACGCGCAGGGCGCGTACACGGTGGCGCACGGACCTGGCTCAGCACTCCACTAAGTAGGGAGCGGAGGCAGGGACGCAATGGAGGCTCAAGGGGGCTGTGAATGTGAATGAATATGAGGCCCCCCTTCCCTTTATATAAGGTCGTGAGGAAGCCGAAAGGCCAATTTCGCTACAATAGCGAAATCTGCACTCCACCTGCAAAATAATAATTTTCATTTAGGCAGACAAAAATAATAAAAAAAAAATTATTATTATTATTTTAATATATATCTAAAAATTAAAATAAATAAATAAAGATAAAATTACTAAAAAGAAAGTTTACTAAAATAGCATACTATGAAAATTAACAATTGAAAGAAAAACTAAAAATTCTCGAAATAGCAATTTGTCAGCACACCAAACCAAATTCGCTTTATCGATTCACTCATGGAGGGTCAAGGAGGAGCTCTAACCCCTAGCAGCGGGCTTCAGCCGCACCCTCCATGTCGGGTCCATTCTTGATTTTCTTTCTCACTCGGGTGATTTCTGGGTCGAATTTCACCTGTCTCCAGCTGGTGACCGACACCCTAAACAACTCGCTTTCCATCTCGTGCTAGCCAATTTTTGCAATTTATGGACCTTTGGCTTCCTCAGATCACCCAATTGAGCGACTTCATCGCTTCCTTCCTTATCACCTTCCACTGCTCAGGCTTTGCACCAAGAGAAATATGTCGAGCTTCACGTCATGTTGCCAGCGAGCCGACATTCCATTTCTCAAGAATTGATGATTGCATCGCAGTAACAAAAAATGGTTCTTCCCAAGATAATCGCATGCTGATCGGGCTCCACTTGGCGGATTGCCTGGTGATCAAGCACTACAAAGCTCACTGGGTAGTAGAATTTGTCTACTTACCAAGACATCTTCAACTATTCCTCAGTGGATCTTCACCGATCGGTCGCCAATGATGTGAGTAATGTTGGTAGGTTTGAGCTCTAAACCTAACCGCTATACATCGAAAGTATGGCAAAGAGGTTCACACTGCCCCTAAATCTAGCAAAGGCTTTTGTCTATGTGTCTCTCCAATGTTAACTAAATTGTGGGGATCCTGGATCCTCAGGATTTGACTCGGGTCTGCTTCCGATTATGGCACGACTTTGTTCCTGCTAGGGAAGGCCTTCTTTCAATGCCTAACCCTTTCTACTATGCATTGTGTCCTTTAAGAACTTTCGTGATAAGTTAGGACTTGCTTAATCATGTTGAGCAAAGGAATGTTTACCTTCACTCGCTTAAGATTCCCAAATTTCACTTGCTCGATTTTCGCTTCTAAAGGTTTCTGTGAAATGAGGGGCATGCTTTTCTTCACTGGATCCTCACTGCCTCTACCTTTCCCAAGCTCAGCCTCTCCCTTTTTCTTGCATGTTTCTTCAAGAATTACAGTATCGTCGTTTATCTCTTTCCACTCCTCGAGTGATTATGGCTTTCACTTCATCCATCCTCGACCGCCGGATGAACCTACCTCATAATCCCTTTCGATTAGGTAATGTTTGGGAAGGGAACCTTCCTCTCCCGTGCCTCTAAGCATTGTTGATTTTTGTGATTCAATACTACAGTTGTCAATTTTGATTAAGATTGCTCAAGCCCATCTATTCTTTGTTCGTACTTTCTACGATCACCTTTTCAGGTTAATCAGACATTTATCCCCGCTTCCTCCACAAAAATTGCCTACCACCTGGCTTCAAATTCAATATACTCGTTCAACAGAGAAGTGATGATGTCATCGTGGTTGAGATTAGGAACCAAATCTGTCGGGCACCAAAGGCCATAGCGTGGGGACTAGGTTTCCAGAGAGGTTAGGTGATTCTTCCAATCGAATTGTATGTGTTACACGTATGGGGCATTCGGGCCAGGCTCATCGGGTCTACCTACATTAGCATGTTCCGACATCAAATCCTTCACCGATGGGGCACTCGCATAGTTTTCCCGAGGGACAAGTATGACAATTGATGCATGGGTTACCCAGGCAAAGATTTTCGGCCACGTCTGCACTTCATGAAGCCTCTTTCCTTCTAGCTCCTACCTTCCTAGCTAGGTTGAGATTTTGCTTCATTTCCATGTCCCCTCCGAAAAGTGTAAAAATTCCTCCCCTATGTGGGCTGAGGGCCTCATTTTCTCCATCTCTCTCTGTTCAAACATCCCAACCCTTGAAGTTTCAGCCACATAACTACAAATCCATAGGTTCATCCGCCGATGCTTGCTCGTAAAGTCACCTCCACACATGGTTTCTAGCGCTTGCTTCTACGGCAGACATAAATTATCAGAGAAATGATTCACTAACATCCATGTATCAAAACCATGGTGTGGACATGCATTGATGGTCTCTATGAACCTCTCCCAACACTGATAGAACCTTTCATTGTCATAGGCCAAGTAAAGTGTAGATCTGCCTTTCAAACTGGGCCGGGTCTTTGTCAGACCAAGAATTTCTTCAGTAGCTTCAAGATCGCCCACTTCTAATCGCTTCTGGCCAAAGGTCTGGAGCCATATTTTGCTTTTGTCCTTGAGGGTTAACGAATGCCTTCAACTTCAATACCCCATGTCGGTTATACTTTAAAAGTTGTGCATACTTCTCAAAATCCTCGTGATATGTGAATATGGATTTTCATTTTCCATACCATGAATGTGGGAAGCAGGGCACTAGGTAAAGTTCCACCGCTACATCCTCGCCAGAGGTATGATTTACAGAAGGAGCACTAACTCTAGGAGGGTGTATGTGATCCCTCATCGACTTGTATGCTGTTGGATTCATAGGGGTGCTTGTCACTCCGTTGTTCCTCGTGCAGATCCATTTCGTCATCAAGACGCGATTTCAATACCATGCCAACCGGTGCACTCACTCTTTGCACCCAATTCGACATCCCTCTATCCTGTCGCATAAACACCTGTTACACAAAATGAAACAAAACAAAGAACACAAACAAACTTGCCAAAAAGGTCAGTGTTAGCTAAAACCAAAATCAACTGTAAGAAACAAAACAAAGGCAAGAATCGCTGGGCAATGGAACTCGTTGAAGCACAAGAAATGAAATTCAAAAGGATTAAAGAAGTCACCTACACTTGTAATGTGGATTACAAGGCCATATCAACTCATCATACGTAGTTTGGCACCATCCCCAAAGCAACAGCTTCATTGATTCGTGCCACCTGGTAGGCGGGATTCAATCAACAAAAATTGTTTCCTTATGTTCCTCCTACTCCGTAGTCATGCTATCAAGTAAAGATACGGCCTGTGGTCGAACACGGGGATGGGTTTTCATCCCACGAATGATGGAAAATGGTGAGACTTTTTGTTTAGATTTTTTGATTTGGTAAAAAACAGTGGAGGTTGTTTGTTCACTGGTTAACTGTAATAGTTTAAATGAAAGTGGTGAATGATAACTCAAGGCTCGGGGTCACCGCCTTGATAACAAGGGCATTAGCGTCCTCGGTTACTCTCGCATTAGGCAAATGACATGTAGTCAAAGCCAAAACCGGATCTGTTTACTATAAACCTAACCCTAGAACCACTCCTATTTGAGTCAAACCAAATACTAAGCATTCAAAGTCCCATTCAGTTTGAAACCCTAGCATTTAACCTCATTTCAATGGCTCGTAAATGACATCTAAAGGATATCAGTGCATCTAACATTAAGAATGCACTGAACCCTAAAGCATGACAAGTATTGACCATTAACTATATTAAACCCTAGGATTGGAAAGTCGGGAACCATAAAATGCAAGACTGCAACATTCAAAGCATGAGGACAACCCAAGTACAGCCCCCAAAACCAAGCTAGCAACCCTCATCTTCAAGGCTATGAGGCTTAGCCAAGCATCCCTTGAGTTATCATCCTCAAGGAGTGTGTTTGGCAGTCGAGAAAATGGGAGAAAAAGGAGAGAGAAGAGAGCAAAGTAAACCTAAAATGAAAAGTCATGAAACTGTGTATTAATGGAAAGTTACTTAGGGTTACAAAGTTTCGAGGGGGCTTATATAGCCAACCCCATGGTGTGAAATGACAAAATTACCTAAAATATGAAATTACAATAGGGACAAGATGGTAATTTATCAAAACGTGGTCGTTTGGAATCAAAAACACCAAAAACACAAGTTGAGCAATTTCGCTATGCAGCAAATTTCGCTAGTATAGCGAAAATTTCGCTAGCCTAGCGAAATTTTACAGAGATAGCGAAGCCCAGAATTTTCGCTAGGAACAAGAAATTTAATTAGCTAGCGAAATCGCTAGCCTAGCAAAATTCACATATGAATTCTTCGCTAGGATTGCGGGCCTCTTCACTATGATTGGCGAAATTTTCGCAATCTCCCGAAATTTTCGCAATCTCAGCGAAAATCCCTCGGATTGTTCCCGCTTCTCTCGCTTTGCTATCGCATCACTTCCTCGCACTTTTATTCATCACTTTGCCTTCAATTCTTCACGCATCTTGACATTTCACGCTCACCGTGAAATCATCGGTGATTTCCTCGATTTAGCACCAATAAGAAGCCAAGTTTCGCTAACCGGTTCCCAATATCTCGCAAAACTATCCAAACAATCTCAAAACAAATTAGAAGCACTAAGTGACATGCACATGACAATTGGCTTAATTCATATGATTAGTGCGCAGCACTCAAAACCTATCTTAAATAGGGCTCAAAATAGCATTTTTGGGCACTAATCAGCCCCAAAACTCGGGAACTAATTATCGAAATTAATTTAGTTCGCGACGCTCGCGGACTCCGCCCACCAATTTTCTTGGTTATTTATGGTGCAATTTGTGCTATAAATGATGTATTGGTTTGTATGAGGCTGGAAATGGCCGTGAAATTCGGGTTCACAAAGTGAACCGACGTATCGTGATTTTTCCGTGAATAGTAATCGAGGGTTTCACTATCTCGAGAATAGTGTTCACAAAATAAATTTTGTGAATTAATGTGTTTGGCCTAGTAATCCAAGTAGAATTGCTCGTGGCTTGATCATTAGCCCATGTGAGCCAATTTTTTGATGTGATGAAATGCGAAATTACATAACATGATTGTGTGATTTAATTTTATGTGAATATATGCATGTTTATATATTTGTACTGTGTTATAGACTGTAATGGAATTGGCATCATGCATTCCATATGCACTGGGACACCCTAGGACGATAGGAGTGAGTGCATGAGATGAGTATAGAGAAAATGGTTTTGGAGGGTTGTCTAAAAATGATAATTATCGGAGGGTAGTCCATACCAAAAATATCAATCGTCGAAGACGGCCCAATTGATATACATCGGAGGGTAGTCCATAAATAATATCAATCTTCGGAGACGGCCCAATTGATATATATACATCGGAGGGTTGTCCAGAAATAAACATAATAATTCTCAATGAGGCTTAGGCGAAAAGTGTGAGGAGTCAGAGGACTCAGGGTATGAATGAAATGTTAGACATTCAAGTAGGATCATGAATTTGCTTGAATGTGTGTTTAATTTGGAGCATTGCATATGCATCTTAGGGTGGGAGAGTAGCCCACTTAGGTGATTCTACTACTAAGCATTAGTCACCCCGCGAGGGATACTATTTATGTGCAAAGGAAGTTACAGAGGAGACTGCTCGTCTCTAAAGACTGAAGTTTTTAGAAGAGAGCTCTTAATGTGGCTTTGATGGTTCTATTATGTATTAGAATTGTTTTAATTTTAATATATGTTGTATAAGAGTAAAAACAATTGAACTCGGAAACTATTGGATATGTGCTTTGGATATATATATTGATGAGTAGTGTTGTATTTGCCTCCAAGCGCTTATTATTTCATGATATTGATGTTCGGGGATGTGTGCTATATACAGGTTTTGTATTTGGGTAGAGCTCCTCGTACAAAAAGGAGACTCGCCAAATTTTCGCGTGGAAATGCTCAGTTACCCGACATTCACGAAGTATTCCGCTGGTCGACGAGTAGTCGTACTGCACTGGATCGGGCGTCACATATACTAGGTTTTAGAAGTGGAAAGAAAGAAGAAAAATGGGGGAATAGCCGTGAATCTTACATGTACGACATTTATATGCTTTTCCCATTTCTTTTTTGCTTTTCTTTGCCTTTGTTGTTTGCGGACTCGTGTTAGGTCACTAGGCACCGTTTGTGTCGATTCTCGGTCATTCCGAGTCGGATTTGTACTCCATTTGTTTTGTTGGATTCCTGACTCTTTCAGGAAGGTTCTGAAAAATTTTGAGAGCCTCTCTCAATCGGCTGAACTGGTTGGGAAACCGATCGCCCGATTCACTCCACCCGGGTTTGTCAAACACTTTTGGGTCTTTGGCAATCGTTTGTGCCTGCTTCGCCATTAGGAAGGTTTTCTACTTGGTTTGTTTTTTTCGATTCCTGACTCTTTAAGGAAGGTTCTGACAAATTTTGAGAGCCTCACTCAACCGGATGAACTGGTTGGGAAACCGTGATCACTGTTCATCACCCGGGCCATCGGAACGCCAGCCAGTCTTTGCCGTTTGTGCCTGCCTCTAAATCATTCTGGAGTTTGTTTTCTACTGATTTGTTTTGTGATTCCGACTCTCAAAGGAAGGTTTTGAAATATTTTTGAGAGTTCGCTCAACCGTTGAATCCTGGGTTGGGGAACCGGATCAGCCAGCTTTGTCGGGGCTTTGCAAGGGTCAGTCCGATTTCGCCACCAGCCCGCGACCTTTTTAGTCCGCCCTATCTGCTCCGCATCGTTGTGTGGCTATAAGCTTAGTGGTCTAAAATGGGGTTTAGTTCAAGTTAATGTGGTTCAATTTTGGATTCTTAAGAATCAGAATCTATACGGGTCCAAGGGTGATTAGTTAAGCATCAATAATCTAGTGTTTTGTTGAGCCCGCTTTTCGATGAATAGTAGATATGGTCGCATTCAAGAGTAAGAGCATCAATGAGTGGTCGAGATGCCATAACATGGTTTCTCTCGCTTCCTTTTGCTGATATCTAATTTTGAGAGATTATTTTATGCTCAAAATGTGCGGCTAACTTTCCCTTGCAGCACTTGGCTAGGGACCACAGGTACGCACCATTTGTTTTTTTTTTTTTTGAGTGTTCTTAAGCATGTTAGATACTAATTAGGTTGGTCTGATCCAAGTTGTATGTTTAGCCTAGGAGACTATCTGATCTTTGACCCATATGCTCCCACATACCCAATTCACTAGTAGAGACAAAGTTTCGGGCCTAGAGGGGTGCTACCTCATATGAGGTACCTTCCCGATAGGTAATCTGATCCCTGCATCTTAAATCTAGTTTTCATAGATCGCTTTTCCATACTGGAGTCATTAGGCTATTTGTTCTACTTTGTTTTCCTTTATAAAATAACAACAAAAAAGTAAGTGGCTTATCTAAAGAAAAATCGTTTTCTCCGGGATGGATTTTCTAAAATTTGAAAATCAACCCATATTCTCTTTTCATTTAAAAGCGAGTCTCACCGGCCCGTGGATCGGGTAGAGTCCACAAATTGGCGACTCCACTGGGGATCGAACCTTAATCTCTCGGGCTTCATAAGAGGATCGCTTCAACTTGAGTTGTGTATATTGGAGCACATGGTTCTCTAATCGAGGCTCTTGCCACATAGATGATCGATGATCATATTAATTTTATTGGTATTTTGCTTGCATTTGTGATTTATCGATGTTTCTCAGGTGTTCACTGCTGGGATTATAGCATGCTTTCATTTATTGATTGGTATCTAGCTATAACATTTGGGATTAGGCTTAGAGGATCAGAATGTGTGTAGATTTTGTGATAGGCTTGCTCTTTGTGCATGATTGTTTGCTGCATGACTACTCCTTCCTCGCATGAATGTCATTGGCCAGGCTCATGGGCACGTGTGTATCCCCCTTACTTCCGAATCACTAGTCTTGATCGGCCATTCCTCATGGATTGCTTATATTGTTCGGGGAGTCATTCCCAACTATCTACCTTCAACCAAGCTTAGCTGAATAAGGTCTGGGCCAGTAGGGGTTATATCGATGTCAGGACACTATGGAGATGACCTGATGTCCGAGCAATGAAGACCGTGATAACCTGGAGCCAGATTTCATGGATAACTCAAGCAAGTGGCCGCATGTCACTTTGATTGTTGATTGATTGTTAATTAGGATCTTAGGTTGTTTATCCTTGTGGGTACGGTCATCTAGCCTTTTAAGACTTGTCTTTTCTCTTTGTTAGCTTGTGAGCCATCTTACCCCTAAGGTATTACCATGTTAGAATCCCGGTCCTGCATGTGGAGCCACATATCAGATTAGCTGTTGATGTCACATGTCAACTTATTCCCTTAGAGGATTTCATTGTGGGATTGCATTACCGGATTGATAGTCACAGGGACTAAATTACCCCTTTCCTTTTACAGGATTGTTGATTGAGACCAACCCGGGTTCTTGAGCTTGGATCTGGATCGGAGGTAGACTTGTTAGAAATTGCATCCACACAAATATGAGCGACATCAAATCATATAGAGATATGGACCCTCGCACGCATCAAGCGACCAATTAGCTAAGACACGATGGCTCACGGCCTCTCTCTCCAGATGCCATATCGGGATCGACAGGATCGATGGGCATAAAGTCATCCATTGCCACTTCGGAGCACTCGCATGACTCTACCGGCGACCTCCACCACCATCCGGGACCCACTATGCGTCAGCCAGACTATATAGTTCCACCTCCACCACTACCACCGCTCAATCGCCCCACCGGGCCGGAGCATTTGTGTACGCATGGTCGTGATCGAGACCACTCACATTTCACAGGGCTCCCTCACCAATTATTGATGACGCTTAGGCCCGTATCAATAGGATTGAGTAGAGGATCAAGTCTCTGCATGTTTCTGATGGAGTTATAGGTTGGGACGGATATGATGACCTCCCAATGGCAGCCTTGCCAGTTGAGTTCCGCATGCCGGACATTGAGAGGTACACTAGGATAAGGTGCCCCTGTATTCACTTACAGTTGTACAGCGCTGTTATGCGCGGGCATAGATTGGATGAGGCACAGATGATCATGCTTTTTCCACTATCGCTGAGTGGTGTCGCTCAGCTTTGGTTTGCATCATTAGACCCTTCGAGGCATAGGACATGGGCTAATTTGAGACATGAGTTTATCAGACAGTATTCTTTTAATATTATAGTGGATGTATCCCGGAGAGAGTTAGAGGCCCTCAGGCAGAGGCCAGATGAGTCGGTCACTTCATTCATCTTCCGCTGGAGAGAGAAGATTGCAATGCATTATAGATACCCTCGAGCGCGATCACCAAGATGATTACGCGCGCCTTCAGCCCCACTTCTCAGCATCTCATGGCTTCCCTACGTAATTTGGATCATCGGGTTCAAGCCCTCTATAGCATTGAGGAGGGCATATCTAGAGGTTTATGGGCAGACTCTTCCCCTTCAAACTCTAAGGGAAAGAAGCCGTATCGGGACCCGCACCATCGATGTCGGCGCTTACTGGGCATGACAAGACACAGTCCCCACGTCACCTTCCGCTTTCAAAGGCATATTGCGTACACTCCTGGCCAAGATGATACAAGCCAGGATCGCATGCATTCAAGCATTTCTTTCAAGCCAATTAAGCCATTTATCTACATCCGTAACCACGTACCCAAGATATGTTGCCACGTGCGCTCGTAGGCCACATGTACGCACCATCGCCAAGATAGAGACCGCCTCCACCGACCGGGCTGTGCGCGACACAACCTCGGGATGCCACCAGCCGAGTGCATTTCGTAGATTGGTTGAAGGGGGTTTGATTGTTCCACTACCACTCCAGGACCACCACCACAACCTACCCTTACCCTGATTCGACCGGAGCTCACCGTGCCTATCATCGAGAGTTTCGGTCATGATATGGGAGAAGCCTTTTAGCAAAGATTGAGGCATGTTATTCAGGACTTGATTGATCAGGGTTTGGTTGATTTGGGATGCCCTGGAGTGACTACAGACCCACTCCCTACTCATGACACTAGAGTTGTACCTCCACCCCCGGGTGGTATACATTCGATTGAGTTTTTGGGAGATGAGATATTCATGATGGATGGGATAAAAGAGGCTCCTCACCCAACTGCTTGTGGCGCGCACTCGTGGTTTTAGTGGATACACCCATGGTCAGTAGGTCTCCAGGCCATTTAGATTGATTCCAAATGATGTCTTCTACGTACAACAAGATCGCCAAGATACTTCAGAACATGTTCCTCCCATGGCACTCTTCATTCTGTTCCCGGAGGAGTATGGGCCAATGCATAGAGATGTCCAGATTGTTACAAGGAGTGGGAGGGTAGCTCAGCCCCCACCTGTTGATAGACATTTTGCTGGCATTGATGCTAGAGATAAGATTCAGTGGGAAGATGATGAGATTTTGCGCCAGCTGTGCACCACTCAGGCCCGCATTTCCATTTGGAGCTTATTGGCCTCATCCAATACACATAGAGATGCATTGATCAGAGCTCTCAGTCAGATTAGAGTTGATACCGCTACCACCCTAGGGGGACTGACATCCAATTTTCTAATGCGGATGTATTACATGCATAGTGTTTTTCGACGATGATTTACCACTGGTGGGATCGCATCATGTTCGTCTTTGTTCATCGATGTTGCTTGTTCGTCGAGGGTGTTATCCCGTCCCGGCTGACAATGGCTCGCCTCAATGTTGTCCACTAGTTAATGCGCCATTGTTTTAGATTTTCACCATCCGATTCATCCATACGCACCGGCCGTGAGCTTATGACGGTGACTCGAGCACGCATGGGTACTCTCACTACACATGTCATGATCGTCCAGGCAGATACTCCATACTCTTTCAGGTTTTGAGGACTACCATCCTTAACCTCGCAGCTCGCCCTTGATTCATGAGGCGGGTAAGCATACCATCTTCACTTCATCGGCGTGTTTCATACACGAGGGGCGCATATCACAATAATGGGCCTCGACAAAGATGTTGTTACCTCTTTGAGCCAAGAGTTATAACCGGGTCACAAAGGAGGATGACTTGTACTTGACTGGGTTTGTTTTTTATGAGGTCCAAGTTGTCAGTTTAGAGGATGACAATAGAGACATGGTACCTATGTCTTTTGATCAACACAGCAGCACTTTGGTGCTTAGCATGATGAGAGGCATGTCTTATAAGCCTCGGCTTGACTGGCCGCGCCGCAGGGGCCGCGGAGTTTACTATTACGCTGATCACGATACGCCATACGGGATTAGGTTACACTCTTCCGAGGATTTGATGCACGACACATGGCAACGCTGGTGCCGAGATAAGGCAAGAGCCGCTGTCTCGGTTCCATTCGACACCCCCTTCGCCCATACACACTTTTTTAGTTAGCTAACTATTTTACTGTGAGGATCGTGAGCATGCACCCCACAATGTATGAGTTGGACCATGTTTTGAAGATGGATGAGATCTGGGCAAGCATTCAATGTGCCCCAAGACGATGTTTGAGTTCTAAGACCACCGAGCCACCCGAGGCCATGATAGTTGCACCCCCATCACCGGATCGAGCCAATGTGTTTTCCATGTGCTTTCCTGAGGAGGTCCCTGACTATGATCTACCTATGGATTTGGGGGATGATATTGATGGAGTGACTCTTCCTGATACTTACATGGACGAGATGGACATGATCTAAGACCGCCATATCCTCGACACAGCTCAGGCCCCATTCGCTTTTGACATGTTTGGAGTTTCTACGATTAATACACCGATAATGTGACACTTTATGACGCTTGTAATCGACGCCGAGGACATGATTGGCACCGGGCCGCATTCTGCATGCTTCCTCACCCAGCCCTCGACCGCTTTGATGTGGCCTGGGATTTCTATGCTCGAGTTTGATGGTGATGGACTCATGCTACCGATATTACTCATGATACTCAAGCTTTCTCTGAGGCGTCCGACTTTCAGGACCCAATTCCTTTCTTTGACACCATATTCGGTTTGTCACCCGCTTTGATGACATTTATGGTAATAATGACATGAGTATTTTCGTAGTATTTGTCAGGTCACGATTTTCCTTGATTGCACCACCAGCACCCATAGCACATATATGCGATGTTGATGACGTGGGAGACACAGATAACCCACTGGGTGGTAAGTCAGAGTCTAATTCTGATACAAAGGACAGGAAAGTTACACCCGTTTCTGGTAGCACAAAGTTGATAGATTTTGGTGTACTAGATCAGCCTAGGGAGATTAGGATTGGCTCTTCCCTACCTCCTGATGAGAAAAGTGGATTGATCTTACTCAGTCATACTTGGATGTATATTTGCATGGTCGTATGAGGACATGCCGTGCCTCGACCCAACCATGGGCTCAACATCACCCGCCCATTCTCGCCACATGCTAAGCCAATTAAGCATAAATCGAGGAGACACCTCGATGGATTTTGCAAAGTTAAGGAGGAGATTCCGAAGCAAATCCTCGCGTTGGCTCCTCGTCGTAGGCCGGGAAGCATCCCGAGTGGTTACACGTCGTCCATGTTCCCAAAAAGGACGGCAAGGTTAGAGTTTGTGTTGACTTTCGAGATTTGAATAATGTCAACCCTAAGGATGATTTTCCCCTCCCACACATCGATATGTTAGTTGGCATCACTGCAAGGCACCTGATGTTGTCCTTCATGGATGGGTTTTCTAGGTATAATCAGATTTTGATGGCTCTAGAGGATATAGAGAAGACTTCTTTCTTCACTGAGTGGGGTACTTACTGTTATTGGGTCATGCCATTTGGGTTGAAGACTCCGCAGAGCCACTTATCGTGAGAGTCAAGCACTACTTTATTCCATGATATGATGCATAGAGATGTTTGAGGTATATGTGGATGACATGATAGCGGTCTCCAGACAAAGGGCATCACTTAGAAGCAACCCATGTAGGTTCTTGAGAGGATCGCACGCTCAGATTGAGATTGAATCCCAAGAAGTGTACCTTGGGGTAACTGGGAAATCGACGGGGCCACATTGCTAGTGAGCGCAGATGAGGTTGATCCGTAAAGATCGAGGGGCCATACTCGATTACAGCAACTCCGAGGACTCCGAGAAAAGAGATCGAGGCTTTTTAGAAGACTACGCATCGGGCCATTTCATTGCTAAATTGACAAGACATAAGGCGAGCCTATCTTTCGTCTTCGAGAGGAAGAACCAAATTTCACTAGCTTGGGAAAGATAATTGCCACGCGGCTTTTGAGAAGATTAAGGAGTGTTTACTTCTCCTCCGCTTTAGTGCCTCACACCGGCTAGCCCCGCTTTCTATATTTTTCGCCGCATAGCTTAGATGCATGTTAGCTCAGCTCGATGACTCGCAGCGAGTTTAGCCATTTATTAATGAGTAAGAGGATGCTGGAATACGAGTGCAAATACATTATGATTGAGCGCCGCTTAGCATCAAGCTCAGCCACCGTGAGACCTCAAGCACCATGTGATGTAAAGTATTCCATACTTTTGGTCTCTCAATTGGATCCATTGGAGAAAATTTGTTTGACATACCCCACTCGACTAGCAGACTCCATAAGATGGTTGGCATTGTTGATGAGTTCGACATTCGCATGTCACACAAAATCGCAAAGGGAAGATTGCAGACGACCTGCTTCTTTTGCCGCATCCGATGATAGACCGATTAACGATGATTTCCCTTATGAGCAATTTTTTTCAATAACCAGCATTACAAGATGGCAGTTGTACTTTGATGGTACTGCTAATCAGTCGGGGTTTGGTATTGGTATCTTATTGATATCACCATAGGGTGATCACATTCCAAGATCAGTTCGGTTAGTATTTTATTATCATCACCGGTTGACAAATAACATTGTTGAGTACTAGGCATGCATTACAGGTTTAGAGACCGCGCTTGATCTTGGCATTAGAAAGTTGGAGATCCATGGGGATTCTAACTTAGTTATACAACGTAATCTAGGGTATCCGGGAGGACTGAGATATAGTTCTCGAAGCCCTACCATGCTTACTTAGACCCATCAAGCTACCAGATTTGGACGAGTTGAGATATATACATCTCGCTCTAGGGCAGAGAATCACCTTGGTTGATGCGTTAGCCACCTTAGCTTCGTGGGTTGAGATTCCCGAAGTGAGTGATTGTGCGACCACTACTGACGAGACCAGGTCCGCACCCGCTAATGTTGTTTACCTGAGATATTGGAGAATCGTGGATGAGCTACCATGGTATCATGATATTTACTAGTTTCTGGTCATGTATACACCTGAGACGCCCACATCCAAGGATAGGAGCACTGAGACGCTTGGCCACCGCTGGTTTGTTATTTGGTGGGATGCCCTTTATAAAAGATCACCTAATGGCCTATTATTACGTCTGCACCGCTGCCTCACAAATCGAGTGATGAGAGGTTCATGCGAGTCTCGTGGCCCACACATGGGAGGGCCACATGCTAGCTGCAAGATCATGAGGACTAGTTACTTTTGGCTGACTAGTGGAGACATATTGTTTCGCTTGTACAAAGATGTCCTGAGTGTCAAATGCACTGAGACTTGATACACGTATACCTTCCTGAGTCGCATTTGACTTACATCCCCTCGCCGCTTTTCGCAGGGTATTGATATTATTGGGAAGATCTCACCCAAGTCTTCTAGTGGGCATGAGTACATCCTGGTGGCTATTGATTATTTCACTAAGTGGGTGGAAGCTACTTCTTATGCTGGATTGACAGCGGCCAGAGTGGCCAAATTCATCGTAGACGCATTAATATCTACCGACATGGGTCCTCATGAATTGATCTCAGATAGAGGAGCGCATTTCAGAGGCGAAGTGGATACACTAGTCCAAGAGTATGGTATTCAGCATCATCGATCATCTGCATATAGGCCATAAACTAATGGGGCAATTGAGGCCGCGAATAAGAATATCAAGAGGATTTTGAGAAAGATGGTTGAGACTTCTAGGGATTGGTCAGAGAAGCTCCCTTTCGCATGCAGGCTTATCGCACACTTTCTACTCTAACTAGCAACCACTTAGTATATGCGAGGCATAGTCACCGCGAAATTGAGATGGGATCCTTGAGAGTAGCATTAGAGTATCAGATATCTGAGACTGAGCGGCTCGGGCCCCGTTATGATCAACCTCGCCTGATGAGAGGATTGAGGGCAAAGCAGATCATGTTCAAGCCTATCGCAGGAAAACGATCTCGCGGCATTTAGAAAAAGGGTCAAGCCTCAGGAAGTTTAAAAAAGGCGACCTAGTCTCAAGGTCCTCGTGGATCGATCAACGACCCTGGGAGGTAAGTTGTAATCGACCGAGCTGGCCTTATGTCAACCGAGATCCGACTTCGAGAGGGAGCAAAATGGGTCGACATACTTGACCGAAAACCCGCCACTGAGCTACCAATGTGGATCAGCTAAAGAAGTTTTATGCGTGAGATCATGGTCAGAGGATGGGTGGCCATCATTTTGAGTAGCAATATACCTTATTGCACACCTATACATTGATATATCCTATTGCTAGACCTTTGAGCCTCACGCGGTTTATTATGGCCTATTATTTCATTCAGCCTTGCATACTTTTTTCACTCACACGGGTCTCGGTCAGGCGCTTTTTTTATTTACTAATTGGATATGTGAGCATTATGAGCATTGTGTCATTCTTCGTCTGTTCTTTCTCCAATCATTGCTTGTTTCTTTTCTTCTCCATTTTTCATCTTCATACCATCTATCTTTGAGTCTAGTTTCTATCATCTCTATTCATTTCACTTTTATCTCCTTTTGTGTGATGATGACGTGCTCTCATCCCAGGGCTACCAGTCCGGTTTGTCACACCCTTCGTTCTGCCTATAGGTTTTGATCCGGGATTTCAGTCGAGGGAACCATTCGATCGTGAGGTTGGAGGTTCTTTCGATTGATTGTGCTAGTATGGCATTGGCCTCGCTTGGTTGTTCTCGAAAGCAAAAATATAAAATAAAAATTTGTGTGTTTGTTTGATATTCGTTAATATACTTGGGATCATCAAAGGTCATTTAGGTTTGAGAGATTTATTATTCTCCGAGAGTCGAAAGAGAGCATTTGCATAATCTTTCTCTACGGACTGGGTAATACATTGGGAATGAGGTTTGGGTTGCTCCGCACTAGGTCTCTGGATCATTACCTGCATCACCACTCCCATCTTATAGTGACTTGCTTCGACTTGACGTTCCTGCGACGAGTTGTTCGTCATTGTCACACATTGCCACATTTCAGACATCCCGGCAACATTATTTCTTCCTTTCGCTTATCCATTCATCATTTTTCTAATCCCTTCAGCCTTCTTTCTACTCTTATTGATCGTCAGTTCCTGTCGACGTGTCCTTTGGTGCACCCCACTTTGTCATTTGACATTGTTCATTCGGGATGTTATTGAGTCACTCCACCCACATGAATCTTGACATTCGACATTGCGCCGTATGTGGCTCGGCAAAGATTTATCAGTATTCAGCCTTGTTTCATCATGTTATTCACCTTCACCCTCGGGCTCACATTACGGTCCGGAAGCAAGACCACCCCAGACCATGAGATCTCGTGTTTGCTTTGAAGCATTTTATATAGACGTGTGTTCGCTTCATCGACATATGGGATGTCGGTGTCTCTCGTTCGGGGGAGTATCGAGGTTCACATATTGCTTCTCCATTCCGCCTTACTTCAGATCGATGATCGCATGCATTATACGTAGAATTGGGACTCGTTGATAACCCATTAGCTAATGCTTTGACATCGCTCACACTGGGCATACCCCTATCCTCATGCTGGCATTGGCTCGCACGCGCATGCAATGACCGGCAACCCATTTCCGCCTAGAGATGTTTTGGCATCAAAGTTTGAGTATCTCCACATGTAGTAGGGTTTCTTCATCGCGAGTGTAAGGGCTGGCACAGAGGTCGATTCATGGATACGTCCCAGCTCGGTAGGGGTGCCACGACGGCACACACCCCATATGTTGTCTTGTTAGCTTGTTCGGGCAGTTGGGTCTTCATAAATTTATTTAGGAGTCTTTCATCGAGGCACTTGCATATCGGATGTACCTGTTTAGGCGTACCACATATCAGGTTTATGTAAAATGGATGATTCTTCATGAATGAATGATTGTGATATTTTGACTCTACGATTTTGACCACATGTGCGATTATAGGATTTTGACATGGCTGTGGATACCCTAGGCAGGGCATAACCCTTTCTCTTCACCCTTGGTCACACATTTGTGAGATTGTCCTACGAGCATACCCCTTTATTCAGATCTTGTTATTAAGTATTGGTTTCTCGCTTATCATTTATATGGCATTTTGTTGTCAAGGCGGGGCATCACCCTTGCTTTTGTCATGATTGTGTTTGATTTCTAGCTTATTGAGGTCATTCCGTTGGCGGATACTGGACGTCATACTGAGGGCTACCCGCACCCGCGAGTTTGTTGCCGTTTAGCTTGTTTCGGGTTCTCGACATCTGCCCGATTCCCATTTCGGTACTTCGCCGAATTTCTACATTCCAGGTACTCTCACGGATCTTACCTTTAGATACTCACGGATTTTACCTTCCCGGTACTCGCGGATCATTTCGATTCTACTTGAATCCCACCATTCGATTGCTCGCCGGATCACTTTTCTAGTACTGCGGATCCACCTTTTCCGGCACTTGCTTTCGATTCTACCCTTTCCGTCTCGCGGACCCTTCTCCGATACTCGCCCGGATTCCACCTTTCGGCGCGCCAGTTCTACCCTTTCCGTTACTGCGGCCCTTCTCCGGGCTTGCCGGATTTCCTCACCTTCTCAGTCGCCCCAGTTTCATTATCTTTTAGGCATTGTGCCGAATCCACTCATCTTCGGGCATCGTACTGGTTTCTTTAAGTCCTTGATCAAAGCGACTTTGTTAGTTAACCTTCGATGCTGAGTAAAAGGACAAAATTGTTGGTCATCACACAGGTTACCTTCACTAGAGTTCATTTCACTCTTTGCATCGGCTTGCGCCAGGCCCACGATGCGCTCGTTCATTCACTCTGCGAGAGGGGCATATTTGTATACCCTCAATTTTTTCCCTCAACACTTGCATTTATCCTTTGGGTGTCACACTCACCCATCGTTCTCATATAACACCATTAGGGCCCTTTTAAGCTTAGTCTGTCTCCGAGCCTCAGGTGGGCTTGTATATGGTCCATTGAGTGCATATGTAGTTCACTTTAGAGTGTCATCGTGGCTTCTTTTTTTTAGTTATTGCCATCGTGCCATAGGAAGCAAGTGGGGCCCCCCCAAGGGTTTAGCCCAATCGGAGTTTATTGGAGTATGTAGAATTCGGAGCACTAGGGCTTGTTTCGATCATATCTCTCGTCGAGCTCAGGTGGCGCGTTTCTTTTGATTCCTTACTCATTGAGGAAGTATGCGAAAAATTTGAAGTACAATGTGCCGGATCAGCCAGCAATTGATTTCGAATTGAAGTTCGTACTAGAGCAGGTTCGAATTCGGAGCACTAAAGCTTGTTTTGGTCATATCTCCTAACTAGGACCTCCCGAATCAAGCACCATTTTTCCAAGGACTCCTAATTCCTCAAGGAATATTCTCTCAAAAATTTCCATTTTTCTCAATCGGATCGACCAGTTGGGGCTAATACGGTAGGTGCATCGGGCTAGCTTGCATGGGGCGCTAATTTTTGTGATTTTGGTGCCCAAATCCTATATGGGTCGGGCCCATAAGCCCCAGATCAGTCCTAAGCATGGGTTGGATCCAGTTTTGGACCATGTTATGGGTTTCTTGCAACCCACCTTGGGTCCACTTGGATATTTGGTTGTTAAGCAAAGGAGTAAATGTGGCCAGCTATGGACCTTGAGAATAGAGGAGTGTTTATGAAGCTGGGGAGAGAGAAATAGAAGAAAAAACGTGGAGAGGTGATCAAAAAAAGGGAAGGGATGAAGAAGAGAGAGAAAAGGGAGAAAAGGAGGAAATGAGTGTTTATCTAAATCCGGAGGGGCGTGGTCTCTCTTGTTTTGAAGAGGAGTTCCGACGGATTTGAAGGATTGGATACTAGGTTTTGGAAGAAGAAAGAAATAAGAAAAAGGGGGGAATATCCGTGAATCTTATAGGTACGACATTTATATGCTTCTCCCATTTCTTTTTTCTTTGCCTTTGTTGTTTGCGGACTCGTGTTACATCACTAGGCACCGTTTGTGTTGGTTCTCAGTCATTCCAAGTCGGATTTGTACTCCGTTTATTTTTTTGGATTCTTGACTCTTTTAGGAAGGTTCTGACAAATTTTGAGATCCTCTCTCAACCGGATGGGCGGTTGGGGAAACCGGATCAGCCGGTTCCTTTAGACTCAGTTTCTTTGGAACAACTCTTTGGGTCGTGGCACCGTTTGTGTCGGTTCTCGGTCATTCAGGTTAGTTTTCTACTTGGTTTGTTTTTTGTAGTTCTGACTCTTTGAGAAGGTTACGAAAAAATTTTGAGCCTCTCAGCCGGTGGCTTGGTTGGGAAACGGATCGGTCGGTTCAAAACCGATTTCTTCCGGAGCGGCGATTTAGTCTTGGCGCCCGTTTGTGCCGAGTTCTTAATCGTCGGAGTTGGTTTTCTACTTGATTTGTTTTTTTGGATTCTTGACTCTCAGAGGAAGGTTTTGAAAAATTTTTAGAGTCTCTTTCAACCGGATGAACCGGTTGGGGAACTGGATCAGCTAGTTTGTCGGGTTTTGTAAGGGTCGTCCGATTTCAGTTTAATTGAAGCCCGTGACCTTTGTGAGTCCTGCCCATTCGCTCCAGATCAGTGTAGGGCTATGTTTAGGGTTTGAAATGGGGTTTTAGTTCGAGTTAATGTGGTTCAATTTGGATTCTTAAGGGCTCGGGATCTATCGCGAGGTCCAATTTGATTAGTTAAGCACCCGATAATCCCAGTGTTTTGTTGAGCCAGTTTCTTGGGATGAATAGATGTAGTTGTCTCGCAAGAGTGGTAGCATCAATGAGTTGTTGAGATGGCGTATATGGTTTCTCACGGCTTCCTTTGCTTTTGATATCTAATTTTGAGAGATTATTGTGCTCTGAGAAATGTGCGGCTTCTTTCCCTTGCGACGCGGCTGGATGTGCAGTGCGCCATTTGTTTTTTGTTGAGTGTTCTTAGATGTTAGATGCAATTAGGTTGGTCGATCGAGTTATGTTTAGCTGGAGACTATCGATCTTCCCCGACCCATATGCTCCCATACCAAATTCATTAGTAAAGACCGAGTTTCGGGCACAGAAGTCTTCACCTCATATGAGTACCTTCAGATCGTGTCGATCCCGGACCCAAAAATCTAGTTTTCGCAAACCGCTTTTTCCATACTTGAGTCATTGGGGTTTTTTGTTCTTACTTAGTTTTCCGCACATAAAATAACAGCAAGTAAGTAAGGCGACTCGAAAGAAAAATTGTTCCTCTGGGGAGACGGATTTTCTAGGTCGAAAATCAGCCCACATTCTCTTTTCATTTAAAAATGAGTTGTGTGGCGGAGTGGATGGTAAGTCCTGAGCGTGTGGTAGTATCAAAGCACTAGGTTATGATCTTGATAGGAATTTGTTTAGTTTACCTTTAGGAATAGATGAGTGACGCACTAGTTAAGTTTTAAGTTCATCTAGTTGAATTTTGTTATTGTTTTCAATTCTGATTTGCTTATTTGGCTTCTTAGTGACTTAGTTATGTCTTTTGCTATATAAAACACAATGCCAATGATGAGAGCTATATCCTCCAAAAAAATAAGCCTACTGATGATGACGTGCCTCCTCAATCTAAAATGTACCCCATATGAGTGTAGAGAGACTTTATAGCTATTTAGGGACTTTGGTTGTGTTGGTTAAGTGTAAGGCTAGAGGTTCTAGAAAAAATGGGCAAGGATAGTCTTCTTCTTTTAGGGGAAATTCTTTTGATGATTTTAAGAGGTTGAGGCCTCCTTAATTTTCTAGTAGTTCAAACCTAATGGAGGCATGGATTATGAAAGTAAAGAAATTCATTGATGTTGTTCATTGTTCCGAGGAGCAAAAAGCCTCGTTTGCAGCCTTTATGTTAGACAATGAGGCAGATCACTAGTGGCATATGACTATGAGACTGTTGGAGGAGCAGGGGCGCATAACCTAGAGAAGATTTAGGGAGGCATTCTATACAAAGTACTTCCTTAATAGTGTGAGGCGACAAAAGATGGGAGAGTTCATTCGTCTAGAATAGAGGGATATGACTGTGGACTAGTATGAGGCCAAATTTACAGAGTTGTCTCATTTTGCCCCTTAGTTGATTGATATAGAGTAAACTAAAGCATTGAAGTTTCAAGATGGATTGAAGCCTTACTTAAGGACAAGATATCCATTCTAAATTTGGGTGTGTATTTAGAGGTAGTGGAAAATACAAAAATCAAAATCAAACTACATCTAAAACCCTAGAAAACAAAATCAAAACATGAGGAGAAGAAATAAAACCGAAGAAGAACTGGAAAACAAGAATTAAACTTCTTCTTCTTCAATCTTCTTCCTCCAAGAGCCCTAAGGTTAGAACCCTAGAGGCTTATTCCTCTCTCCTCCCATAGAAGATCTCCCCCCAAAAAAATCCCCTACGAGTGTCTTGAAGTTACCCTTAAATACACCACAAAAACTAGGCCAAAATGGAAAAAAAATATGGGCCAAAATCGTCACGTGGTCATGACCATAAAGTGCTTGTGGTCATGAGCACAAAAAAAAATGAGGAATGACAATTGCTACTAAACAGGCTGTGGTCACGACTGTGGTCGTGACTAAACTGAGTTATTTTGAAACCAATGATCCGTGTTTGTGACCATGGTGGCGACCACACTGAGACTTTGCTACACGTTTTCTTCTTGACTTTGCTCTGTGGTCATGACCATAAACAATTGTGGTCGCGACCATGGAATCTTCCTTCCATAACTTCTCCAATCATACTCTAAATTTAGTGGTTTTGGTACCGTTGAAAAGCTCTTGAAGTGTAAAATCCATCCATATAAAGATTGATTCCATTGGAGGTCATCTTATAGCTGAAATGGTCGAAATATGGTAGCTTATGCTACATGGTATAGCGGTGTTTGCTGATTTTCTACTTTTTTTCGCTTTGTTTTCACTCCGATTTCGCTCGTATGCATTCAATGGTTGACCTAATCATAAAGATGAAAATTTAGGGAATTAGAACACTTAGTTATAACTAAAAACTACAAAATAACATAAAAACATAGGAATAGAATGAGTATATTTAATACTAATCAACAAGTATCCCCTTCCTTAGATTCATGATTTATTTTATCAACTACACGGTGCATGTGTGTTCTCTAAGATTAACCTTCGCTCTAGATATCATATGCTAATTGTGAAGAGTGAGAATGTACCCAAGACTGCTTTTCGGACTATATATGGGCACTATGAGTTTTTGGTTATGCCCTTTGGTTTAACTAATGCACTTGTTTCATTTATGGACTTAATGAACAGTGTATTCAATCAATACCTAGTTCACTTTATGGTGGTTTTCATAGATGGAATTTTGGTGTACTCAAGGAGTATAGAAGAGCATGAGTTCCACTTGAATACTGTATTGCAGACTTTGAGAGATAAGAAATTGTATGTCAAACCGAATAAGTGTGAATTCTAGCTAGATAGAGTCTCTTTCCTTGGGCATGTGGTGAGTAAGGATGGTATTTTTGTTAACCCTTGGAAAGTAGATGTTGTATCAAATTGGAAGAGACTTACTACTGTGACTAATAATAGAAGCTTCTTAGGGCTTATTGGCTATTATAGGCGTTTTATTGAATGGTTCTCTAATATTGCCCTACCCTTGACCAGATTGGCTGATAAAGGAGTTAAGTTTGAGTGGTCTAACGATTGTGAACGTAGCTTCAAATAGCTAAAAAGCATATTGGTGAAAGCTCCTATTTTGAATATTCCTTCAAGTTCAGGCACATTTGTGGTGTATAGTGGTGCCTCTTACCAAGGTTTAGGTTGTGTTCTTATGCAGGATGGGAACGTTGTAGCTTATGTTTCTAGGTAGTTGAAACATTAAGAAGGAAATTATCCTACTCGTGATTTAAAGTTAGCTGCAATAATTTTTGCCCTTAAGATTTGGAGACACTTTCTATTTAGTGAAACCTGCGAGATATATATAGATTAGAAGAGTTTAAAGTATCTGTTTTCTCAAAAAGAATTGAACATGAGACAAAGACGATGGTTGGAATTACTCAAGGATTATGATTGTATTATTCATTATCATCCAAGAAAGGTTAATGTAGTAGTCGATGGCTTGATTAGGAAATCGGTTAGTTCGTTAGCATTTGCTCGAGAGGTTGCAGCGGTTATTAGAAGACTTGAAGAGTCACAAGTCATCGTGGGTTTTTTGGATTAAAGGGAACACTTGTAGCTAATTTTAGAGTGCCTTGATTTGGTTGGAGGATTATGGCTCTGAAGAATGACTTACAGTTAGTGCAATTTGTGGAGAAAGTTTAAAAGAGTGCTAAATCTAACTTTGTTTTATCTGATGATGGAATATTGAGGTTTGGAACTCGATTGTGTGTACCAAATGATGGGGAGATAAGAAGGGAGCTTTTGGAGGAAGCTCACTGTTCTAGACTGGTGGTTCACCTAGGAGTAACAAAGATGTATAAAGACTTGAAACATAATTATTGGTGGTCACATATGAAAAGAGACATTGCTCAATTTGTAGCTTAGTGTTTAGTGTGTCAGTAGGTGAAAACTGAGCATCAACAACTAGTAGGGTCCTTACAACCACTTGCTATTCCGGAATGGAAGTGGGAGCACATTACCATGGATTTTGTGACTAGGTTGCTAAGAACTTTAGGAGGTTATAATTCTATTTGGATAATCATTGATCGACTAACAAAGTCTACTCACTTTTTACTTATGAAGTTCAGTTTTTCCATGGATCATTTAGCTTCTCTTTATGTCAAGGAGATTGTAAAGATGCATGGTGTACTAGTTTCTATAGTATCTAGTAGAGACCCTCGTTTCACTTCCCGATTTTGGCATAGCTTGTAGAAATCCATGGGTACTAAGTTTAATTTCAATACTGCTTTTCATCCTCAAATTGATGGCCAATCAGAAAGGGTGATTTAAATTTTGGAAGATTTATTGAGAGCTTGTGTTCTGGACCTAGTAAGATGATCACTAGGTCTAGCATTGGGATGATCACTTGCCTTAGGTGGAGTTTGCCTATAATAACATATTTCATTCTAGCATTAGGATGGCACCTTTTGAGGGGTTGTATGGTAGGAGATGTTGATCTCCTATTTGTTGGGATGATATAGGAAAAGAAAGCTTTTGGGGCCCGAACTTGTGCAATTAACAGTGGAAAAAATAACTTTGATCAAGGAAAGGCTGAAGATAGCTCAAAATAGACAGAAAAACTATGCTGATAACCGTAGGCGAGATTTGAAGTTTAAGGTAGGTGACCACGTTTTTCCTATGAAGCTAAGGAAAGCTTAGTCCTTGTTTTTTGGGTTCTTTCGAGATACTAAAAAGAGTGGGCCTTATGGCTTATTGTTAGGTGTGCTTTAGGTTAGCTTTTATTAGTGCAAACATAGCATAATTCATGCTTTTAATGCTAACTAAGCACCATTCATACTCATTTTAACGTCTAAACCCCTATATTTGTGTACTTTGTAGAAACGAAGAAAACAAGATAAAAAAACAAGCAATTCGAGCAAGAATATAGGAAGTTATGCAATGAAGAAGCTATGGTCGCGACCATAACTCAATACAAGAGAAACCCTATACATCAAAGTCTCGGTGTGGTCACGACCACAGGTTCCCCTGTATTGACTGTCTTCAACATACACTCGGTGTGGTCGCGACCCTACAACACCTTAATATCAGCATTTTCAGTGTGGTCGTGACCTCGGTAGCGACCACAACACCTTCTTACAACAAATTGTGAACATCACTCTTGGTGCCTGCATAGACTGTTTTACACTTGTAGTGTGGTAGCAACCACAAGGAAGTTATGGTCGCGACCATGCGACATTTTTTTCCTAAGAACATTCCATTTCTAAGCTTGTTTTGGCCCAGTTTTTTAGGTGTATTTAAGGCTAGCTTTCACTCATTTATAGGGTTCAAACTTGGATAAAAGGAGGCTCTCTCCTATGGCTTACCCTCTTAAAGATTTGTTCCATTTTTTAGGGTTAGATTTCTTAGATTTCTTAAATTTAGAGTAGTTTCGTGAATACTTTAGTTTATAATCGAATATTGTTAGGAAGCAAGACCTTATGGAGTGTGGATTTTAGCTTAGAGCTGGGATTTGAATATATTTGCAACTTAATCTCTATTTTGTATTTCTATCTATTATTCTTCTTTAATTCCTATAGTTATAAGTTTATTATTTACATGAATTTGTGGGTTTTGATGGCTGAAATGATAGGCTAAGCATTTCATAGGGTTGGTGTTTGATTCATCTAATCTATTTAGATTGGTTGGTTCACTTGTACTTGATTTGTTGTGTTTAGTGTTAGATCTTTGGATTATTAAGGTTTTGGTTAATTGATACATGCTGAGAATCGGAACTTCGATCCTTTTACGAGGGCATCCTTGGTGACGCTTAGATTACACCCTAAAATATGGTTCTGATTCTCTTAAGGTGTGAATCAATTAATTAGGATTTGAATTAACCTAGAGGCTTAAGGAATTAGAAAGGTCTAGTATTAATCAAATTTCACTAGGAGGGGACAACAAATACATTAAGTAAGGATTTCAGGTACGTAATTGTGACCAATAGAGCTACCAAGGAAATATGTCATTGAAAAGAATTGCCCTAATAAACTAGAAGGATGTAACTGTGAATAGGTGGTTAGTGTGAGAAAATGCAAGGGGAAACACGAAAGTGGGATCCTTGTACCAAGTCCTCAGACCAATTCTAGTCTTAATTCATTCAGCCCGTGCCCAATTAAAATGAACCACTGAGCATCATTGAAGATAATCAACCCTAGTTCCTCCTTAAGTAGTCTTCTCTTGTTTTTATTCAATTACTTTGGTTTTCACAAACCACTCTTTGTTTTTGTTTAGTTTTGTTTTTATTAGTTTAAGAATTTCACCTCAACTTACTTAGATACTCAGATAGTGAACTAATCAAGTAGTCGGGGTACTCAATCCACCATAAAACCTACAATCCTTGTGGGAACGATATTAGTTCATAATTGAAAACCATTTTATCACTTGTGCGACCCATGCACTTGTGGTGAGACTATTTATTTTCTTTTCTTATTTTTATTTGTTTCTTATTTGTAGCTAGTTCACTTCTTTTTTCCTTTTTTCTTTTTTTTGTATTTTTGGAGTCTTGAGCATAATGTCGGCCCAGATAGATAAATGAGCTCTTCTGACCTCCGCCAAGAATTTGGCCTCCAGTAGACCAAATACTTGACATGGGAGGATTTTGCCCCAATGCAAGCACAAGCCCCTGTGAGCCAACAAGCCTATAATTTTGAAAGGGTGAACTACTTCAACAATAATGCGGGTTACTTCTCTCAACCCCACAACTATATTCCAAGCTACTATAATTCGGGTTGGGGGACATATGACATTTTTTCCTATGATAATCCAATTATGCAAAGTCAAGAAGGTTCAAGTTCCTATTATCAAGAGCAAGTTAGGCAACCGTCAAATGAAGAGCTATTGCTTGCCTTGAATGAAGAAATTAAGAGGGATAAGGAGGCTCTAGAAATGTGGTTTCTAAACATGGAAAACAATGTTGACACCAACATGATAGCACACATTAACACCAATTCCATATAAGACCTTGAAAGAGAAATGTGTGTTATAGTAGAGAGACTTACAAAACACATTGAGGAAATGGGGTTGGGCTTGCAATCCATTGTTCTTGAATTTTAGCGTGGAAGAGGATGTGAGTATCATCTATGGAAAACCTTCCATTGCCCTGAGTCAAGTGTAGTTGATCTCTTTGAACATGGGAAGTAAACTTCTTATTGGTGGGGAGAAAATGAAGTTTCACCTTCACCAAACATACCACTAACGAATGAAGAAAGGAGGGCGTGCATGAAGATAGAGAGATCATTTTCGCCGATTAAGGAACATGCACATGTTTTCCTCCAATTAAGGATTTGGATAACAAGCCAACTCTTTCCCCACCAAAGAGTTGGCATTTAAGCTTACATCGCACAATATGGAGGTGGAGAAGTTCCTCATCACGAGCGATGAGGATGAAGAGGGAGAATTGGCCATGATGGATGAAGGGCTAAAGAAAAGATCTCATACTTCCCCCAATGAGTGTAGTTGGACTCTAAAAACGGAGCAACTTCTTGGGAGGCAACCCAAGTAGAGAAGAATAATAAGAATTTCTATTCATTTTCAGTTTTAGTTTGTTTTTAGTTATTTTCCTTTCTGCATATTGATCTTGTTTGGTGTTTATTGGTTTCTTTTCAGACATTGAGTTATTTCTTAGTGAGGAGTTTCATCAAGACCCACACAGGAAATAATGATTGCACTTGATCATCTAGGGGAGTCCTCTATTCTCATTCTTTCATCTTTCATACATTGAGGACAATGCATATTTTAAGTTTGGGGTATTGGGGGGATTTCCCTTTGTTTTTAAAATTTTCAGCTTCAATTATCCTATTTTTAATGTTTTCTTTTAGCTTCTTTCATGTTTTAGTTGCTTTTATAAGTTTTCAATTTTAGGTTAATTATTTTTCATTTTTAGTTTGTTTTTGTTTTTTATTGAGCTTGTTTTGGGATTGATTGTGATGTCTATGATGAATAATGATTGAAATTTATTTCACTTGAAGAAAACGAGAGATTTCTGAATTTAAAGCATAATGGTTTGGCCTTATAGTTGACTATTTGGACAAAAGTTCGTATTATCTTGATACAAGTCAACATGTACCCTTTTAGTCAATTTTTCTTGGTTTAGAAAAGAATTAGGTGATTGCCATTCTTTTTTACCTCAAGACTCTAAAACTTGTTCAATTATCGCGAATTGAAATCCCGAGCTGACCACATTGATTAGGAATGATAGAGCCGTCCTTGGATTAGTTGAGACTTTCTAGCTAACCCGTATATGCATTGATTCATAGTCACCAAATTTGAGCCATATTAGCTATTTCTTTGTAGAAAAGCCAAGAATTAACCCCTTAACCCTTTTTTGTTGAATACCTTTCAGTCAAAAGAACCCTTGTTTACTCTAACATGTTGCTTTCAATAATATATCTTGTGAATACATGTAGTGTGAATTGGGAGTTGGTTGAAGTGGGTTTGATTTAAATGAAAATCAAGGAAGGTTTGGGGTAGAAAAAGAAAGAAAAAAGTAGAAAAAAAAAAACGAATAAATCAAATAGGAGTATGTTTGACTTTGTAGCCTTCCTACCTTGAACAAGTAAGTTCTTAAGGGTGTTCTACACCTAATACCCTAAGGCCAATGATCTGGGTGTTACTAACTCAAAGCTCGTTACATGGGGTATATAGAAAGCTTAAGGAGGTCAAACAATGCACTACTCCATACCTTGAAAGTTGTGAAGAAAAAGAAATAAAG
The DNA here is from genome assembly GCA_016808115.1 of Tetrastigma voinierianum. NCBI lineage: Eukaryota > Viridiplantae > Streptophyta > Magnoliopsida > Vitales > Vitaceae > Tetrastigma > Tetrastigma voinierianum. The sequence goes on from JAEQBH010000584.1 coordinate 223,866, forward strand.
ACTTGGTTTTCTTGCATAAATGGTGAAAATAGTGAGAATCATGCAAGTTTGGGGGAATGACTATGTGTTGAAAAGATGCAATGAGCTAAGTTTTGGGGGAAGCTTAGGAGGTCAATGGTGAAGAATGCAATATGCTAAAGGATGGACATATAAGTGGGGAAAAGAGGAAAATATGTATGTTTTGGGTAAGTGAAGCCTAAATGACCTATTTAAACACCATTACCTAAGCCATACATTACACGCTACATAAAGAGCTATTTGATCCTAACTGTTGTGCATTGCCTACATTAGTGGAGAGTGGTATGCCAAACAAGCTTATGGAGTCTTACACACTCACCATGTGAGTAAGAGATTCCATTTCACTCATACTCACCTAATTCCATTCGAACTACATTTGGCTAGAGTAGGAAGACTACACACACACTTTAGATTTGGTTTAGATTGTTCAACTTATGGTCAATCTATTATTTTTTAAAAAGGCTATCTCAAAGTTTTCTTTGTGTTGTATGAAGGTTAGATCCTTAAGGCAAATTATTATATATTATCCCAATTTGTTGCTCAACATATTTGTTAGTTGTGAATAAGGAAGGTATGCATTGCTTTGCTTAAAGACAAGGAAAATACTAAGTTTGGGGGTATTTATTAGGTGTGCTTTAGGTTAGCTTTTATTAGTGCAAAACGTAGCATAATTAATGCTTTTGATGCTAACTAAGCACCATTCTTACTCATTTTAATGTCTAACCCCCTATATTTGTGTATTTTGTAGAAATGAAGAAAACAAGACGAAAAGCAAGCAATTCGTACAAGAATCGAGGAATATATGCAATGAAGAAGTTGTGGTCTCGATATAAGAGAAATCCTATGCAGCAAAGTCTCGGTGTGGTCACGACCACAGCTTCCCTTACAACGACTATCTTCAGCATACACTTGGTGTGGTCACGACCATAGAACATCTTATAACAACTGGATACCAACATTCTCGATTTGATTAAGTGACCACCGACACCTTCTGCAGCAAACTATGGACATGCTCTCGTGGTCCACGACCCTTTATCGCAAACATAGCCCGATTTCCCTGAACTATTTTGTAGTGTGAGTCGTGACCACAAAGGCGGTTATGGTGCTTAACCACGCGTGTTTTAGCTCGAGAACTTTCCATTTCAGGGCTCGTTTTGGCCCAATTTTTTAGGTGTATTTAAGGCTAACTTTCACTCATTTATAGTGTTCAAACTTGGATATAGGGAGGCTCTCTCTAAGGTTTTCCCTCTTGAAGATTTGTTCCATTTTCTAAGGTTAGATTTCTTAGATTTCTTAGATTTAGAGTAGTTTCATGAATACTTTGGTTTGTAATCGAATATTGTTGGGAAGCACGACCTTATGGAGTGTGGATTTTAGCTTGGAGTTGGGATTTTGATATATCTATAGTTTAATATCTATTTGTATTTCTATCTCTTCTCCTTCTTTAATTCCTCGAGTTATATGTTTGTTATTTATATGAATTTGTGGGTTTTTATGGCTAAAATGATAGGCTAAGCATTTCATAGGGTTGGTTGTTAGATTTGGTGTTTGATTCATCTAATCTATGAGATTGGTTGGTTGATTTATACTTGATTTGTTGTGTTTGGTGTTAGATCTTTGGATTATTAAGGTTTTGGTTAATTGATACATACTAATAATCGGACCTTCGATCCTTTTACTATGGCATCCTTGGTGACACTTGGATTATGCCCTAAAATCTGGTTCTGATTCTCTTAAGGTGTGAATTAATTAGTCGAGATTTGAATTAACCTAGTTAAATAGGCTTAAGGAATTAGAAAGGTATAGTAGTAGTAGAATTTCACTAGTATGTGACACCTAACACATTAAGTGAGGATTGCATGTACGTAACTGTGACTAATCCGAACTTAGTCAGGGTAGCTCTATTGCAAGGGCATAACAGTGACCAATAGAACTCCCGAGGAAATATGTTATTGAAAAGTATTGCCCTAACAACCTAGAAGGAAGTAACTGTGAATAGGTGGTTAGTGTGAGAAAATACAAAGAGGGACATGAAAGTTAGATCCTTGTGCCAAGTCCTCGGACCAATTCTAGTCATAATTCATTCAGCCCATGCCCTATCAAGATGAACCACTAAGCATCATGATAAGTATCTTAAATACTCATTTAATCCCTATGTTTTACTTAGTTTTTTTAGTGTTTTCATGTTAAATAACTGTCCTGATTCTCTAATTATTCATTTTTATGATTAGGTCAACCATTTGGCCAAATTGTGCGAAAATGAGGGAAAATCAGCAATTTCCCATACATCATGCAGTACCATCTATTGTGTTTTGATGTTTTCAGCTGCAAGATGACCCAAATGGCTACAAAGATACCTTATTCACTCAATTTGGACTTCCCAAGCTTTCCAAAGAGACCTTATTCACTCAATTTGGAGTTCAAATGATAAAGTTATGAGTTGTGGAAGTTAAAGGAAGAACAGAAGAGAGCTCAAAAGTAACCATTTGAAGCATTTTGTAAATTCAGTCTTTATCATCATTTCTAAAGTATTCTTTCTGGCCATATCTAGACTCTACACTTCAAGAGCTTTCCAACGAACCAATATTGTGTAATTTGGAGTCCGAACGAGAAAGTTATGCATGTTGCGGAGAAGGCACCCTTTGTTTGGGAGAAGGTGTTCGCCGCAGTGAACCAAAAGAGCAACAATGAAGATGCTACGGGTTCATCGCAGCAAAGGTCACGTGGCCCAGCAACATGTAAAACCCATATCAACCGTTTTGAAGACCTATATGAGAGGGGACACGTTCTAGGATTCAGGCGATGGACGGGAAAGGACCAAATCGCCTTTAGGGTTGGAGATCAGATCTTTTGAAGAGATAACCCTACCTAGGGTTTCTCCCCTCTTGTTCTTGACTTTGGGACCAGAGAAGAGGATTGAGCCTTCAAGATCAAAGAAGAACTAGGGATATAAGGAAGAAGATCAAAGACTCACCATTATTTCATTCAATAGAGTTTCCTCTTTCCCTTTCTTGTGTTTTATCTTAGATTTATGATGTATAAAACCTCTATTATGCATTAATTTCGTAATCTAGGGTTTTGGTTATATTTTGGATATGAAAATTATATTTAAAAGTTGATTTTCTTTTAATTGTTCTCTGTGATTTAATACATCTGTTGATTCATGCTTGATTATTATTTACATATTGATTTCTGGCTAATCTCAATATGGTTAGTGGTTCTCTACGTGATATGAGAAGGGAGTAGAGAATTATACATAGGTAAATCAACCTAATTAGCTAGGTAGTGTAGAAATTATCAGTAATTAGGAGGCATGTGAGGTTCTTGGGGTGTTAGAGAAATTCTCTAAAGGCCATCACCTTTAGCACTTATTGTCTTATATTTATTTATAATAAACACGTCTTCATTTCTTTGATGTTTGTTTAATGTATGAATTGATAGCGATCTTAAATCAAATTAATAAAGTCCTTGATACATTATATAGCATAAAGGAAATCATGATTGTGATCATGATAATGAGATTCCTATTATGTGTAATTATGTAGTATCGAAACTATCCCTAGTTATAGGATCAACAAGATTGGACATTGTTGATCAGAAACCCATTCTGGGTTGTACTCATAAATATGATCCAAGCAAATGATCTCATAAACTATGATCATTGTGATAATTAGAGTAGACATGTGGATGCTTGCTAAGAGTAGCTAAGTTCATCGAAGACCCGCTATGAGACAATCATATGGATTATCTATTTAAACATCAATGATCATCTCATCATAGCAATGGTGAAAGTATCCTTAAACTTGAGGTGCTCAATGGTATCTTAGATACTAATTCTATACTTTGACTTCTATCCTTGTTGCCTCAAGAGAGGTTACTAGTAGGGTGATGATTAGGTATAGGCAGGGTATTCGAAGGTAGTTGGTGATGCGATAAAGTTCTGATCTAATAGAAGGAGGGTATACTACACAGAGCCGTCTTTTAAAGATCATTGCTCGAAATCTCTGACGGGTAATCATGTTTTGAAGAAATATTGATGGCATGCTTTGTAGATAATGGATCACAGAACAAGATAAATACACTTGGGCTAGTTCATCTAGTGGGAGCAGATGCATAGTCCATGCTCTGAACCAAGTCGGGTATAGTATGGAGTGAAAGGATAGCATTGCACAATATATTGTATATGGAAAGATTCGTAGTCAAACCCTTGACTTTTTTGGTCAATTGGGGGTCATGATGTGTTACTGGATACCGCTCTTGACTTGCTCGAATCAAAGGGTTTATTCAAGTGGCTAATGTAGCACCCCTTTAAGTTCTACGACCCGGAGTTAGCGGATCTGAACCCGGCTCAGGATGTTCATTTAATTCTTTTTGTTTATTTTTCATTTTTTTTTTAAAAAGTGTCACGACCCGAATCCCCGGCCCTAGCCAAAGGGCGGATCTGAACCGGAGCCCGGTTTACTCTGAATTTTTCATTTATCTTATCAAACATTTTATTTATGTCATTTTAGGGTTTTCAATTACGGAAGCATTTTCAAATGGTAGGCGTAAACATTGCTCTTACTCTGATTCGTTTACAAATGACATATCATGCCTTTACAAAATGATACACAAAACAATAGTCCAGAGTTTAACTCTTTTGTTCATAAAATATCACAAGTTCAAAAGAAATGATATGCATATGGCGGGGTATATACTTATACACACTTGACTTTCTTCTATGACTCTGCTCTTCTTGATCTTGCTTGTGCTTTCCTGTTTGCACCGAGCTGCTAGATAAAACCACCGCTAAGCATTTTCATGGCAAGCGAATTATAGTTATTGATTTTCAGTTTAACATGACATGAATTTATCATAAACCATGCCTTTATATCAAAACTATACTCATACTTATTAATTTTCACATGCTTTCACTTTCACAAATCATTAGTCATATCAAAATATGTCATTTCAAATGCACAATTTATAACTCAAATCATGAGATTCAAACATATACTCCCTAGGATGTATTTAGTTTACAAATCCCATTTACACTCATCAAGTTTGTTATTTCACTTTGTCTATTTAATTCACATTCATGACGGATTTTGTTCGATGAATCCCATCCTTTTTATCATTCGGTAATGTGCTTACACATTTAACAATTTCGGTCTCCCATCATGATGGATGCCGTTTGGTGCACCCCACCATGTGGTCCGCCTCGGCTCCATACGCCGTAGGACGGATGTCGTTGGTGCATCCCGCTGATGGGACATTTCTTGATTGCATGCAGTCGCGACGGATGTCGATTGGTGCATCCTTAGTGGGACATTGGAGCGATTCCAGGTTGCGCTTCATGTGGATTCAGTTGGTGAGTCCTGTGTTGGTGGGTTGATTATTATCAATTCAATTGAATTTAATTGACCAATTCATTTACAACTCAATTAATCACTCACATGCAATTAATTTTCATACATTTCAAATATCACATTTTCAAATCCATATGCAATTTCGTAATATCATTTCAAAGATATACTAATTCCATATAATCATTTCAGATTTATTTGGTATACTACCAAAACACTTGAAATAACGATAGAGGGTCAATGAACAAACCGAAGCTCTCGGCTCTCGTTTCCTTCCCTTCGATCTAGGTCCTAGGTTAGGTGATCCTCCTTTAGTCCTAATTGATAACAATTACGCCACTCTTAGTGGATAAACAATTTTTATACATTTTTAGTGAATGACGATTAATCTTCATTAACAGTTTTGGGTTAAGACACTAAGTCTACCCAAAGACGAACTCGCTTCGCCTCGGTGGTAAGGTACAATACGTTTTTCATTTATTTTTATCCTTATTTGAACCCCCATTAATCATTTATTAGGGTCCTTAAACTATCGGCGTACTAATACGAGACTTTCGGAACAAAAATCCAAAATTTTGTTCACTATGAACAGTAGCTACGCCGCGGCGTAGCAAAGCTAAGCCGTGGTGTGCGAGGGGTGCGTTTGCTGCCTTTTCCTAGCGTGGCATCCCACCTTCTGAGCGTAGGGCAGTGTTTGCGGATTTTCTCTTGCTTTTTGCGATTTTTCTCAATCGGTCGAAAATCTCAAAACAAAACATGAATCCTCTAATAGCATCTTAATATCATCTAAACCAACCATGAGCAAAACCCATTGATGGATTAGGGTTTTCTTCAAAACATGAAATACATCTTTAGGGTTTAGTTCTTACCTTGAATCCTTTGAATCTTCTTCACAGATGCACGATCATAGAAGTAGGGATGGGATGATCTCACAAAAATCACTTCTTATTGCACAACCCTAGGTTTCTCCTCTCACTCTCTTCTCAAAACGTTTTTGACATAAAAATGCACAAATGTGCTCTTCCAAGACCAAATGTGGTCTAATATCCCTTATTCTCTTAAGGTCATGTTTGGCTCTTTCATTAAATCTCATTTTCCATTTTTCTCACTTAAAGCTTACAAGCCTCCTTATTTGCACATTCACTTATCATTTATTTCACATTAGCACTTAAACTTATCATTTTGACCCTTAGGTCCTTATTTCTAAATTTCCAAATTTGCCCCTTTTACATAGGTTTATTTTCCGGGTTGATCAATTTCTTATTTTAGCATATAACATTTAATCCCTTATACTCATTTATTCATTTCACTTTTCATAATTTAACAATTTATCAGTTTTCTCGGAAAAACCCAAGTTTTGCTCCATTTATACCCGAAATATATAATAAAATTATTATAGAAATTCTAGGGTATTTTTGAGATTATTCTGGTAATATAGTGGAAACCTAATGGGTCACACATTTAGAATGTCTAAAGAAGGAATAAAATGGTCTTATATGGGATCTAAGCTGAGAGATAGTAATTTGGATGAGATCCGAATTGAACAAGAATGCTTAAGGATTAGACCATTTAGGGATTAGGAGAATCCCGAGATCATTTGGATGACCATATGGGTCATTAGGCTCATTCTTGGGCCTAAAGCCTGAGGATGCACACTACATGCATAGGGATGTATGTATGCAACACCCACCCACCCCTTTAATGATGAGAACTATGGTCCTTTCCTCCATGTGTTTGGCTCATATTTAAGGCAAACATTTGGACCCTAATAAAAGAGCCATTATTTACACTTGAAAGAAGAGAGAAAAACGCTTCTCTCATCTCCTCTAACATTCTCTCAAAAGGCTTGATCTTGGCTAGCAACATAAATCAAGCCTTTGCCATCTCCTTTGAGGTTTTCTTCTCCAACCTTCGCGGTGGGATCACCATCGAGGTGTTAGACTCTGAAGCACTTGTGGTTTGCTACACATCTTCTCCAAAGGAAGCATCATCTACATCAAAGGAGGCCGGAAACTACAAAGGTAATGATTTCTAAACACCTTATGGCTTAGTTATTCGACTTTGATGATTCAAGACAATCCATGGATGGGATATTTCTGTAATTTTTTGTATTCTCTTATGCTTTGCATGAGATGCAGCCCCGAAAACATCCCTACATGGGGTTGAGCTGAGAAGCAAGAAACCTAATGTTAGTTGGTAGGTTATTCGAGGCTTATAATTAAATTAGGTAAGAGTTGCCTTGGAAGCCATTTCAAGAGACAATGGAATGGAATTTTGGCCTAGATATAATAGGATTATTTGATTGCACCAAATACCCTAGGATTTTATCAGCTCTTGGTATCCCTTAGTTGCACAGTTTAATGAGTTAGATTTAGATTTAAGTAATGTAGTCTTAACCGCCAAGCTTAAACCATCTTTTGACCGTTCGGATCGTTAGAGAAGTATTATACCTTGGTACTTAAAGATTCTATTTCCCTGTGGATCGATATTTGTACTTATGTACACCTTATTACTTAACGAGAGTATACTTGCGCAGAATAGGCATTTTATTGCCTAGTTTATTTATATATCACATTTACGCCTATCAAGTTGTTGGCCCTGTAGCCAGGGACTAAGAAGTCTTTGGTGACATTGCCAATGACTTGCAAAATTCTTATCAAGTTTTTGGCACCGCTACTGGGAACTAACAAGTCTTTGGTGACGTTGCTAGTGACTTGCAAAACACTTACTGGTTTGATGTCATTTGTTCAGATTACCAAGTCTTTAAGACGCGCATAATGGATGATGCAAAACGCCTATCACATCATTGAAGATAATCAACACTAGTTCCTCCTTAAGTAGTCTTCTCATGTTTTTACTCAATTACTCCAGTTTTCACAAATCACTCTTTGTTTTTGTTTAGTTTTGTTTTTCTTAGTTTAATAATTTTCCCTCAACTCACTTAGATACTCAGATAGTGAATTAATCAAGTAGTCGGGATACTCAATCCACCATAAAACCTACAATCCTCGTGAGAACAATCTTGGTTCATAATTGAAAACCATTTTATTACTTGTGCGATCTGTGCACTTGTGGTTAGCAACAAGTTTTTGGCGCTATGCCAAACTAACAAGTCTTTGGCCTTGTGCCAGGAACCTAACATTTATAGAGTGGCATTACCTCCAAATTTGTCAAAAGTTCATAATGTTTTTCATGTTTCAACCTTGAGAAATTATGTTTTTGACTCGTCTCATGTGGTGGAGTTGGAACCTATTCAAGTTTTTGAGGACTTGACCTATTAAAAGGTACCCGTCCAAATTGTAGATGTTATGGATAAGGTCCTACAAATAAGTAGCGATCATTAGTAGCTAGTTCAATGGAGTAATCATGAAATCTAATAGCTACTGAGTTAGCATGAAATGAGGGACAAGCATCCTCAACTATTTCGAGGCTCAAGTATGTCAAGTTTAGAGGACTAAACTTTTATTAAGGGGAGGAGAATGTAATACCTATAAAAAAGGAAAATAAGGAAATTTTTTGTAATTCCTTAGGGGAAACCCTGTATAAAAACAAAAAAAAATTATATTTTATTCATCTGATCTTCTGTTTCTCTCTACGTAGGCTCTCCCGATCGTAGAACTCCATAATCTAGGGTTTGAAGAAGGGCTTCCAATGTGAGTTTTCTTGTAGATTTCACTCTAGATTTAAGAAAATAACATTATTAAAGAAAATAAATTTCTTTTGTTCTTATTTGAATAGTTTTCTTATCCGTAAGAATTCCAGGAAAATCTAGGGCATTAGACGAAGGAAAAGAATAAAAGGTAAGATCTTGATATTTTCTTATTATTTTTTCTAGATCCCTTTCTTCATATTCTTTGGTTTCTTTAGGTTTTGGTCAACCTTGAAATGTTTAATTTATATTATGTTAAAAAAAATTAGCATAGATGATCTTTTTGTTGAGAAAGATGAAAATTTTATTTGAAAAAATGAATAGAGAGGGAGGAAGGTGGTAGGGGACCACTGTAGGCTATGGACTTGTGAAAAAAAAAAACAAGAGGGATGAACATATACGGTGGGAAATTGTGTATTTGTATGGCATGTAACTTTGAAAAGTCAAAGGTAAAGATAGTAGGTATATAAAAAAAAAAAGTAAAGTAAAGATGTAGGTTTGGTGGGGTGAATGAGACTTATGATATAGAAAAAGACAAAAATGATGTTCTTTTGGTCATGATATAAGCATTTGAAAAGCCAAAAGAAGATTTAATCAAATTTGAGTAGGCATGGTGAAAAGACAAAAAGGGTCATGTACTTGAAAACCTAGGTATGGAATGGCTAAAAAATTTAGATAATGATAGATAATTAAAAATGATAACAATATTAATAATAATAACAATAGTAATTATAGAAAAAATAAATAAAATAAGAATAAAGGGTTTATATTTAATGGTTTCGCTATTATTCATTTTATGGAATGGCACTCTGGCTAGATATTTTCGCACTATTCAGATCTCTTTAGCTCAGACGAGGTAAGGAAATTTAATGCAGTATTTTAAAAACAAATGTGTTATATGTATATTTTGAAAATATTTGCACTGTATTTGTTTAAAATATAGATCAAACATGTTTTTTTGTGAAATACATGTTATTTTGGTTATGACGGAAATTATGAAGATGTTATGTTTTATGAATGCAATTTATGAAATTATGTTTTAATTATGGTTTGTTCGGGCCTGTCAATGGGATATAATAGTTGACAAAATTCTAACCCTGTCAACGGGATACAATAGTTGACAATATCTTACCTGTCAACATGATATAATAGTTGACAATATTTGGCCTTGTCAACGAGATATAATAGTTGATAATATCTAGCCTTGTCAATGGGATATAATAATTGACCTTAAATCATTTGTAAGCCACACATGGTTGGACATCATTTTGATATTCAATGACCAGAGAAAAGAAAAGTTATGATTTGAATGTTTTATTGGTTTTTATATGAAAATGTTTGTACTTAAATGGAAGTACTTGGTTTGAGGATTTGAATACTTTGACAAAGAAAATTTATGGAAATGATAAATGATAATATCTCCTATTTTTGCAAGTAAACTGGAAAATGTTTAATCCATGAGTCGACGAATAATTCAGAATTTAGGTGGTATAATGAGTGAAAGAATAGGCGATATGAATTTTGAGAGAATAAGATAGGCATAGATGATATTAGCTGGGCATATGAAAGGAAGGATAATTCAATTAGACGTTATGAAAATAATAATGGTAATTCAATTAGTAATTAATTAATTAATTTAATGAAAGAGGGTAAAAGGTAATTTTTCCTAATAGATACCCTGTGTATAAATTGGAGCAAGATAAGAAAATCTTTCTATTCATCTCGAATTTCTCTCCCACATGTAGAATCTTATACGCACGACTTTCTGGATTCAGTGGTTTGAAGAACAAATTTCTGGTGTAAGATCTCTCCTTATTTTATTTTTCTAGATTTCCTTGGATGTAGACTTCTTTAATTTTCTTTCGCCTTAGACGAACCTCGGCTAAGTCGACTAGATTTCACTGCCTCAAAAATAAATAATAAAATAAGGATTAAGTAAAATATGTTGAATTACTTTGAGTATGTGGTGAATGAAAAGTATTTAAGGATAATTTTAAAGAAAATAATGATAAACAAATAGATAAATTTGAAAGGTCAATTACATAAATATTTGTATTTGATAAGTATTTAAAGATATATGTATTTTGACAAGTGGGGCTTTATTAAGTGATTGAGATTTTATTGACAAGGAATAAGGATTAGAATAATTATTTAGCAATTATAGGAAATAAGATCCGCTAATAATACTTGTTGTCAAGTATGATAAATTGTTAGAAAAGGCTATATGTATTGTGTAATAATATAATTTGTAAAATAGTATTATTATTATTTTCTTAGTAAAAGACGTGAATGGTTAAGAGAGCATGTAACAACAAATTATTAAAATAAGATCCTAAAGGAATATGAGTTTTATAAAATTTGTAAAACTACCTAATTCAAATAGTTATCATTTGAACAAATTTGTCAATATGTTTGAGGTGAACAAAAATAATATAATTGTTAAGAATATCAAATTAGGAAAGCTTTAAGAATAAATAAGTAATGATGGCAATTTCTTTCCCCTTATTATTTTAGGAGAAATATTTCATTGAGGTGAAATTCTTCGGATTAGCTCTTTCAAAGATTTTGAGTACTCCTTTGAGGTAAGGGATTCTAATACAGCTTTTCGAAAAATTATTATTTTTATATATATGTACGTGTAAGGGGTATTAATGCAAATTTAAAAAAAAAAAAAAAGAAAATTGTTTGTTTTTACTTCATTCGAGGGATGAAATTTGTTTGAATAATTATATATAATCTTGGTTTATGAAAAGTTTTACTTGTTTTATTTATTTGATGGTCCATGGATCAAGAAAGTAGTTTTGTATGGATTGTACTTTTGAGATTTGTTTTGTTTACTTAAAGAAAATGTGGGAGATATGATGTTTGTAATTTGAAATTTTAATGAAATATTTGACTTCGTTAGTCTCTACCGTCAATCTGAATAATAGCTGACACTTTTCTACTTTGCCACGGGATATAATAGTTGACCTTTACACTTTCTCAAAGTGGAATGTAATTGATTTTAACCCTAAACTTGTGGGCTCAGTTAGGAGGTTACTAGTACTAGTAGTGTTTGGTTCCTATTCACCTTAAAAGGAACAATCTAAGGCTAGCCACCCTTTGAAAGTCCTATTTAACTGGGCACCATTTGATATTTGATGACCAGAAAAATATATTTGAAATGTATTGATTTTGGATTTTATATGAAAGTGTTTTGAATCGAAATTTGATATGAAATATTGATCACATTTGATATGAAACTAATTTGAAATGGATGTGAGAAATGTTTTAAAGTATATTTTGTTAATGTTCCAACTTATTTTTGAATCAAAGTTGATGAAAAACATCTTCTGCTTCATATATGATTGAAAACTTTTCGATCCACAAAAATGATAAGATTTATCGTATTGAGCTCACCTGCCTTTAAATTTCTTATTCAAAGTACCCTTAGTCTATAGAGCACTTGCTAGACGGAAAATTGGTTTATTAGAATTATTTGTTTAAACTTATCTTGGGACATTGTTTAGATGTTAAAGTTTAGTTATGTTTGGAATATTTGAATCTTCGTTATTCGATAAGTATACTTGGGTTGATGTATTGGTTTTCAAAGGATATTTGAGGATTTAGGAAAAGTTTGCGCATTTACTTTCTGGAATGGTGTGTTGGAAATTGGACAAAAAATCCAAGTATAAGAAGGTGCCACTGCTTATTTCACACTTCAAACCTTCGCCGAAGGCTCGAGGGTGTGAATTGACATCATAATTTCTAACGGTGGGATTTCAAGTATGACAAAGATTGGGTCTACCTTGGTCAAGCTCATCCTCGTTGTTGACTAATTGTGTACTCCTAGTTTTATGGCGAGGATGGCTAGGTTGGGGACTCTATTTTTATTAGGATTTTGATTGGAATCAATTATCGACCTTGTTTAGAATATAGAATTTATTCGAATTGTTTAGTTTTTCGCAGTTGGTTTAAAAGTGCAAGGGAAAATTGCCTTTGGGACTTTTATGTTGGGCATTTGAAGGTTGAGATTTAGTAAAATTTTGTTATTATGGAATTTTGGAATTGGGGATATTAGAATGTTTCGCTTTTACTTTGAACAAGTGTGTGCAGTAATCGAATTTAAACCAATTACAGAGATGAAATATTGTATCCCTTCAAACTTGAGGGGTGAAACAACAATCATGTCACGAGAATGGGTTTAGGGGGCGTGACATACATCACGTAGGCATAACACTTGTCTTTCCTATTTCTGGGGTGAGGGTTTGTTGTGATGAGATGGATTCACAATGTTCCCTATCTTTAGATACATTTGCAGTGTTCCCTATGTAGGAGATGACACGTTTATAAGATACATTTGTTTTATTTCTACATAGTTGTCCGCCTATGTAATTGCCAAATTTTATATTGTATACTTTAAACCTTTTCTTGGAAACAAGAGGAGCTTGGACACTCTAAATGTGGAACTCAGAACAAATTATCTCGATGACTCCGCATGTCAAACTACGCCCTCACAAAATATCTTCCCAAGTAAGTAGGGAAGTCAGACCGAATGACATCTTTGCTATCATTATCTAGAGCATTTTTAGCCCCAAAATTTGCCACCTTATTACATTCACAATACATATAGGATATTTCACATGTCAAGGTTTTTTGAGCAATTCTGTATGTTTCTACCCTGGGTTCGTCATTGATAGAGTCTTATTTGTAAATTATGAGGAAGTCTATTTCTACTAATAAAACTCGACATCCCTTGTCCTATATTTCCATGTGGCCCAATAAATCACCCAGTAACTCTAGCCTCCTCAGCTTAGCAATGACCAAGGTTCACACTGAATCATCATTGTCAAACTCCAAGGTGATATCTTACTACACTACTCCCTCCAGCAATGTTGCCTTGCACACGCACTATAAGGAAAAAGTTAATCAATGACACATTTAATGCGTCATTGAAGAGTTACAATGACGCTTCCCTAAAGCGTCATGGTCTCGACTGTCATTGTATAAGTTTACACACAATGACGCTTATTTCGAGCATCATCTTTTGTGAATCAAAACTATGACATTCATTTAAAGCGTCATTCTCTACTCGTAATATTTCAATCTAATATCTTAACTATGACACTTATTTGAGTGTCATTGATTTTTATATATTCTTGTTTTAGAATTATGACACTCATTACAAGTGTCATCATCTTTGTCACATTAAAAATCATATTTTCATTAATTTCATTGGTTATAAATCCTGATACAACAATATAATTATTGAAAATGTACACATAATACAGTAATATGAGGAGAAAAGAAAAAATATTTCAAAAAGTCATATGGATATACACAGTTATCAATATATACATTGATCCAAAATTACAACAAATATTCGAACAAGTTTTATAGACATTCAAGTATGAGTACAAAATGTTCTTTAATTTGTTGGTAGTGGAAGATCTTTCTGTGGGAGAGTGCTAAGCTCATCAAAATCACCATATGAGTCCATCTATTCCTGTTCAAATGTGGAAATGAAGTTTTAGATATAGAAAACTAAAACAAAAAACTTTGTAGAGTACCAACTAGACTAAGACATCAATTTATTATTTTGATGAGTGCTAATGTGGTAATTTTCAAGGTATTAAATGAACATTGAACTCAAATTAGAATAATACCTTTAGCCTTAATGTAACTCCACCAATGATAACTTGTAAGATGCAAACCACCATGGAAACCCATGCGGTGAAGATAAGGATATAAAACAAAAAGGTTGGACACAACATTATGTACATTCTAATATTTGAAAAATAAAAAAAAGTGCTTTCTCGCCCACTTTTGGCCCAAGGCTCACTTTTAGGGTCAGCAATTTCGTCCACTTTATTCATGCCCACTTTTGTCCAAAATCGTATCCTTGCTTTGAATTTGGGACAAGAACACACATGGAAACCCATGGATTCAATTCACGCTTTATTCTTCTACTAAGTTTTAAAAACTCTAATAAATTTGAAACAAAGTTCTCAAAGCTTGAGTCTCATAACTAAATTAAATCAACACGTACTTTATGACAAAACCATCATGGATTGAGAAGGACACCTTGCTCATTTTCGTGGATGATAACACCATGCGCCCTGACAAAAAAAGTAGATTTTTTAGATGCAAATAAGAGGAGATGAATTGATTTTCAGCGATTCAGAGTGGATCATCTAAATTTGATGCAAAATTGAATAAAGAAAGTAAATGTTAAAGTGCAGTACACATCCAAATCAACAAATAAGGGCTTGTCACTTGAACTAATAACAACTAACAAAGCAAATAAGTATTGTTGCTTCATTTTAATGCTGCCACTTTAATGGCTCATATAAAAGGTATCATTTAGAATAATGTTTTTTACAATGTTGAAAAGATTTTAACCTCTTGACTAATGCCTTAATGTTTTAATTTATTAAATAATCAGGTATGAACCACTAATACAATGTTAATAAAAATTAATCTATATTCCTATGTTGGCCTTGAATACATGAAGCATGCAAACGTTTTTTCTTTTATTTTAATATATAATAATTTTTTTCCATTTATTAATTTTCAAAGTTGGAAAAGCTTAGTATTATCTTTCCTTAAGGTGATAAAGGGTATTATCTTCCTATGTGATGTGAGGCACAACTCATATTCTTTAGAAACATACAAATATTTTATTTAGTGGTCAAAAGGGAAGAATTGTCTCAATGAGAATGAAGGGAAAAAGGCAGTTAGTATGGAAGTAGAAGATTGAGAAGAATGTGTATTCCTTGAATCTGAAAATGATATTATCCTTTATCCCTAAAATAAGAAGATAGACAAGATCCAAGTGGCTAGGCATCTACATTTTTTGTTACATAGAAAAAATAGTATATGACAATGACCTTCTTTAAAAAGTCATTTTTATCTTTTCTCTTTATAACTTCATCCCTTTAGTTTCTAATCAAAAATTCAAGAATGATCCCTACTGATATAGTAAGAACAAAAAGTGAAAAATGATAAGCAAGAAAATAATCACCATTCCTATGAATCATTCTTGGATGAAATTAATATAGATGTCACCAGTCTTCAATTCTCTTCATTTTCCCCCTTTTTTCTATATATATACTCATCATCCAGTTTTTTTGGCTGCTTAACTTGACACAACTTAATAATAGTACATTTCACAACTTAATGTTTTGAGTAGTATAGTCCTCTATTGAAAACTGTTATTAGGTTGAAGAGTAAAAGATAATTTCAGCCTTATTGTGTAACTTGGTTGATAATTTCACCAAGCTCCCAAGCATAAAACTTTAACGTAGTCACCCGACATAAATATACTCCGTCATGAACCTAAGAAAGTATTGAATTCAAATTTCAATCTTACGACACTAAGCCGCTTTGTTATTATTCTCAGATCAACTAGAGTTGGTATTAATTCAAAAACATTTCTTTCTTTTTTGAAAGAAAAATGGCAATTAATGCAAGATGAAGCCTTGAAATTTATATTTTGTAGAGTACCAAGCAATTTTGAATCTGAAGATCAACGAAGCAAATTGAATGAATAAAAGGTCCATGAAGCATGTCTAGACATGTCATGAACAAAGAAGATATAGACCATGATAAAAAAAAGAGAAAAAAACCTCTAATCTCTGGCGGGTGCAGCTACCAAAGCGTTAAATCTACATGTCTTCATCATTATTAACTTCTCTTAGAAGAGGCAAGAACACATTTCCCCGTAGGACTCAAAACTCAAGAATATAAAAAACATTCAAAAATTACTATTATGTAGTGGGCAGCTCTAATTAATACCTCTGGTTAGTTTGCTCTCCATCCTTCGTGATGGCTCAAGGAGTTCCTCATGACTTGAGTGGCCCATGCAAGAAAAAAATTAAAAATTATCTAAAATTTTAAAAGCACCTAAGGGGTCGCCCATGCACAATGATGAAAGTTAGATCAAAAGTCAAGGGGGAAACCCAGGCCCGATTTTGGTTACTTTAAAGTACTAAGGGGACAAAATAGAGAGGAAAATCATAAATAAAAAAAATTAACGAAAGATAAAAGTAGGTTTAAACTTAATAAATTAATTCTATATTTTTATTCAAACTCATTTCATTTGTTTTTCACTATCGTATAAGGACTAAGAAATTTAAACATATGTAGCATTTTGAGGAATTTTGATTATATTTGATTTTTTTTTTTTATATTTTCCACGATAAAACCAAGCATGAGAAAATATTTTTCCTTATTATGTTTTTTGTTCCTTCGTATTTTTTGGTTTTGTTTGGTACTCGGAAAGTGCTAAGGAAATAAAATAAAAAGGAAAATAAAGAGGAAAAATAGAAGAAAATAAAATTTGGAGGAAAATAAAAAAATATGTTTAAACTTAATAAATTAATTTTATATGTTTATTCAAACTCCATTTTATTTATTTCCTCTCATTAAACAAGAACTAAGAAATTTAAAATATGTAAAATTTTTGAGGAATTTTAACTATATTTAGTTTTATTTGATATTTTTAACCGTGAAACCAAACATGAGATATAATTTTCCTAAGTATTTTTCTTCCTTCCCTAGAAAGTTTTGCAAATAGAGCCTAAGTAAAAAGTTTTGCAAAAATCAACAATTAGAAGTCTTAATCCAATGGCTTGGTTATTTAGGGAAATATAAGTTGATATGATTCGTAGAGATAATTTAAAAGTCACCCCTTAGTGGTCTACCAAAAAGAGATAAATAAGTCGATATGATCATAGAGATAATTTAGGGATTGGAAGATTTATGTAGGAAATAACAAAATCTCATATTTTAAGCAAATAAAACAAGAATCTCCAATCATGTTTCATTCAAATCTTTTTATTAGATATTCAAGTGTGGAACGGATTGTCTATGTTTCAAAAGGAAAAAAAAAACAGCATGATCAAATCACTATCAACCTGATTGGCATCAATAGTAGGTCCACTTCAAAGTCAAAATTAGAGTGCTTGATAATTGAATTTTCTGTGGTGGGGCCTGATATTAATGTTACATCACCTTTTAATCTTCCACTTTCCTTCTAGTGATGTGCATACTATTAGTAACTTATGAAGGGCCTACCATGTATTCACGTTGATAAGCTTATCACAAGAGACATAGAAAATTGAACACATTATTAGGAAAGTGTATGTTAGTTAAGACTGTAAGAAGCTCATCTGAAGGAAAGCATTTTCTAAGAGACATTAAGTAGAAACAATTTATGTGAATAAAGAGAATATAATAATTTGGTCAAACTTGAGTGGGAAAATTTTCAGTTAAACCAATATAGAAGACAAAACATTGAGAAAAAAGAAGAAAAAGAAACAAGTTGAGAGAAGAGGGAAAGAATAGAATCTAATAAGAACTCTTAAGGTTTCTTCAGACACTTTAACAAACTTCAGGTGACGAAATTTATCTTGGAGCTTAAGTCAGTGGCAAACAAACAAACACTTAAACTTCATGAAAACAACTGTAGCCAAATTAGGATCTGAAGCAACAATATACGTACTCAAATTGACATGTTTAGCAAGATAAAATAGATGATAATTGAGAATACAGAAGGAATCTTCCAGATTTATATCAGTAAGGAATCTTCCAAGGTATTAGAGTTTAAACTTTTCTGGTGCATGATTTTTAAAAGCTACAAGTTTTATTTTAATAGGATTCATAACTGCATACCAGCAAATAGGGGTGCTAACGCATAAGTAGAAGCACTTCGCCTAAAAGATGCAAAGAAAAAAAAAACCTTTTTTGGCATTCGGTCTCACTGCTCTCTGAAGTTTCCCCACCAAAAAGGCTCTCTCAATCAGAAATGTTCATCACAACTCAAACATTTCTTTGAAACTCTTTTGTAGCACCCCACAATCAAAGCACAACTTGAAAAGCTCAACCTTGCTTTAAAAATCTTGTGTCTTCCTTTAAGAATCTTTCATATTATCTTTGAGACCTAAATCACCCCTACATAATTGATTTTCACACAAAATGATGTTGCAACACTATTAACCATTTCCTCTGATAATTCTAACTCAAGTAAGCATCAGTTAATATAGAGAATAAAGTAGCCATACTTATATCAAGGAGAAAACAACAACAACAAAAAAACTGAAATCCAAAAACGAAATATCACATCCACTCTCTAGGCAACAATTTCCAATTTCTTTCTTACCCAATCACAAATCACCAACCCATTCCTAGAATTCAAAACCCTAACACAACAAAAATTACAAAATTCGAAAACCAAAGTCTGCCATTACCTTTACCGCCGCCCATTATCCAATGAATCATGCCCTCTGATTGAACAACCTCCAAAATAATCCTCACAAGAAAAGCAAAATCCATCTCCATTGATTACAGTTGAAGCCACCAGCCATGGTTGAATAAAAGCTTCAAACTTGCTCTCGGATCTTGCTTTATCCTCCTCTAACATCTTTAATCAGTATCCTTTAAGACCAAAAAATACGTTCCACAAAAACTTTATTCTCTCTAATAGACACTCTTAGCCGCTTTGTTCTCTTAAACGACCCAGAAAGTACATAAATTTTTTCTTCTATATATACCCTCTCTTCCATCATCAACTCAGATACTCATGCCTTTCATGTTCCTATATTCTCTTCTTCTTCTCCCAATACTCCCGATGGAAAGCCTTCAAATGTTGGGGTGTTGGGGGACTATCAGATTTGAAGATAGGATTGAAGGTAGAGTTCGAAATATCTTTAAATTAAAATTAAAAAATTATATTATATATAAGATACTAGATGATGACACTTCAAAAAAGTGCCAATGTTTTTGGATTATTGCAATGACATTTTAAAAGCATCAAGGTTGAGTCTAGGACTTATAATAAGACACATACAACTATGATACTCTTAATAAATGTCATAGAAATAAAAAAATTATATAAGATAATGACGCTTTTAATTAAGTGTCATTGCATATATAATCTTAATTAAACAATAACATTTTTTGGAAAGCGACATGAAATGAAACGTCATAAATGTTAATTTTTGTAGTAGTGCCACCAGCACCCATCCGTATTAAATTTAAGACATCCAAAGCTCGGTGGTCTCCACCCAACACAGACTATAGGACCCTCACGTGGCTTCCGAGGGATTTTAGGCCCTTTTTTTTTCTTTAATTTTAGTTCCAAATATTGTATAAGAAATCTCACATCATTCGAAATGTTGATCAAATTTTTCTTAAAAATCAGTCGATTTCTAGTTAAGAAAAAATCTTAACTAAAATTTTATTTTTCTAGACATTTGAATCTTAGTATGGTGACAGACGATCAATTTCCCCGGTAAGTGCAAAAACCTCCCAGGTTTTCAAATGTCATCTTACACCTTAAACTTCTTTTTCATCTAATTTTAGTCTCTCCATGAAAAAAATTTATTAAGTCTGAATTAATAAGACATGTGGTAGTTAAATATCGATGTAACATTGTGGGACCCACACTATCTCTCTCCTCTCCTTTCGTTCTCTACATTTTATTTTTGAAACAAATAAATTGTGGATTATTTTAAATCTACTAAATGAAAAATCAAAATTTATTTTAAAAATAACAAACTATTCATTATTTTAATATTTATTTAAATTAATTTAATTTCATATATAATTGTTTCATTAAAATAAAAATTAATTTTAATTAAAATATTTAATATTTTTTAATATAAATTGATGATGTCTTTTTCCAGCAGGATGGAATTTGGAGCGTGTGGGTCGTTAAATGACTGTGGATTCTTCTTTGAAATTTGAGTGCAGAGCCTTCAGTTGCTCTCCTCTGCAAAACAAGAAAGAAGAGTGGCGGGGCTTCGCTGTAGCAAAAGCTCCGATGCCTAAATTCGGTTTCTTTTTAGAAAAAGATAGGCCTTAGAGGGGCGAATGTGTCAAGTACACTGCAAGTGGGGGTGGCATAGTAATTTATGAGTATATGTTTTCCCAATTGGATGCTGATTAGGATTCTTTCCCATTGGATGGGATATTTCTTGCTTTTATCGGTATCGGATTTGATTGACAAAGCACTTTATTTAAAATTATCCTTCTTCCTCATAGGCGGGATCCGGCTTGATCCGCAGGGTGAGATGTTATATCGTGAATTATCTTATTTTCCTTGTTGGTGAGATCTAGTTGGATTTGCAGGATAATATGTTATTATGGATTATTCTATTTCCCTTATCGATGGGATTTAGTTTGATTTGCGAATGTGGGCTTTCGATTACCTGATCGGCCTTTGGCGCCCGTCGCGGATTAGGCACTTCATTAAGGGTGTTGGCGCGAGGCTGAGTGCTTCAGCAGACACGCCTCCCTTTAGGTTTTGGTGAGTGGGCACATGGTGTTTGCAAAACACATCGATTGCCCCGGCCCTTGTGTACGATGTGTGTGGGCAAGGGCTGTAACGTTTCTCGTGTCGGATCTGATTTCCATGTAATGCGCTCGAGGGGTTGGGTTGAGTTAAAAGCGATCGCCGCCGTCGTCTTGCGATAATGATGACTCTTTGGTTTTGCTCTCATCTCCCACTTCTTTCCAGTTTCATACCACATTTTTTCCTTGAGACCTCCCTGCATCTTGTATTGCCCACGATCAAACCTCTTCTTTGCTCTCAGCGAGTTCGTACTTCACTTTCCCTTAGTTTTTCTTCTGACCCTTTTGTGTAGAGTCTTTTTCGGGCGTTTTTCCTGAGATAGCTTTTTCCGTTTTATTCCTGGGATCACTGCGTCTTTATCTCTTTGGTCTCTTTTCGACCGATACGACAAGGCGCTAGGGTTAGGTTGGCCAAGTTTTGTTCTCATTACTTGCTTTCATCATGGGTCCAGGTCGTTCTTCTTCTCTGCGTATGGAGGTAACTGCCGGGTTGCCGGAGTTCTAGACGATTGGCGGTGCCTCAGGCCGTTCGACGGAATTTGAACTTGAGATGCCGGGAGCGCCTCCTTTCCCTTAGACGAGGGTAAGGGAGGCCGGGCTGATTAAATATCACGGGGTCGGAATATCGAAGTCGCCGTTCAGCATGCTTTAATTGTGGGGCCTAGCAAGGCCGGTCCCTCATATGGGGCCACCTTTTCCGGGCGTTCTGCAGGCCTCCTTTTGGCGTTCGAGTGGTCCCACGATGTTTTGATATCTATGTGGTTTACGTACTTTAAGATGGTGTGCTTCTTTGAAGTGGCCTCAGATAATGGTCTTCGTTTTCCTCGCATCCCTTCGTAAGGGGTTTGCGGCACTTCAATGTCTATCCTTCTCGACTCGTCCAATGGTTGCAGAATTATCTTGGTTGGCTTATTGGTTTTCTTTAAGGGAGACGGGGGGACTTGGTGTTTGATGAGTCCAACTCATGAGATTTTAATACATTTTTAGGTTTATAATGAGAATAATGATGAATTGTTTGAAGCGATAATTGAATCAAATTCAATTTGCGGAAAATCTGACCCGAGAAAAATCAAATTTTAGCAAAATCATAAGAAATCGGCCTGAATGAATTTAAGTAAAAATGGGCGGAAGTCGTGACCGGGAAGTACGGTTCCAGCAATTCCAAGTCACGACTGAAATAATTGGCTTTGAAGAAGAAACTGAAGAGTGAATAAGTGAAGTCGTGACCTGCAGAAGGAAGTTGAGACAAAATATGACTTGGTCGAGAATAAAAGAAGCAGTCAAATGAAGAAGTTCAGCTGTCGCGACATCATTGCGACGTCGCGACACCAAACGGAGACTAATGACGTCGTGATACCTGTGAGGTCGCGACGAGGGTGACACAAAGCCACAAGAACAGCCTTCTCAAGTAAAGGAAGTCGCAACATAAACTCCAAATCATACGACCAGGAATTGATGAAGAAGTAGACAGGATGTCGCGACACCACTTTGAGGTTGCAATAGAACTGAAAGCTTAGCAGTGGACATGGAGGTCGTGACACCGATTAGAAGTTGCGACAAAAGATTTTCAAAGAGGTTGAACGCCGAAGTCGCGGCGTCCTTTGGTAGTCCGCGACCTTCGGTTGGAAGTAAAGGTGAAATTCGCGGCGTCTTTGATGTAGTAGCGACATCGGTGCGAATAGTCGCGGCGTCATTCGTATCAGCGAACATCATACGAGATCGCGAAAGGCGAATCCGCGACAATAGTAAAACTTCCCGCGACCTCGAAAGAGCTTACAAGGCGAGAAATGAGATGTCGCCATTGGTGTCGCGACCATGATTCAAGGAAAGAAGGTTGCGGCGTCATTTTAGTGAATTGGCATCATATACAAGGGTTGTTGAAGCGAGTCTGACCCCGGATAAGAGCTAGCCTGACGAGCGGAAAAGCGAGTCGCGACGTATGATTGGTCGCGACCTCAAAGAGATCACAATCTGGAAAGATGAAGTCGCGGCGTATGATTGAGAGTCCGCGACATCGAGCGACTCAATAAAGCGAGCGGTGGAAGTCGTGACATGAAAAAAGGTTGCGACATCGAGAGTCGAGTCGACCAGACAAATGGGTCGTGACGCCAGACCTTGATGGGCGATTATTTTGAAATCCACAGAAGTAGGTGCATCGAAGTTAGGGCCCGACTTCCAAACCACATAAATCTGCTTGTTGCTATTGAAAGCCGGCTCTTGGCGGCTCAGAAAGAGAAGTCTGGGTAGCCGAAGGCTCGTGTAGTTTAATTTTCTTTTTCTTTTTCTTGTTTTGCTGTTATTTTTAGATTAGATTAGAGTAGATTGTTATTTCTTTTGAATTTATGGATCTGGATGATAGTTGTTGAAGTTGAAGCTGAATGCAGAACGTTAATTTCTTCAAATTACTGCCTGGTTTGCTTGACGTTCAAACAAATTTTGGAATTCAAACTTCCGGTTCGATCTGATGATTCTTTTGATCGAGCTACAGTTAGTGTAATGAAGTAATTTAGAAACCCAGCTTCCGTTGAATTTAAGCTGTTGTTAGAAGTTATCTTTTATGCAGAAATTTATCAAATCCACTTGAACTTCAGACTTGAATCGCTAGCGGTTTTTGTTTGTGTTATGTCACAGTCAAATATTAGTGTCCTATACTGTAATAAGTTGTTTCATGCTGATTTCGGGAGGCCCTCCTAAGTGACACGAGGAAGGCATTCTGAGTTTTGAACAATATCGAGAGGGTATGTGAACCCTAATATTGGGGATCCTAATGGAGCTCTGTAAATTCTAATCGATAAATCTTCTTCTCACTTGCAGCGAGAATAGGTTGAATGACTTATCAATTAAAATGAAGCGAGAGTTCGCCTCGATTGAACGATAAGTTCAATCCGTGTTAGCAATGATCTAATCAAAGGAAAGAATGAAGCGTTCCAATTTTGAGGATGAGAAACCGGTATAATTAAACCAAAGCTTAGCCTATGTCTCTTAGGAACTAAGGTTTGCAGTCCGTGTGCAGGTATGAAGTATTGAAAAGAAAATACCCGTATGAGAGCGGTCGGATTAAAGTAGTTATCTAATCCTCTGCGCATTCGAGGAAGCAGAGAAGATTAGATGATGAAATATGTCGTGGGAGATCCATGGCATTACCTTCCCCTTTAATTTAATTCTAAATCGAAGTTCATGAAGTAAAGGCTATTTAGTGGTGCGAGGAATTGATGTTTCCACAGCCAGAGTTGTATTTTCAATGCTCCTTTAAAAACTAGCCCGATAGATCCATTTCGTTAATTTCTTTTATTTTAATTTAAGTATTATTTCATTTTGTTCTGGATTTACATAGTTATTCTTTCATTATTTTCAAGGTTGCTAGGAATATATCAATTGCGAATCATAGTCAAGGCTAGTATAGAAATTAAGTAGTCGGGGTAGTTGATTGTGAATTCTTGAGATCTCTTATTAGGATCGATATCTGGGCACCAAATCCACTTTATTACTTGTTCAATCTGTACACTTGAGAATCATGGATCAAGCCGGGAAGAAATTTATCGATCTTAAGGGAAACCATTTTAAATCGATTATAATTGCAAAGAAATACTAATTCACAAGTTTCATGGCATTATTGCTGGGGATTAGACAATAGTCCTTTGGTAATAGTGTCATAAATTTGTATATATCTTTTGGTCCAGCAAACAATGTTCCCAGTATAGCTTTGTTCCTTTACCTTTTTAGCGCGAAGGAAACCGCTGAGGGCTTCCTCTATTTTTCCAAGCGTTCTGGCGCTCCTTTGGTGATTTCCGATCTTCCCTCTTCTCACAAGCTTTGGAAGGGACGCTACTTCTTTGTTAGCGGCTGAAATTGGGAATATGACCCTCTTGACAAGGAAGACACCCTGGGCGTTCCGGTTGCTTAGACCACCCCTGAGAATCTACGTGAGTATTCGCTTTGTTTTTGGTATAATCTTTATGGGGTCATTGAGTATTTCTAATTCTACATTGTCTACATGCCTCTCGGAAAACAAGATCGATCTCGGTAGCAGAAGACAAATCATAGCATTGAGTTGGCTGAGTGTCCTCCTCGCTTTATCTTGGGTGATCAAGTCGGATATTCAGCCGCCCGAGCTTGAGGTCGACCTTTCTTTGCTTTGAGGCCTTCGCCTCCTTCCACCATGAAAGTCTCTCCCATCGGGCCTCCATTTGCCGACACCAAGGGAGAGTTACGGCTCGGTTGGAGGCGTCCGGAAGCCCGGGTGTGAAGCGGAAAGCCTTGGACTCCGTTGAGAAGATGGAGTCGGCTTTGGTCGAGTTGAGAAATTGGGGCGTCTTATGGCTGCCGGTCTACCGTGGCCAGAGGGAGTCGGGCAAGCAGCATCGGCTTCGGGTGATCTGGAGAATCTTGGGTTCGCAGCCACGTGCCGGTTTCTTTGTGAAGGCAAAAGGCCCCTCGGGTAGGGCCGTTGGCGGTCATGCCCATCATTGTCTGGAATCCGCCTGCGAAGAGTGTTAGGCCACCTTCTCCGAGGGCGGAAGAATTGAAGAGGAAGGACTCCGAAACTAGCGGAGATGGCGACTCCTTGCTTCTCAATGTCGAACTTGCGGCGGTAGTCGTCCATTCTTAAAGTTACGATCTCGAGAATTCGAGCGTCTTTGCCCGTTGATGAACTTTGGCTCTATCCTCGGGGGTCACCTCTTGTAAGTTCCCGTATCTTGTAGGTATTACGGTTCCGTTCACGGGTTGGTGTTGATCTTCGTTTGGATATTGATTCTCGTGGGATGTAGGCGAATTATTTCTACTCATTTGAAGGGTTTGGCAAGTGAGCTAAATGAAGAGTCATGCAGCTGCCCGGGTTTACAAGGCGGGTGGCTTCACTACATCTGGCGAGAATTTAATTTCACGAGGTCGGGTGCGGCGATATGGCCAGGGGAGCGATGAAGCCATCAGATTTAGAAGCATACCACGTCGGCCGTGCTCGGTAGGTAGAGAAGATGAGGCCGGGAACGGCTTGAGAGCGGTAGGAGGCTTGGGAGGTTCGGGATGGCTGCGAGGCCTCCTGAAAATGACTTGCTAGAGGCCCGGGGACGAACACTTGATCTACTCAGCATGAGCTTCAGATGGTTAGGGATGAACTTCTTACATCCCAGGGTGAGCTGCGGGAGTCTAAGGAAGAGCTGCGTGCGGTCAAAGATGAACTGCGCGATAAGACGGTGCTACTGAACGGGGCTCGTCATGAGGCCTCCGAGGCTGCAAACTCGGCGAAACACCTGACTGAGGAGTGTCGTGGGCTACGTGGGGACCTTCATCAGCAAATAACTCTGGTTACTCAACGGGATGAAGTTATAGGAAGGTTGAGGGGTGAGGCCTGTACTCAATGGGTTTCTGGGTGGCTTGTCTTTCAGAGGAAAGCTGCTAATGCCTATCCCGGCCTGGACTTCAACTTTGACATCCCCAGCGACGAGGAGGCTGAAGACTCTCTCTGATGACCATTACGGAGAGCGGGACACCCCATGGACCAAAGCTCCTTCGCATACCGCTCCTTCTTGATGTATAATCTTCTACGTCTCTTATATGTAGCCTTTTTCTTAATGAATATTTATTTTTATTTCATCGGCTTTCGTCTTTACTTGTGCACTCTCTTGACATTTCTTCATAGTTGAATCAATTTCTTGGCTACATGGCACAAATTGAGGCGTCACGAGTTTGTGGTTGAGCTCTTGAGGAACTAGAATTTGGATGCACAGTGACCCGACTCACAGGATGCATGGCACGGGTGGAGTGGTGACTCGTCAAAGTAATTTCTTGAGCTCCGGTAGAGGCCCCTTACGGGCTGAATCTTTGGCGTCGATAACAGAGGCTGCGTAGCTGTGCGAGTAGTCGAACTTATTAAAGTCTGAGATCTTGGGCTCAGCGAGGCTGTGGAATTTGAATAGCCCTAGGCGTCGACTCTTAGATTGCACTTTGTCACTGAGTCGTCGAATTTCGTCAAAGTGAACTACTTGGCTCTTGGCGAAATTTGGGTCTTTGGTGATCGACTCTTAAGAATTTACATGGCTGTGTAAATCGTCGAGCTCGTCAAGAATGAAGACTCTTGGGCTGCGGGCGTTGAGGCCTTGTGGTGAATAGCCTAGTGATCGACCCTTAGGTTTGCATGGCTGTCTTGAGTGGTCGGACCTCGTCGAGAGTGAAATTTCTTGGGCTCCGGTATTTGTGTGCCTTATGGGCTGAATGCTGATCGATCTTAAATTTGCATAGCTGTGCGGAGTGTCGGACTCGTCGAGTGAGCCTCTTGGGCTCCGAGCTCTAGGTCTTGTGGGGCTAAATAACTGAGGTGATCGACTCTTAAGTGCGTAGTGCATGCGGAGTGGTCGAGACTCATCGAAAGTGAGCTCTGCGGGCTTTGAGTTGTGGCGCCGTGGTGCGAGATAGCTGGTGTCGACTCTTGGGGTACGCGTAGCTGTGCGAGGAGTAGTCGAGCTCGTCGAAGTGTTTCTTGGGCTCAGCCCATTTGTGTGCCAATGGGGTGAATAACTTTGTCGATCGACTCTTAGAGGCTGCGTGGCTGTGCGAGAGTGGTCGAACTCGTCGAGTGAAATTTCTTGCGGGCTTGATGACGA
This sequence comes from Tetrastigma voinierianum, assembly GCA_016808115.1. NCBI lineage: Eukaryota > Viridiplantae > Streptophyta > Magnoliopsida > Vitales > Vitaceae > Tetrastigma > Tetrastigma voinierianum. The sequence continues at coordinate 251,813 of JAEQBH010000584.1, forward strand.
GGCCAGCAATGGTGAATGCTTTGGCGATCGACTCTTAGGGCTGCGTGACCTGTGCGGAGTGTCAGACTCGTCGAGTGGTCGCGGGCTTGAACCTTGTGGTAGCCAATGGGGCTGAATAGCTTTGATCGACTCTTAGAGTGCAGCAGTGCGTGCGAGTGGTCGAGCTCGTGAGAGTGAGCCTCTTGCGGGCTCGGAAGCATTTGTGTGTGGGATTTGAATAACTTTGGTGATCGACTCTTAGGGCTGCGTGGGCATCGCAGTAGTTGAGCTATTCGAAACATTCTTAGGCTCGGGCTTTGGCCTTGTGGGGTGAATAGCTGGTGATCGACTCTTGAGGCTGCGTGGCCTATGTAAGAGTGGTCGAGCTCGTCAAAGTGAGCCCTCTTGGAGCTCCGGGCTTCTGGCCTTGTGGTGAATAAGCTTGGTGATATGACTCTTAAGACTGCGTGCTTTTGTGCAGTGGTCAGGCTCGTCGAAGTGAGCCTCTTGCCGGGCTCCGTATTTGAGGCCTTGTGGGCTGAATAGCTGGTGATCGACTCTTAGGTTACATGGCTGTGCGGAGTGGTCGAACTCATTGAAAGTAAATTGCTGGGCTCCATTTGTGTCCTTGTGGGTTGAATAGCTGAGTAGTCTTACTCTTAGAGGCTGCGTAGCTATCTGGAGTAGTCGAGCTCGTCAAGCTGAAGTCGTTACATGCGACGTGGAGCTTCTAATCTCTTGGAAGATCTTTGAGTGTCTTTAATCTTTGGTTCATAGAAATTGGAAACATTTTCGCGAGTTTACCAGAGTCTTTAACCTCACTATAAATGGCGGCTCAGGTTAATGTAGCCCGTACTGGATATTTGCCGCCACAGTGCGTAGCGGATTTGCAAAATGAAGCGTTGAAGCTTGATCGTTTCGGGGATCGCTGAAGATGCAGTTCGGTTTTTGTTGGACCTGCGCGTGGGAGTTGTGTTTTCCCACTAGTCTCCCTTTATGGGAGTCATGTTATTCCTAGCTTCATCTTTAGGGAAGGTGTCGGAAGGCGGTCACGTTTCTTATCTGCCTTTTCTATTCTTCTTTCTCTTCCTTCTCTTCCTTCTCTTTCATTCTCTCTTCCTTCCTTCCTTCTTTTCTTCCACATCTCATTCTTCCTTTCTCCTTTCCTTTCGCACAAACGCTTTCCATCCCTTTTTTCTTCTTCTCCTCTTTTCCACCTCTCTGCTCTTCTTCTCTTTATTTTCATCTCGTTTTCCTTTCCTCTTTCCCTTTTTTTTTTTTTTAGGGAATTGGCATCTTTGTGTACTTCAGAAGTGTCTTGGGCTGACAACCTGCGATTGTAATTGGATGTAATTTGATTGGAATAAGAGAGACTTTTCCTTTTTGATCATGAACTTTGTATTCTATTGCATTTAATTTTGAGCATTTTATATGCAGTACATTTGAGGCGTCTAATAAAATAACGATCGTAACAATTATATCTGAAAATTGATAATGCTTCATTAAGATTACAAATCGAAGTCTTGATATTAAAAGCGCTTGGTTCACGCATTCCAAGCATGATGTAATTTTTCCCTCCCTGCAATGCGGGCTCGTAATTGCCCGGTCGGATGACACGGGATATGATGTAGGGTCCTTCCCAGTTGGGGCCCTAGTTTTTCCATCTTGTTGGATTCTTCCTTCTTTGGCGGGAGCTTAACCCCGAGACTAGGTCGCCTGGCCTGTACCTCTTGGGTTTGACTTTTTGATTGTAATAGCTCGTCGTCTTCCTTTGGTAATCTTATGTGCGCTTTAGGACCTGCTCACACTTTTCATCTAGGAGGTCAAATTTGGCGAGGCCTCTCGTTATTGTGTTCCCTTTGTGTGACTCGATCCTTGGGGACTTTGCAGGCCGGCGGGGGCTACTACTTAGTGCCAAAGGCTAGGGCGAAATAGGGTTTCTGGAGTTTGCGACTTGCGCGTAGTCTGTGGGCCCATAACACCCCTCGGGAGAATTATTCTACCCATTTGCCTTTAAGATCTTCCAATTTGGTCTTCAATGCGGCCTTAAAGGGTTCGATGGTGACTCTGCACGACCGTTAGATTGCGGATCATCTTCAGGGACGAGTAATAATTCTTAATTCCAAGCTCGGCACAAAAATCCTGAACTTGGCGTTGTCAAATTGCTTTCCATTGTCTGATACCAGGGCTCTTGGGATACCAAACCTGCATATTATGGCTCGCCACACAAAATTGCGTATCTTATGTTCTGTGATTGTGGCCAAAGGTTCGGCCTCTGCGAGTGAAGTAATCTACTCTGGCTTGATAATGCTTACATTGGCCCTTCCCGAGGCGGAGGTCCCGGTATGTCAGGCCACGCTGTGGAAGGCCGGGGCTTGCTGGTGATGTGAGGCTCAGATGGGAGGCGTGAGATCTTGGCATGCTCCTGGAAAATCTTGCATCTCCTGACTAGGTCAGTCGCATCTCTGAGTATCGTGGGCTAGTAGTATCCCTATCTTAAGACCTTCCCTGCTAATGCCCAAGCTCCGATATGATTTTCGCATACACCTTCGTGTACTTCCCTTAGCACATATTCAGTGTTTTTTACCACGATGCCTTAAGGATGGAATTGTGAAGAAACCTGCGCTTGTAAAGAGCTCCGCATGATTAGTGAATGCAGGCGACCTCGTCACGATTTTATTTTGCTTTCGGGTCGTCAGGTAGACGACCGTCTATTATGTAATCCCAAATGGGGTTAATCCAACTCGGCTCGGACCCGATTTGGGCAACTTCCACGTCACAAAGATCTATTGAAGGCTCTGCAAGGTATTCGACAGGTGTTGACACGCCTGAAGTGCTCTGTGAGGCCGCTGTAGTTTTGAGAACGCGTGGCTGGGGTTGTTTGCTGCAGGGATATGTCGGCACAGGCCACGAACTTTTCGATAAATCCGTGCCTTTTTGAGGTATAGGATCATTCTTCCGCTTTTGGCTTCGTAGGTGTCTTCGATTTGTCTAACTACCAACTGGGAGTCGCTTTTGACCTCAAGCTGGTCAATTTCTAGTAAATAGGCGAGGTTGAGGCCTGCTATGACGGCCTCATATTCGGCCTCATTGTTGGAGGCTTGGAATCCGAATCTAAGCGCATACTCAATGTCTATTCCTTCTGAGGAGGTCAGGATTAAACCGGCTCTGCTTCCTTGTGTGTTTGTGGCCTCGTCTACAGAAAGTTTCCAGATGGGTAGGTCAGTCGGTGCTTGAGTGTTCTCGACAGGCTCCGCTGAAGTGAATTCCATGTGAAATCTTGCTAAAACTGCCCTTTATTGCGGAGTTTTTAGCTTATATCTGATGTCAAACTCGCTCAGCTCTATGGCCCACTTCATCAGCCTTCCTGAGGTCTCTCGTTTATGTAACACTTACTTCATCGGATATTCTGTTGGACCTTCTATGGTATGAGCCTGGAAGTAAGGGTGGAGCTTCCGAGCTATGGTTACTAATGCCAAGATTAATTTTTCCATCCTTGGGTACCTCTCCTCCGGCTCCTCGAGCCTGTTGCAATAGTAAACGAGGTGTTACTCGGTCTTTGTCTTTGAAACGAGGCAGTCGAGAAGTCGATACCGGCCAAATATAGAGTGAGGGCTCCCCCTCGATGGGGCTTACGAGAATGGGGGAGCTCAAATATGTTTCAATCTTTGAGAATGCTTCTTCGCGCCCATTATCTGACCTTCTTGAAACTTGGAAGAAAATTTTGACATTTATCTCCTTGCCACGGATCACGAATCGGCAAAGAAAGCGATCCGTCTGTCGGGCTATTTGGACTTCCTTTATACCTGATGGCGGCGGCATGTCGAGCACAGCTTTTATTTTGTCCGGATTTGCCTCAATTCCTCGGTGGTTGACTACTGAAACCTAGGGTGTCCGTGATACTCAGGCGCACTTGATGCGGATTCGATTTCATGTTGTACTTTCTCGAATCTGGAGCGCCTCGGACCGGATGGTATGTAGACTCGGCGGTGGTGGATTTTACGGCTATGTCATCATGTATACCTGTAAATTAGTTCCTATGCGCCACGGAACATCTGTTCCGCCGACCTCTGTGCAGGTAGCTCCGCGTTCTTGAGCCCAAGGCATCACCACGATAACAATAGGTTCCCTCTTATTTTGTGTGAGCGAGGTCTTTTCTTGGTCATCAGGGTCCGTGCGATCTGGTTGTAAGCTAGAAGGCATCATCATGAGGTTCATGGCCGTGGCGATCTGATGAGGTCGATTCAGCGACAAAGGGAAAGCGTCTTTGGAGCATGCTTTGTTAGCGTCGGTGAAGTCAATGCCCAGTCGCCACTTTCATTCGCTTTTTTGACAAATTACGACGTTGGCTAACCGATGGGATATTCCACCTCTCTAATTGCTCCTAGCGGAGGGTTCTTGGAAACCTCCTCATTGATGGCTTTTGCCTTTACGATCACGAGAAGCTCCTCCTCTTTTGTTTAGTGGCTTGAAGGATGGTGGCGTTCGGCTATGTGTGATTATAGTGGGGTCAAATTCCTCCCGTGTCTACACAGCTTCCCGCAGAAAGCGTCTTTGTTAAATCTCGAAAATGGGTAGAGGGCTTTTGAGGTCTTAGTTAGCACGGAGCCGTGTAGGCGAGATGCTCGGAGTACGTCATCCTAGCAGTGCGGGTTCGGCTCTTACGAGTGCCAGGTCGGGTGAGCACCTCGTCGCGCATGTCGAGCTCGTCCAAGTATATGTTATCGACCGCCTTTTGCTTCATAGATGCTGCCTTTTGCTTCATGGATGCTGAGTAGCATTCCCAGCCCTGCGTTGGTCTCCTCGAGACCATTCTATAAAACTACGGTGGGAACTTGATCATCGTGTAGTAAGCGGAGAATGGCTTTATTGCATTGAAAGTCTGCCTAACAGCATGTTATATAGCGGATGGGTAGATGCACAACGAGGAATCTGTTTGTCGTCGTTGCTGGCATGGGGGATCTCGGGTGAGTACTAGTTGTATTGAACCCGGTGTAATACTTTTCCTCAGGAGAATCCTCGCGAATGGGTCTTTGACGGGTTCCGTTCTCTCCCTTAGTGCCCACTTATCGAAGGGTGAGGCGAGGTGATGTCGGTGATTAGTGCCCCAAAAAGTGCTATTTTGAACCTTTATTCAAGATAGGTTTGGGTGCTTTTTCTTGCTTTAATCATATCAGTCAGCCAGGGCGTGTGTAGGGTCCACTTAGTACCAGCGATGCCATTTCGAGTTTGTTTTTAGTAATTTCGCAGGTCTTCTGCATTACCTCGGCCATTTAGTTCAAATCTAATGTTAGATACGTGTCGAATAAATTCACGATGTCTTCATCCATTAAAAATGAGGAATATGAGTGGATTTTGAAGGAGGAGGATACGGTGGGGATGCATTAAAAGGCTTGGATACGTTAGGAAAGCGGGAATTTTAAGCTAGGATTGCGAAAATTTAGCTAGGATTACTAAAATTTAGCAATCCTAGCGAGTGAAAATTTTAAGCTAGGCTAAGCGAAATTTCTTGTGCCTAGCGAAAATTTCCCCAATTCCTTATCTCACACAAATTTCACTAATTTGTGAAATTTCTCGCTAGCAAAATTCCTTTGTTGATAGCGAAATTTCTCAATTCGCTATCTCTGTAGGAAGCTTCGCTAGGCTAAGCGAATTTTCGCTAATATAACGAAATTCCACATAAGTGAGTGCTTGCCTATGATTTGGTGATTCTTGATCCTAAGCGACCACAGTTTTATGTATTACCATTTTGGCCCTTATGTGAAAGCGATATTTTAGGCAATTTTAATATTTTCACACCTTGGGTTGTACTATATAAACCCCATGAGCTTGTAACCTAAGCAACTTTCATTTTTATAAAAGTTTCCACTTGACTTTCATTTAGGGTTTCATTTGCTCTCTTATACTCTCTTGCTTTCTCTCATTTCTCGAATTTGTCAGGCCACACCTGTGGGGATGACAACTCAAGGGATCTTGGCTAGCCCCTTTCCTTGAAGGAGGGTCAACGCGGTGGAGGTTTGGAGGTAAGTTTTCATGCCCTCTCATTTATCACCTTTGCATTTATGAGCATTTAAGCTCCTGTGTATCACACCATAGGTTGAGCCTCTAGATCCAGCCTCCACGATGTGTATTTGGCAAGCTTTGTGGTTACGGTGGATGCTTAAGCTTAGATCCTTTGTCATCCATAGTTATCCTATTAGTTGCCGTAGGTTGCCTCTTTGAGGCCATATGCACCTTGTAAAGGGACTTGAATGCTCAATGGTACCATATCTCATGAGAGGGAGTAATTTAGGGTTTAGGTTTTAGTGCTAAATCAAGGTCGGTTTGAGAAAAGACTATAGGTCATTATCCCCAATGAGGAAAAAACGAGGGCATGAATACACCTTAAGAAATCCAATCCCGGTGACCCGAGACTTCAAGAGTCTTCTTTTTCTAAATTTTCTTTTAATTTATTTGCGATTTACAACCATCGACTCAACTTTGTTTTTAGACAAAACCTTAAAATCAAGAAATACCATTTGCTCAAGCTGCACTTCTCTACGAAGAAAACCATCCTCGTGTTAGGCCCTGAACCACTATCTTTGCGTTAGCCTCGCTACGTGATAGGACACACCTAGGATACAAATTTTGTTGATTCTATGGCCTCTTGTAGCGCGAATCGAATGGCGCCATTCTTAGGATGGTGCCTAGTGAGATAAGGTACATTGAACTTGTGATTGTATCCCGCAGTTTTGTTAAATCTCATTCCCTTTGATTTTATCATTTTTTTCACTTGCGGAGTTCATGCGAAGTTTAAATTTTCAGTACATTCGAGTTTTCTTTGCTTTAATTTTAGCTAACCTTAACTTTTGTTAGTTTTATTTTGGTTATTTTCTGTGGATGTGAAGTGTGCGGGGGCCGATTTATCTTGGTGGGATAAGACACTCTGGTGGAAGCAGAGGGTGGCTGCTTGCACGAGGCAGGGCTTCGAGAGTCAGTCCTCACGGTGCTCAAATGGATCCTCCGCCGGGAGGAGCAGTAGCTTCGAGGTCTTTGGAACCCCGTGCATATCGATCGTGAGGGATCACATACACCCACCGGGGTGAGTGCACCCTCGTGCATAATTCCATTGTTGAGGAGGTGGCGTGAGACCTGTTGGTGCCTACTTCCCACATTCCATAGCATGGAATGAAAACCCTTACAATCACATAAGGGAGTTTGAGAAGTATGCACCACCTTGAAAGAAGGTCGCGGTGGACTATGGAGCTCCTTAAGTTGTTGCTCTGACCACTAAGAATGAGCCAAATTTGGCTAAATGCATTAAGGCGAGAACCATAAGGAATTGGGGAGAGGCTGCGAGCGGAATTTCTAAAATTCTTCGGTGCTCCGCAAGACAAACAACTTGAAGAGGCAAATTTACACATTTGCGACTCATGATAATTGAGAGAGTTCTACAGTCTTGGAGAGATTTATGGAGACCTATCGATGCATGCACACACCATGGGTTTGATACATGGATCTTTGGTAGACCATTTTTATGATGGTATGTCCCCTTCCATGAAACAATTATTGGAACCCATGTGTGGAGGAGACTTCTTGAGTAAAAATCTGATGAAATGATAGGACTTCCTCAATTATGTGGCCGAGACCTCCAAGGGTACAGGATGAGCGAACCAGTAAACTGATTCGAGCCCGCAGGTGAACCAAAGATGAGGCATGTATACCTCTCCAGAAGATATAAGAGAGTACAGAAAGCTAAGGTATCCTACCCCTTGGCTAGAAGGTGGAGGAATTAGAAAGAAAAAGAGTCCATGAGGTGCGGCGTGTGAAAGCCATACCTGGGTCAAAAATTGTTTTCAGCTGCCGAGTCACTTGACCACCCGGGAGAACCATGTCCAAACCCCCATTTTGAGGATGCAAATGGTGGGCGAAACAAACCACGAAACAAATGCTCCATGGCGGCCCCTTACAGAAAACCACTATTTGGAGGAATTCTGCAACGCTCTGAAACCTCAACCTCTTGTATATGTACCCCCAATAGCACAGCAGCAGCATTCTATCACCACTTCACAGCTTCAACAAGCACCCACCTCCTCTCTGTTGAAGCGAAGCCATTGTGAGATGCGAGCAAGGTGGTGGGAAATTTTGTGGAGGAGCAAAAAGGCATGATGCTCAGGTTGAACAAAAAAATTGAAAATGTAAGAAAGCTCCTTGAACAAAGAGAATAGATGAAATTTAGAAAGTAGCCTTGGCCAGAAGGGTCGCTGACTGCGAGCTATCCGTAACAAGAATGGAAAATCATCGGCCAAAACGGGGAGGTTCCCTTCTCATTGCTTGCGAAATCGAGGAGTCCATGGCCCAGGCTATTCCGGTGAACCTCCCAATGGATAAGTCAAAATTTGTCATTACCTTAAGAGAAGTGGAAAAGAGGTTGATCGACCAGTACCCGACACATTGAGGAAATCGAAGGAAGAGTGGGCCATAACACATTTTTCTTGAAGGAGGACTCGATGAAGCCGCGCATGCCACCTCCGTTTCCCCGGCGTTAAGAAGTAAGAAGAAGGCATCCCGACGAGGGCGAGGGCGTAAAGTCCTAAGGCGGGTGAGAGTCTGACCTTATACCTTTTGGACATCATCGAGCAGTCCCTGCCTATGCAAGAGTTTTGAAGATCACATACAATCAAAAAGGGTTGGGCGTTGATAAAGGCATTCTTAAGCTGAGCGAGTTAACTCCGAGTCATCAATCTCTGAGACAATGGTGAAATCTGAGGATCCGGGGACTGACTATCTCGATTAACATTGGAGGAACTGCATTGACAAAGCCTTTGTTAGACTTGGGTGCAGTGTCAACCCTCTTGCCATACTCGGTGTATAGGCGAGTTAGGTTTAGGAGAGAGCTGAAACAGTGACATCACAACATAAGCCGTCGTTCGATTAGAAATACCAAAAGGGATAGTGGAGGATGTGTTGGTAAAGTAGATAAGTTCTACTATCAGGTGGTTCGTGGTTCTCGACACAGGCGGAGCGAGGGCATAATCTAGTGCCATTATATTAAGGTAGGCCATTTAAGCCCGTAGATACCATTATCAATTCTTAGAAATGGGTCATGCGACTCACATTTGGCAACATGACAGACTCAACATTTTCCACTTGAGCAACAAGCAAAAACCGGTGAGGATGATGGAACCGTCGATGAAGTTTGCACGAGTGCCTGGGTAGGAAGGCATGATACTAACAAACATCGGGAAGAATTGATGGAGAAACGATCGGCTTGATTAATGAAAGTCACCATTCCTCTATGACGATCGACCCATTGCCACTAGAGACCCGGGTTACTTGAAAACAATGGAGTGAGCATGAAGACTTTGTAGCACACCTTTGCATGTGTGGAGGGCTTCTCTCTTGGACCCTCCTTGAGATCCGATGGCTACTGGCCCAGGGTGGTTCTTACGGGAACTTGGAACCTCAAATTTGGTGAAATTTTACTTTATATTATTTTAAGTCTTAATTTGGGTTTTTAGTGGTGCCACCACTTTTACCTATTTTCTTTTCAAATATTTTTCGCATTTTAAACTTGGCTTATCCACGATTTTGGTTTGAAATGTTGCGGGAGTTGCGGTGTAGGGGGGAGAATCTCATTTTCCTCTGCGTTGCGGTGCGATCTCGGAGTGCACTATTCAGCCATGCCATTCCCTCCTTGGTTCAAACCGTTTGTTTCATCTTCTATTGGAGGTACCATGCAGCTACATTTTTCTACACTTTTGCAAATCATTTTTGTGTCACCCATTGTTGTGTTCCTAATCTTGCTTGAGTTGAAAAATTGAAATACGTATCTTACCATAATATTGAGAACAATTCCATGCATGAATTACAAGTTTTAAAGTCGATTAGGTTTCAATGTATTCAACTTTGGTACATCACTTGACTAATCTGATTTTCATCAGGTTTTATCAATAGGTTAAGAAGCTATACACCTCTTTCCACTTCTGAAAGCCCCGACCTTAGATTCCATTGACGGCCTGTAGGTTTGTGTTACCCACATGTATGAAGACCCCAATGTAGTCTTCCAAAATGAAAAAGAAAAGAAAACCAAAAGAAAAAGGAAATGAAGAAAAAAGGAATGAAAGTCGACACTTTGCCTTGAAACGTTTCGCGGTCAGGGTATATGGCGAAAGCCTTTAGTAGTGCCCTAAACCTTCAGTGGTCGGGAGTCATCGACTTAGTGTTCGATTACGAATTGAATGGGTAGTTTGGCATGTTGTAGGTGTAATTCTCGGGTATTCGGATCACAGGAGTGAAGCACATGAGTTTATTAGTCAAGTGATCCTTTTGGCTTGGTGCTAAACTGTTGGTTGGAGTCAGCAGTGCGGACCCCCGTTACCGGACTTTTTGGTGAAGTCAGTTTTTAGCATTGCACCCTACATAGCAATCAAGGAAAGAAATAAGAGTGTCGCTAGCCTATTTAGGTTGGTCGACGAGTTTAAGGCCATGAGTAGCTAGGTTGGGGGAGGGAATAACTTTGCAGATGCTAACTGGCTCCAAGCTGGTTACCTTAGGAACAATTAGATTTTTGGTGGAAGTGAGGTTGATTTCCTTGAGGTGGCATTGCCCTAAAACTTGTTCTTGTATGGTTTATGTTCTCTTATGTAGGTTTCCTCTGAAGTGTAATTATTCATGCTAAAGGTAAAGGCTTACCTGTACATACACACTTTTGAACCACATATACTTTTTGAGAAAGCACGCATACATACCCTTTTGTTTTTAGCATTGCTAAGGGATAACAGCGATGTCGGTTAGAGTGTGATTAGTGCCCCGAAAAAAGTGCTATTTTGAACCCTATTCAAGATAGGTTTTGGGTGCTTTGCGCACTAATCATGTCGATTAAGCGATTGGCGTGTGTAGGTCCACTTAGTACCGCGATGCCGTTTCGAGTTTGTTTTGGTAATTTCGCAGGTCTTTGCGTACCTCAGCCATTTAGTTCAAATCTGATGTTAAGATACGTGTCGAATACTGAAGATTCACGATGTCTTCATCCATTAAAAATGAAGGAATATGAAGTGGATTTTGAAGGAAGGAGGATGCAGTGGGGATGCAGTAGAAAAGCTGGATGCAGTAGGAAAGCAGGAATTTTCGCTAGGCTTGCGAAAATTTCGTAGGATTCTGGTTAGCAATCATAGCGAAAGAATTGTAATCATGCAATTCGCAATCCTAACTAAATTGAAATTTTAAGCTGAAATTTGGCGAGAATTTCTTTGTACTTTACTTGAATTTGATTTCGGTATCTCACTAAATTTAAGCTGGATGGCGAATTTCGCTAATAAGCGAGAATTCATGTTGATAGCGAAATTTCTCAATTTAAGCTATCTCACGTAGAACTTCGTGGGCGCTACTGTAAACAAATTTACTTATTATCTCTGCAGAATTCCTGCATAGCGAAATTCTTTTGCCTATGATTTTGGTATTCTTGATCTGTGACCACAGTTTTATGTATTACCATTTGGCCCTTATGTGAAAAACGATATTTTAGGCAATTTTGTATTTTCACACCTTGGGTTGTCTTATATAAACCCACCTGAGCTTGTAACCCTAAACAACTTTTCATTTTATAAAGTTTCGACTTTCATTTTAGGGTTTCATTTGCTCTCTTCTCCTCTTTACTTTCTCTCATTTTCTGGTATCAACCACACCTTAGGAGGATGACAACTCAAGGGATGTGGCTAGCACTCATGAAGGGGAGGTCAGTGGAGGTTTGGAGGTAAGTTTTCATGCCCTCTCATTATCCTGCATTTTATGAGCATTTAAGCTCCTGTATCACACCACACAGGTTGAAACCTCACAGATCCAGCCTCACCCGATGTGTGTTGCTTGAAGCTTTGTGGTTCGGTGGATGTAGCTTAGATCAACGTCATCCCACTTAGTTGTCTCCTATTAGTTGTCGTGGGTTGCCTCTTTGAGATATATGCACAACGTAAAGGGACTTGAATTACTCAATGAATGCCATATCTCATGAGGAAGTAATTTAGGTTTGAGGTTTAGTGCCCGAATCAAAGGTCAGGGTTTGGGAAAAGGCTATGAGTCATTATCCCAGCCCGAGGAAAAAAAACCAGGGCATGAATACACCTTAAAAATCCAATCCAGTGACCCAAGACTTCAAGGAGTCTTCTTTTCTAAATTTTCCTTTAATTTATTTGCGGTTTACAACCATCCGACTCTTGTTTTTGAACAAAACTAAAATCCAATACATTTTCCAGCTCAGCGCGCTTCTCATTTCACGAAGAAAACCCATCCCCGTGTTCGACCCTAGACCACTATCACTGCGGTAGCCTCGCTCTGTAGTAGACTCAGGATACAAATTTTGTTGATTCCTATAGCCTCTTGTGTACGAATCGGTCGATTGAACTCGAATTTAATCGACTAAGACGATGGACCATTTTGTTAGCCTGTTTGCTCTGGAATTACCAAGGGTCATCATGGGGGTGTTGTCCCTCGGATCACGGTCGAGGAGAACGTTGTGGATGTGTCAGGCGAGCGGTTGGACAAGCATGCCTCCGCTACCTCTGCGTCCCCAATGCTCACATGAGATGGACGCCACGAGTTGGTTGGATTAAGCCTCCTCACGAAAAATCCTCTTGAGATCCGCGGATTTTATGAGGCATTGGTGTTGAGTTGTTGTCTGTCGAAGGTAGTGGTGGTTCTTTGGCGGAGCTTAGTTCGAGCTGATTAAGTGACTTTCAAGAGTATGGCGTCTTCAGAATACCAGTCATAAATACTCTATTTCCTTCTTGGCTGTACGATCATCACATTATTGCCCATAGTCCTATGGAATTCCACCAATGCAGTGTTATCTCTTGTGGCGGGATCTGACTTCATTTGAGTTGGCCACCTCGGGATTATTCGTTTCGCGCCCGGCATCTTTGAGGTTGTTAAGGGAGTGGCTAGCGAGGTGGAATAACGTTGTGTCTCTCAGTGGAGGTGGGCCCGGGGCTGATCTCGGTTTCACTCCTTTTAGGGGACAGTTCTCCATCTTTCTTTGGAGACCTCTACGATTAAACTTTGTCTTTTGGGGCTTCGTCCTCGTCGCTTGTCTATCCCGCTTTTTTCTTTAGGGGTGAAGGAGCCCCCTTTCTTGGATATGAGAGCTTCTTCGCCATTGATGTACTTCTCCGCTTTTGCGAGCACCTCAGCCATGCTTGCTTGAGGATTTTTAGAGATGGAAAACATCAAGTCTTTCAGGCTACACCTAATCAGATGAACGCCGTGATGTGAACTTTAAATCGGAGTATATCCACCTTGGGGGCCTGCGTTGAACCTCTGAACATAGGACGCAAGGGCTCTCCCTCTGACTCGCCCGATGGTGATAGGTGGTAAGCTTGGCTCTATAAATCTGGTTCCAATGAAGTAGAGAGGCGAGCATAATGGATAGCTCTCCCGAATAAGGAGATCGATAAAGGTGGAAGCACATTAGGCAAGCCAAATTTGGGCACTTTTAATGTGATAGAAGCTGCGCATCATACGGGGTCTTGATCTTTGTATTCAGATTTGGTTTTGCAAAGTGTTGAGATGATCATTGGATCTCGACACCATCGTCTTGCTTGTGGCATCAAGATTTTCTTGGAAGAGGAAGTGGCTCGGTATGAAGGGTGACTCAGTCTGTTGTATTAAGGTGTCCATAGTGTCAAGAGCGCGTCCTCTTACCACCTCCTTCACAAGGTTGAGCTCTTGCTGGAGGCTCTTGAACCTCTCTCCATAGTTGCTCTCTGGCTCCTTCTTTTTGAGGTGGCGTAGTTCTTCGTTCTGGCATTGTCCTCCGTCTTTGCTTAGTTTACCCTCCTCTCCGGGGCTAATTGCGATCCGTCTTACAAACATTGAACTCTGCTTTACATTTTATTTATCAGGATTATCGAGATTATATTTGCCTTTCATGAGGAGGAAAGTTGTGACCTTCTGAGCTTCGTGCCTCAGGGGCGTTGCATCTGCTGAGTAGTTATACAATTCTCCCCTCTCCAGTTGGTTGGTAGGCGGAGCGCCTCCCACCTCCTTCGTGTTAAGCTTGCATTGCTTCCTAGCAGCGCCCGGGAGGTCTTGCACCGTCGCTGGCGGATCGCATCCTTAGTGGATTGGCGTTATACGCGTGATAGGGTTGATACCATTGTGGCGAAATCGATTATATTGGTATTAAAGGAACTTCTCGTTCCCATGGTGGCATGGTGATGCCCTTTTTCCATGGGATGGATGGGCGTGGGGGTCGTTGGCGGGACACGGACCTCTTCTTGGTACGATGCCGGGTAATGGCGTTGCTTTCTCTGCCCAGCAAAGAGAAAGAAGGCGTGGGGCTTAGCGGTGGCGTTTCCGATGCCCTAAGTGGGTTCTTTACGAAAAATAGGCGCAGAGAGGGCGAATGTGTGTATACCTTTCAGATGGGGTGATTACGGTATTTACCTAATACCATCTTTTCCCAATTGGATGGTGATTAAGTTCTTTCCCATTTGATGATGGCATATTTCTTGCTTTTATCGGTGTCAGTTTGATTGACATAGCACTTTATTTAGAATTATCCTTCTTCCTCCATTGGTGGGATCAGGAACGATCCGCGGGGTGTTGTTATATCGTGAATTATCTTATTTTCCTTGCTGGTGAGATTTAGTTGAATTTGCAGGATAATATGTTATTGGGGATTATTCTGTTTCCCTTATCGATGGGATTTAGTTTGATTTGCAAAATGTGGGCTTTCGATTACCCTGGCCGTGCTGGGCCCATGCGGATTGGGCCTTCGATGCAGGTTGGCGAGGCTAAGTCTTCAATGCGCGCCTCTCCTTTGGGTTTAAGCGAGTGAGCGCATGGGGCAGTTTCAATACTAGTAAATAAATATCTTTCTTATAATATTATTAATATAATAAATAAATAAACATTGATATTTTAAATATATATTTTTTTTTTTTAAATTCATCCATTGATTTTTAAATTTTATTAACAATATATTAAAATTGATTATTTTAAATAAATTATTTAATATTAAATATTAAAACTCATCAACTTAAAATAATATTTAATATTAAAATATTATTTTAAACTCATCCTTTTGATTTTTCATTAAATAGATTTTAATTATTAAAAATAAAATTTGAATTTTATTTAGTAGATTTTAAAATTAAAATTTAAAGTTAAAAAATTAAAAAAAAATGGCTTGGGCGTAATGTGGTGTAGGGGTGGGGTGTTGGAGTCTTTGGGCTTGGTTGGAGTGAGGCTCAATAGGGGTTAGAGAGGAGAGAAAGAGAAAGAGATAGGAGAGAGACGGTGAGGGAGGAGAGAGATGGTGAGGAAGGAGAGAGATCAGAAAGGAGGAGAGAGAGAAAGAGAGAGAAAGAGAGAGAAGAGAGGCGGCAAAGAAGGAGAAAGAGAAAGAGAGAGGAGAGTGACGAGTCCCACAATGCCACATCAGCATTTAACTGCCTCATGTCTTATTTAATAGCCACCATAACCGTTCTTTCACGATAGGGACTAAAATGAGCTATGAGAGAAAAACGTGAGATATTTAGGGAAACCTAAACAGGGTTTTTGCACCTTTACCCTTAAATATTATTTTAAATTGATGAGTTTAAATATTTAATATTAAATATTTTAATTTTAAAAATAGTCAATTTTAATATATTAAGTTAATAAAAATTTTGATAAAAATCAATGGATGAGTTTAAAAAAAAATCAAATTTATTTTAAAATATTATTTAAAATGTTAATATTTATTTATTTACTATATTAATAATTATTATAAAAATATATATTACATTAAAGATATTAAATATTGAATTAAAATCTAATTTATTTTATTGAAATAACCATACATGAAATTAAATTATTTTTTTAAATTAAAATAATGAATAGTTTATTATATTTTACAAATTAATTTTGATTTTTCATTTAATAGATTTAAAATAACTAATGATTTATTTATATTTAAAAAATAAATTTTAAATTTTTATTTCATAGATTTTAAAAATAAAAATAAAAATTGAAGAGTTAAAAAACAAAGATTAAAAAAAAATGCTTGAAATTTAGAAATTTGGGTTTGGAGTAAAGGGGTGTTAGGGGTGTAGGCTTGACTAGGGTTGGGTGGGGTCTTTGGGGGGCTTGGTTAGGTGAGGAAGGCTCAGTGGGGGTTAGAGAGAGGAGAAAGAAAGGAGGAAGAGAGAGACGGTGAGAGAGGAGAGAGACGATGAGGGAGGAGAGAAATAAAAGAGGAGGAGAGAGATCAAAGAGAAGGGAGAAAGGAGAGAGAGTGTGGGTCTCACAATGCCACATCACCTTTAATTGCCACATGTCTTATTTAATAGTCAACTTAATTGTTTTATCACGGTAGAAATTAAAATAAGCTATGGAAGAAAAAGTTTTGAGTCTTTTTAAACGGAAAAAAGTTTAAACAGTGAGTGGGATATTTGGAAAAAGCTGAGGAGGGGTTTTTACACCTTTACCCTAATATTTAATATTAAAATATTATTTCAAACTCATTCATTGATTTTCATTTAATATATATATATATATATATATATATATATATATATATATACTTATATATATATATATATATATATATATATATATATATATATATATATATATTTATATTTAAAATAACATTTTAATTTTTATTTAGTAGATTTTAAAATTAAAATTAAAATTTAAGAGTTAAAAAATAAGAAAAATAAAAAATCGGCTTAGTCATAGGGTGATGGGCTAGGCTGGGTAAGGGGGCTTGCTAGGATTATAAATGAGAGAGAGAAAGAAATAAGAGTGGGGTGAATGGGAAGTTTGGGGGAAGTGGTTGTGCTAATGAGAAAAACCAAAGGAGTTTAGGTGTGGAAAAAAGCAAGAAAAATAGGAGAAAGCAAAAGAACTTAAAAGAAAGTGAGTTCAGCATCATAGCCTTCTTGCCTTTAGCCATTAAGTCCTTAGGGGTGTTCAACACCTATACCCCAAAACCAGCTAGTCTAGGAGTTACTGACCTAAAATTCACTACATAAGGTAAGTAGAAAGCTTAAAAAAGCTTAACATTGCACCACTTCTAGCCTTGATGTTCAACAAAAGGAAAATTTTCTTGGTGGTCTTGGAGAAATAGCGAATCAAATAAGCTTTTGGTGTAGCAATGCAAATAGCATAATGATGCAAAATCGGATGAGTTTGAAGGATTCAAGTGCATGTATAGTCAAATATTAGAGGATGAAGGTGCTTTGACATGAGGAGAATGTACATGTGTGTTTATTCATCTACCCTTCTATCCAAGCCATTCATTACAAGCCTGTGAAGACCTATTTGATCCTAAGAGTTGTGAAAAGCCTACATTAGTGGAGAATGATATGCCAAGCAAGCCTATGGAGTCTTGTGAGAGATCTCCCATTCCACTGAAATTCTCCTAATTCCATCTAAATCACAATTGGTTGAATGAGGGTAGGACCTCACACTCTCACGCAAAAACTTTGGTTTAGGTGCATATAGCTTATGGTCAATCCCATTATATTTTCAGAACTCTATTTTGAAATATTCTTTGCATAGTTGGGAAGCATGATCCCTAAGGAAAAAATTTCATAAATTGTTGATCTCGTCAAGTTCATGGTTTTTATTTTTAGCTTTTTAATAAAAAGGGAAAATGTATCTTTGTCTTTGCTTGAGGACAAGCAAAATGCTAAGTTTAGGGATGTTTGAGAAGAGTGAATCTTGTTAGCCTTTTTAGTGTACTTTTCACGTGTTTTATACAATTTTAATGCTAGATTCACACCAATATCTCTAGAGAATGCACTAATCCCTCATTTGATTGTGTTTTGCAGATTTGTGAACGAAAACCAAGCAAAGAGATGGAAAAATAGAAGAAATCTAGTCTAGATGAAATTGTTGAATTCTTTGCGGTTGCTATCGCGACAAAAGGTAGTATTCATCCAAGGCAGAGGTTGAGTTTAATACGGCAGTAAAGGATCACAAGGATGGAATCTTGGTTCATCGCAATAAGCGGCACCCTTGGTGTGAAGGTTAATATGAAACAATGCACAAGCTACGGGTATGTCGCGAGTAGAGTTCATCACAAAGAAAACATTCATTGCGATAAAGGACAACGAGTTTGAACAGAAAGATCATCTATTTTAGCCCATCATTGGCCCATTTTTCGAGATATATAAATACTCCTATTCGACTAATGATGAAAAAAACATGCAATGGAGGGAAATGAGTATTCTTGAAGAATTCATGATTGGGAAGAAGAAGACCGAGAACTCACCAACTTTCATCATTAGAGTTTCTTTTGCCCTTACTTTCATGTTTTATTCGAATTTTGTGATGTACCAGACTTTGAATATGTTCTAAATTCGTAGTTTAGAGTTTTGGTTGTGTTTTGGACATGAATCTTATATCTAATCGTTGATTTTCCCATTTCTATTATTTCTTGTGATTGCCTTTCTATTGATTCATACTTGGTTTTTATTTACATATTGATTTCTTATCAATCTCAATATGGTGAGTGGTTCCTTACAAGATCTAAGATGTGAGTAACGAATTAGATATAGATGAATCAACCTACTTAGCCAAATAATAAAGATATTAGCAGTAATTAGGAGGTGTGAGAGACTCTTAGATCTTAAAGCATCTCTAATGTTTGGGGTTGAGTTGAGAAGAAAGAAACCTAGTATTAGTTGATAGATTATTCGACCTCGAGAGAGGCTTATAATTAAATTAAGCAAGAGTCGTCTTGGAGAGCTTTTCTAAGAGACAATAGGATGGAATTTTGACTTAGATATAAGAGGATTTTCCAATTGCACCAAATACCCTAGAATTTTATCATCTCTTGGTCTCGTAGTTGCGCAGTTCATTTGTTAGATCGAGAATTCAGAAGTTTAGTTTTGAATTTTACTTCAATCCATCAAATTGACAGTTTAGATATTAGAAAAGTATTATAATTTTGGTACTTAGCATCCCTAATTTCCCAGTTGAACAATCTTTGTACATTTCATATCTTGTGTTATATAAACATATGCATATCTGAATGAGCACTCCCTTTACACATTTTATCGCACATTTTATATACATACCACGCCTATCAACCATCCAGACTCCCACAAGCCCAACAACTTCCTTTAATAAGATGTATAAAAACCTCCCAACATTGAAAGAATTAGGCACTACCTACATCAAGTATTCAGCCCAACAACCACCTTCTTTGCAAGTGCTTCTATATTTTTCTTATGGTGTACATACTTCAAAGCATACGTATAATCATTGGAAACCAATCCATGATATTCTAGAACTCTACGTTTCGCAGTTTGTCCCAACATGACAGCTGGAAGATTTTGATTTCAATCCATATTCATCTTTATGGAATATCTTCCTTCCAAAGAAAACTCATCAAATATGATCCAATCTTCCAGATTTGATCTGCCTAAAATCACCTTCTAGTCTTCCTTATTTGTCCTTAAGAATATCAGCTTCTGCACTTCAAAATATTCTCTTTAGAATTGGATCATACTAAATTTGGTAAGTGATGAGTATTCAATATACTCATTACAACCTATAGTTTTTAGTTGTTTTTAGCTTCATTTGATTGTCTCAATAAGTGTTTTTACACCATTTTGTTTACTTCTTGTATTTTAGGGCTATCTTAGGATTTTATGGCAATATGAGGCTATTGGAAGCTATGAGAAGGCAATTTGGAGGCAAGGAGCAGATGAAAGGAAAAAGTTCATTTCACATTGCGACGTGATCATCTAACGTTGCAACGTGACAGAAGACCCTACTCAGCCCTAGATCTAATGTCGCGACATTGGGGATCAGACATCGCAACATGAACGTGTCTTAAAAGAACAATGTGCAACCTCACGTCGCGACTTGCGGGCTCAGACACCACGACGCGAGCATCAAAATAGTTGAAGATGGAACCTGCACGTCGCGACGTCACTAGCAGCCTAAAGGTTGTTTTAGCCTATTTTTTGGGAAATTTTGGAAGCTTGCCTCGAGAAGATAAATAAAAGTTACCCTAATTTGAAGGGATTCGTCACTTTTGGAGCTATGGAGATATTCTTGGAAGAAAACTTGAAGATTTTGATGATTGGAAGAAGAAGAAGATCAAGCATTGAAGATCAACTACTCTTTAGAGTTTCTTCTCCTTTCTTCATGTTTTCAATTTATTTCATTTGGTTCTTTCTCCTAATGATGTTCTAAATTCATAGTCTAGGGTTGTGGTGTATTTCACACATGAACCTTGTAGTTGGATATTGACTTTGATCTTATTTGTCTATTAGAATGCAATTTATTAACTGCTTCATTTTAATCTTTTTGCTTATTGATACCTGATCAATATCAATCTGATTTATGGCTCGTTATAAGATCTGAGAAGTGAGTAGTGAGCTAGACCTAGATGAAACAACATGATTCACCATAGTCTAGAGATATTCAAGGGATTCATGTGGTAAATTTTAGTTATCTTGAGCTGATTAGTGCCCAAAAAGTGCTATTTTGAACCCTATTCAAGATAGGTTTTGGGTGCTTTTTGCGCACTAATCATATCAATTAAGCTAATTGACTTGTATGGAGTCCATAGAACACCCTTGATCCATTCGAGTTTGTTTTTGGTAATTCCATTTGGTTTTGCGTACCTCGACCATTTAGTTCAATCAGTGTTCCAAGATACATTGTGAATCTTTGAGAATTCACGTGTCTTCATCCATTAAAATTAGAATGTGAAGTAGTTTTGAAGGAAGGAGGATGCGTCAGGGATGCAGTAGCAAAGCTAGGCAATTAAACGAGCGGGAATTTTCGCTATGATTGCGAAAATTTAGCTAGGATTGCGAAAATTTCGCAATCATAATGTGTAATCCTAAGCCGAGAAATGAGAACCCTAAGCTAGACTATGAAATTTCTTGTATATTGAAAGAATTCCCAATTTAGCTATCTCACACAAATTTCGCTAAACTGGCGAAATTCCAAGCCTTCTTCGAAATTCAGTGATAAGCGAAATTTCTTGATTTAAGCTATCTCTCGCTCAGGAACTGGCTAGGCTAGCTAAATTTTCGCTATGCTAGCGAAATTCCCCTGCATAGCGAAATTGCTGCCCCTATGTTTTTGGTATTTTTGGTTCTAAACGACCACGTTTTGATGTATTACCATTTTGACCCTTATGTAATTTCATATTTTAGGCATTTTAGTATTTTCACACTTTGGGTTGTACTATATAAACCCCCACAAACTTGTAACGTGACTTTTCATTTATAACAGTTTCCTGTGACTTTCATTTAGGGTTTCATTTGCTCTCTTCTCTCCTCTTTCTTTCATTTTCTAGAGGCGCAGACACACCCCTTGGGATGACAACTCAGGGATGTTTGGCTAAGCCTCATAGCCTTGAAGAGGGTTGCTAGCTTGGTTTTGGGGCTCTGCGGGTTGTCCACTTGTTTAAAATGAAATCTGAGTCTTTGCATTTATGGTTCCATACTTCCAAACTAGGGTTGAATGCCATTTAATGTTGTTCCTTTGGTCAATACTTGCCATCTTTAGGGTTCGAGTGCATGCTTAATGCTAGATGCAGCGATATCCTTTAGATGCCATTTCACGAGCCATTGAAATGAGGGTTGAGTGCTAGGTTTTAAAGCGAATGGGACTTTAAATGCATGTCTGCCTGTCTTGACTCAAATAGGAGTGGTTCTAGGGTTAGGTTTATAGCTAAACAAAAAGATCCGGTTTGGCTTTGACTATATGTCATTTTACTTACTAATGCGAGAAATAACCAGGACACTGTAATACCCCATGTTGTCAAGCTAGTGACCCAAGCCTTCAAGGTTACCATTTCACACTTCACTTTCAGCCATTACAGTTAGTCAGTAAACAAACAACTTCCACTGTTTTGAACCAAATCAAAAATCAGACAAAAGCTCACCATTTTTCCAAACACGATGCAAATCATTCATAGGATGAAAACCCATCCACAGGTGTTAGACCCTAGACCGCTATCTTGTTAAACGACTACGGTGGGAGGAACAGGATACAAATATTGTTGATTCCGAATCACCCTACCGTGGCACGAATCATGAGCCTAGTGTATTCCTAAAGTCTTGGGGTTGAGCTGAGATGCAAAAAACCTAGATTCTAAGAGCAGATTGTAAATTATCGAGAGAGATTTGCAAATACCTTAGCGAGGCTTGCCATTAAAAAGGTCATTCTAAAGGCAATTGAGTGAGAGTTGAGGCCAATTGCTTAGGGATTGTGTGATTGAAGCAATAGCCCTAGTTCATCCACCTTTATATTCTAGATTCTTATATATTAGAGTTCATTCTAGCTCTTCATTTCAGTTTGCTTAGTTCCATACATTCTCAATTGGTTAATTAACCTAGATAAAGAAGAAATATTGTTATTTTAGTACTAGGTAATTAGCTCCTTGTGGGTTCGACACTCTTTTTTGTTACACTATATTACTTGATTTGATGTGTACACTTGCGCATTTCAGTACTTATTTTTTATATACCATTTGTGTCAGTCAGTAAGACTTGTCATCCAACTTAGTCTACCAACTCATACACAACCTTGAGTTAGCTCATGTTGCACCCTCTTTTAGCCTCAATCAAATAATTGAAACATGCAGCACAATTTTGCCTAAATTATGACAATAAATATCTTCAACACATTGCAGTCTAGTTTCAGTGGTGTAGAGAAAGAGAGAAAGTGAGAAAAAGAACCTAGGAGATAAGTATGGAACTTGTTTGTTTTTAGTTTCTAAAAACTTTTTTTTTTTTGTTCTGAAAAACAAGGAGAACAAGGAAAATATGGAGCTCCTTTTTTTAAGAATAAAAAGATAATGGGAACCAAATGTGAACACATAAAATACCAAATTAAGAGAACAATAACAGTTTTCAAAGAACACTAAGGGCTTGTTTGGCTCTTGTTTTTGAAAACTATTCTTGAGAATAGTTTTTGAAAACACAGAGAACATTATTTTGATGTTCTCAAAAACCTGTTATTAATCTCTTAACACTATTTTGAAAAAAAACGTGTTCGTCCTGTTTTTCTTGTTTTTTAGAATAGAAAACAATTTTCAATAACAGTAACCAAATGAGCCTTAAAATAATGTTTTTTGTGTTTCCAAAACTGTTCTCAAAATTTTTTTCAATAATATGAACCAAACAGGCCCATGAGCCGAAATCCATTAACTTAATTTTGAGCCACTCGGGTTTATCTGATCAAGGAAAGTCTCTCAAAGAAGAATTCATGGATAAGGAGGAGTGCACCACTAGTACTAGACTTACTCAGGTCAAGATTAAGAGACATGCATATGGTTCACTACATGTTCACAGAGATTTGATATTGTGACCCTTTTTTCACAAAGATTAAAGAAGAGTGTACATGTTCTTTAATATTTATTTTACATTTGAAAAAAAAAATTAAAATGGAGTGACAGAAACTAGTCATATAACATTGCCATGTCACACTAATTGTTGGTGAAATAAATACATCAAAGGTTAACAATATAAAAAGCATATGTGTAAGCACATATATTACTTATGGTTGTGGTGGTTTTTGAATTTCACACGAACATACAAAATATAAGCATGCTAGCATGCCAAGAAATTAAAGTGTTTCTAAACTGAAAAGGCTCATAAGATCAAACTTCTAATCAAACTATGTAAGCTCATTGGTTCCCTTGACAGTTCCCCATAATCAAAGTAGAAAACGTTGTACGAATGGAAATATTGTAGGAATTAAATGCTGAAGAAAAATGTTAGATTTCCCTAAGAAGGAATAAAATAACATGATGCTGGAAAATTGACAAACTTGAATGAAACTTAGAAATATAATGCTGGAGTTGTTGAAGTAAACATTGAATTTCACTAATGAAGGAATGAAATAACACTGTGCTAGAAAATTGATAGAAACTTGGATAAAACTAGGATATAGAGTATTGAAATTGATGAAAGCTTATTAAAAAGCTAGAGTTTGCCAAAGTAGATTGACATTGAGTCGATTAACTTGTTGATTTGTTGGTTGATTGATTGATTCTTCTTTTCTCTCATCTTCTCCTTTTATAAACGTCTTGACTTGCTGCCTAAGTCTCCATTTTCTCCACTTTCTCAACTTTCTGAAAATACTGCCCACTTCTTCAATTAAGGAAGTTCGTTCCTCAAGAATCCATCCATGTCTCCCTTAGGGAGTCTTGTTCTTCAAGGAAATTCCATGTCTACAAATAATTGTCTCACTTCTTTGCCACTTCTGATAAAGCTTCGTTTGACTTCCAAAAAATTTAAAAATTTTCATAAATTCCCCTCGTCTTTTTCTATAGGCTTGTTCAAATGGATCTAGGCCCCTTTTATCTAGACTTTTATTCATGGGCTTGGGCTTAAGCCTAACCCATTACTTGATAAGACCAAATTTCAATTTTTGTGCAAACAATTACCCCCTGCATACATTGTGGCCCAAGGGTTATATTGTATGTATTAAAGCACTAAAAAATATTCTTCTAGGCTTATTTATAATCAAGAGACCAAAAATTCAGCTTCAGCCCATGATGTGGACTTCCAACGGCAATAACGAGCCAAGTTAGATCAAATGAGAAGGTAATTATTGATTCACCAAGAAAAAGTTTCCCCCATTATCAAGTTTAAACTTCCAACCTTCGTTCTTCCTCCACTAAAGGATATTGTACCTCCAAAGAATAATCATCCAACTTCTTCTCCAAGCATCCTAGGATCATCTTCTTTCCTTCCTAGAAAGAATTTATTTTCACTTTCCAAAATAACCCCTTTTGGTTTGGAGAAAGGAAAAAAAAACCCTCTTTTTCATGTGAAAAAAGGAAATTTATTCACCTTTCCTCCTTCATTGTCCTTCTTCTCCATTCAGGGTGTCTCTACCACTGACGTGTTGTTGCTCTTCTTCTGACGATGCTATTGGAAGTCGTTGATTCTTTGCAAGCCATTCTTGGTCGACCTCAAAAAGCATTGTCAGTCGTCGACGGGAGTTAGTAAAGTCTTCAATGCAATAGAAGTTGAAGTTTATCGCTCATCTTCTCCTATTGTAGGTTGTGCTTCAAACATTATCGACCGCTACTCAGATTGTCCACTACTACTCCAATCATTACCTATGTCTGATGTTTGTAATGTCGAATCTGTTTCTTTCGCCAGATCTATTCATGTCGTTGATGTTGTTCGTGCTACCCAAGACCTCTTGTCGACATCCACTTTTCGACTCGTCGACAACTGTGTTAACTCTCTTTGCACTGCTACTGGTATGTGCTCCATTGAAAAGGCTTTTCTTTACTTTCTTGATTTTCTTGACAATCTAGATATTGGTACCGGTTTTCTTCTTGAATGAGAACATATTGGGTTAAATTTACCTAATTTCCTTGATAAAAAGGGTCAAACTTTCTTTGAGTTTGATCGAAACTTTTCCTGAGTGTTGATTTTTTCTAAAAAATAATCTTGAATGCACTCTAGAAACAATTCTTTAATGTTGTTCAATTGTTTCAAAAAAATTCTTGAGTGCGAAATATGGAAATATTCATGAATGCACTCTCAAAAATTCTTCTAAAGTCGTTTGGTCATTTTGAATTTTTCTGAGATGCAAAACTCGAAAATATTCATGAATGCACCTTCGAAATAATTCTTTGAAGTTGTTCCACTGTTTTGAACATTTTCTAAGGTGGATATTACGAAGATAAGCTTGAGTACATCTTCGAAAAAATTATTTTGAAGCTGTTTAACTACTTTCAAAAATGTTCTTAGGTGCAAACTTCGAAAATACTCATGAATACACCTTCGAAAAAATTCTTTGAATTTGTTTGACTCTTTTGAATATTTTCTAAGGTATAGAACTTGAAAATATTCATGAATACACCTTAGAAAAAAAAAATTCTTTGAAGCTTGTTTGACTGTTTTTGAACATTTTCTTAAGTGCATAATTGAAAATCCTCTTAACTGCACTTTAAAAAAAAATTCTTTGAAGTTGTTCACCTATTTCAAAAATTTTCTTAAGTTTAGATTTCAAAAGTAACATGAATGTACTTTCGAAAAAATTCTTCTGAAGTCGTTTGGCTATTTCAAAAACTTTCTTTAGTGCATATTGAATGATTTTCAACAACCTCAAGTTGAGTCACCCCTCATCTAAACTCGATCTTTTTCTTTGGCAAATTGTAGTTCGTACATTGCCAAAGAATTTCGCTTTGTCTACGAGCGAAAATGACTTAAAGGTAGCTCTCTACCATATAGAATTTTGTCTTATTGAACATTCCTTGGCTTTGCAGCCTGAGATTTAATTTTTGTCATGACTGTAACTTTCTCAGGTTTGTTTCTTTAGGAGCTTCTTGTGCTAGTTCTATGGCTTCCAACTCAGTCTCATCCTTATCACGGTAATCCAATCATATGATCTTTGTCCCTTGATATATGCTAGCTCTGACAACATTTTTTGTTTTGTCGTACTATTCTCCATTCTTTACTTAGACCAAAGTTTACACATTCTCTTGGAGAAACATCTTCTTCCCCACCTAGTTTCCCTTTTTCATTGAGATCAGCAACTGAACTACTTCTTGGGAAGAAGTTACAATGTATGGTAAACTGGGCCAAATCATGGCCAAGGGCTTCAGATGGATGGGTTGCATAGCTTACTAGGTTGTCTCCGCATTGCAGAGGACTTTGGATAGCATTGAGGATTAAGTGGTTCATTCATCTTACCATTGTAAACACTTCATGTGATGTGGAATTGATGAGTGTTGCACTAAAATTCTGGTCCAAGAGTATTAACTCTTGCATGCTCTCTTTTGGCCCCATTTCCATCACATTAAGAGATATTACCATTCTCACGGGCCTACCTATCCAAGGTGCTAATGTGTTACGCCTGCTTGATATTCAGGATTCTTCTTTCTCGACTATAGAGGTTTCCTCTACCACTCAAACTTTGTAATCTACCACTATCCAGAAATGGCATGACATCACTAGGATTCCATCGACTGCTAAGCATGTCGAGTTCTTGTGGGTTCTCTTATGCATGTATGTATTTTGTCCTAACTTTGGAAAACATTCATGAAGTACTTATCCTTGGCGAAGACACTTGCTCTAGGTCAACCTTATGCCTTAGGCACTTTCCTCTTAGCCTCAGTTTATCAGGCCATGAGTAAATATATTTTTGATGAGCCTTACCATAAAGTTGATGGTGCCTTGTGGTTTGTATAGATGTGGCTATTTGCATATTTACCAGAGCTTTCAGATAGGGAACCTACCTCGTATAAGACTTTGGGACTTCATGTTGTGCATTCTCTATGTATCACGCCCTCTAATGATCTTATGTCCTTCTTCTTAGGTTTGGTAGATCAAGCATTGGTACACTTATTCTTGAGGCCTGATGATGTACATATCTCAGCTTGGAATCATATTTTGGCTTCATCTCAGCCATATCTGCATGATTTTGAAAGTCTTGTGGCCTCTACAAGTGCCACTTGTAGAGTACTTATCTCAGGAGGTTGCTTCGCCTTTTCATCTTCATTGTTTGAATTCCTGACTAGTCTACAACCATATCTCCCTTGTCTCTAGGCCCCGCTAGTTTGCTTTTCAAAAGTTTATCCTAGCTCAACCTCTTTTCCCTTCTGTCTAGCTAGGGAATTTTCCTTAATAGGCGAAAGCTTGATGGAGCAATGCTTAGAAAGGTAATTAACTATGAGGCGGTGTTGACCTTGCAATAGCTCCCTGCCTATGCCATTGTGGACTTACACCCACTGGAAAAAGAAATAATATACAATAGACCTTGCCAGACTTTCCATTTCCATTAGAAAGTTTAAAATTTGGAGTTTGTACAAGAACTGGTTAAGGAATATCAAACTCTTTCATGCTCCATTGGGATTACCGTTTTATCCATGACTCAATCCTTCTCTACTTGGTGGAATATCATATTTGACAAGCTCCTTAGTTCTTGCTCGCCTACCACATGTAAAAGAATCATTTGTTGCATTTTTATTCATTAATTTACCTCATGTTGATTTCCTCTTTTTTTTTTCTGCAGGACTTACTTCTTCTCCTAGTAGGCCTACTAAAAAACACAAGATGGCTAAGGAGAAGAATATTGCTTCTAGTAGCCGGCATAAAAAGCCCAAGCTTTTTGAAGATGTGAGGAAATCTTCTAACTTACGACAATCGTCACGCAGACCAGCCCATCAGTTTGATTTCTCTAATACTGTTGATGATCCCATTGAGGTTGAAGAAGTAGAAGACCCTTCTAAGAATAGTGAGCAAGGGTCAGTCTTCGAAGAAGAGGCCTCAAGAAAGGATGATTCACAGGATACTTGTAGTGCACCTGATAAGACAGAGACATCAGAAGACTCTTTGGATGAAAGGGCCACTACCATTGGAGAATGCCAATATGAGCATACTTCTCAGCCTACTCCCTCTCCGGTTTAATCTTTACCTTTCTCTTTCTCTTGTATTTTCATTTTCCCTTGCCTAATGTTTTCCAGTTTTCCAGCCTTCGTCGAGATCAGCTTTTTAGATAGAGGCGAAGATAGATTTATCTTCAAACTTGTCTTTCCTAGACAAGCCCACTTTTGCCCCCTAATCCTCAGTGAGTCCTCCTAGTGACTCAGATGTGGTCGTTGCTCGCTCTATTGTGAACCATTTTCTTGGCTTGGATCTGCTTTTGTATCTACTAGCCAAAAGGATGCTTTATGTGCAGCTCTGACGGTGTTGGCATCAACTTCCAAAGTGCCTTAATCCAAGGTGTTCATTTCAGAGGCCTTAACTCAAACTTCTTTTGTTTTCCCTGCTTTGGATTGTTCTTTGAAATCCAACATGGAGATCTCCTCCAAACTGAATGCCTTAAAAAGATAGAAAATAAAGTCTGTGCAAACCTAACTTGCCAAGAAACAAGCTACCCAATGGTTAAGTGAGTTACACGCTGAATATGATGCTGACAAAGAGCATATCAGGGCCTTGACTAAACACCTGGAGAAGGAAAAGGAAAAATTGGCCTCTTTGGTGGAGTAGGATGAAGTCTTAAAGACTTAGCAGCTTGAGCATCTACAAAAAGTCAAGTCCTTAGGCCAATTCTTAGCTAATTGAAACGATTAGACAACAAGATTGGCTTCAGAATTATAGGAAATTGATGCATCTCGCCAGCATTGTCTTGCCTACTAGGATTCTCTCTGTTCTTTCTATATCTCCATGATATGACTTTGACATTTTTGAACAATGATGAACTAATGAGACTTTGACTTGGGAAATTTGTAGCCATTTGTTATGGCCTTTTTCAGTTGTAAAGCCTCTTTCACGTACATGCTTCTTTGTATTATCTTCTATGTGTTTTTAGAGAGAAGATAGGTTATATGTCGGAAAATAGTAATGTTTTTAGATTCTTATTTTATGTCGAATAAAAAGAAAAAAAAAAGAAATGACATATACTTTCTTTCTTTAACAAATAAAATAATTCAATGACGCTTTAAATAAGTGTCATTCAATATAGATTGACCGTCATTAAATAATGGCACTTCAAATAAATGTCATTTCATGTATATTGACATTCATTAAATAATGACACTTCAAATAAGTGTCATTCTATTTAGATTTACCTTCATTAAATAATGACATTTTCTAATACGTGTCATGAGTAGAAAAATATTGCACTAGATAATGATTAACAATAAGATTAATTGAATCGCAATCTTATATTGATTCAATGATACTTTGAAAGCATCAACAAGTGAGTGTCATTATACCAAATTTTTGTAGTAGTGATAATTAACAATTATAAATGAATAGCTAGGCTCTTAATAAATGAACAAAGCACCTTTGAGTAATCATAATTCAAAAGAAGTGCTATATAATTAATGAATAAGTAAGCATCTCACTCGCCATTGAAGCCTAGCTCAAGTAGCAAAGGGGTAAGATGGGAACACAAAAGAACCAGGCTGGAACCTAAGAACATAATACTATAATGAAATATGCAAAGTGAATAGATGTTTAAAAAAAGTAAGCATCTCATGTTTGATTAATTTATTAATTATGAACTAAGTATAATCATGTTACAATTTTAATTGTGCAATTGTGCATGTTAATTATGAGTCATTTATGGGATGATCTAATATTGACTATCTATGGGTCTATGGTTTTATCTTCTCCCTTGCTTTGATATTCATTGGACCAAAACCCAATTATTCTCTTGTGCTATATATATAAGTAAGTAGAGCTCTAAAATTTTAATAAGGGTTTTTGTAGAACATGTAAAAGGAGAAGGAAAGAGCCATTGAACCATGGCTCTTCTTTGATCTTGTCCATTGCATATTTTCGAGACTTATAGCCACCATTGATTTTGGATCTACATTAGGTATGTTTTCTACACATGACGAATTGATATACTTCATTGTCCAATTAAAGTTATTATTTTGTAATGCATTTATTGGGTCTTTTGATTATTGATCATTGGCTTTTGGACCAATAAATACTTTAATTTATACAAATAATTTAGCAATTGGTATCAGAATACCTTTAATTGACATTGAAACGGTCAAATTCATTTTTCTAGTTTTTTTGGGTTTGTTCATTTTTGTTGGTAGTTTCGAAACCATGAAAATTTGTTCGCATTTTGTTTTCCATAAGATCAATCAAAGAAACAATTTTTTTCACTACTATTAATTATCGTTGCTTTAATTTGCATAGTAGAAACCTTTTTTTTTATTTGATTGACATATGGATGAGATATGATATAATGTATTAAAAAAAATCAAAAAAAATATATATATATTTTTTTTTTATAGAGTTCTTTCATCTTCCTCTTCATGTTTAGTAGAACTTTTATCATTTCTTTTTTCTTTTTTTTTTTGTTACAAGCAATACATGGTTTCCTATGGAGACGTGATTGATATTTGAACTAAAAGACATAAGTGGGACCCACTTATGTTTGGATCCCTATTTGCAATAGAAAACATTAAACCTTGTCAAACATGTCTTTCATCATGATGGATCGATTTTTGATAATTTTAATGGGACACACTTGGTCTTTGAACCATTTATTTGCGATTAAATAAAAGGTAAAGAAATATATTTATTTGAATGCATTAAATACAAATCAATGGCATTTAGAGAGAGAAAGAAATTAAAATAATGTCATGTCATGGTTTAATTGTACTTCTTTGGTTCAAAAAACCAAGATAAAAAAAAAAGTTGTTTTAATTGTTTTCACATTTTCCAATAAAAGCATCATATTTTCACAATTTACAATATTAGGTCTTTAACAATTTTGTAATATTTACCTAATTTTAGTTTTGGTATAGAATTGAATTTTTTTTACCCCATTTTACAATAAGTTTTTTTATATTGCTTTAACAATTTATGTTAGTGCTATTTGTGATTATTTATAGCATCGTATTGTGAATAAGATTGAATGTTTATAGACTTAGGTAAAAATGAGAAATACTGAATGCTTATGAACTTGCCTCTCGTGAGTCTAAGCATGTCAGATATTTTTTGGAATTGATGTTGCAATTGTAATTTCTTTCGTCTTGCATATCAATTTTACTAAAATTCATTCAACTAGTGACGTTGTCCTATCGATGACTTTATTATTTGGTAGAATGCTTAGTTTGGTGAAGAGATTTCACTAGTCATCATGAGCAGCGATAATTTACTACCATGTCGATTGGAAAATTGACCTGATTGGTTGTAATGGTTGGTGAATTATTCTTGAATATTATTATGAATCTTTTCGTATTTTATTGACCCTAGCATTTGGTGACCACTTTTGTGGGTCATTTAGTAAGCCAAAGGATTAAGCAATTTGCATGCCCTTATTTTACATGCATTTCTGACATTGCTCTCTTATTTATTCTTCACCTTTGAGCTTTCCTCAGTTTTTTGTTATCAAGAAACTTAATGAGACTAATTACAAGCAATGTGTTAAATCTCTTGTGATGAGTTTGACGATTATGAAACTGAACTTAGCTATGAAAGCTGAAGCTCCTCCAAAATTCATTGCTAAGAGTTCTGCAAATGAGAAAAAGTTCTATAAGGATTGGGAGTATTCCAATAGTTGTTGTTTGATTATCATAGAGAATCATATGGAGAACTTTATTTATGAAAGCATTCCCAAGATTAAAAATGTAAAAGAGTTCTTGGATGCTATTAGCAAAAAATATACAAAGTTTTCAAAGAATGAGGAAAATGAACTATCTGGTAATCATTGGGTAAATGTTTGTTTTGAATCTAATGTCATTGATGTGTCTTTTGATACTTGGTGCTTCGATAGTGGTGCTACAATTCACGCTTGCAATTCTATATGATTACCAGATATGGTGTACATGGGAGATGGTACAAGAGTCCAAGTTGATTTTCTAAGAGTTGTTAGATTGCAGTTTTGTACATTAAATTTTTTGGTATTGCAGGATATGGTGTACATACCATCGATCAAGAAAAATTTGATATAAGTGCCTACTTTTTATAGATTTGGATATAGTTTTCTTTTTTGATTTGGAAAAGTTAAATTGTATCGAGATTCTTTATTGATTGACAATGGAATACTTTTTAGGAGTCTTTATAGATTAGAGTTGTCTATTTTACTTGACACGCTACTCTTGTGTTATATTGTTAACAGTAGCACCAAGCGTTTTGAAATTGAAAAGTCTTTTATTCTTTGGCACAAGTGTTTGGGTCATATTTCCAAATAAAGAATTGAGAGAATAATTAGGGATGGGATTCTTCCAGACCTTGATTTTTAGATTTTGATACCTGTGTAGACTACATAAAGGGTAAATTGACCGTTAGGAATGTGAGTGTGGTCTCACCGAGTTGCTTAGGGTTATTCATACGAGATGTTGTGGGCCATTCACTCACTTTCTATAGGTGGCAACAAATGTTTCATCATGTTTATTGATGATTATTCCCAATATGGTTTTGTCGAGCTCATTCGTGAGATTTCTAAATCTTTAGAGGCTTTCAAAACTTTCAAAGCTAAAGTTGAGCTCCAACAAGGGAAGAAAATCAAAGTGGTTCATTCTGACATAGGTGGTGGGTATTAGGTAGATATGATGAGACGGGATGCAACCCTAGACCATTTGCATAGTACCTTCAGGAATGTGACATTGATGCTCAATATACAATGCAGGTACTCTAATCAGTGGATGAGATGAGGAATCCGCAGCTTCAACAGTGTGTTTGTATCTGCTTGTTAATTCTCGCTCTTGTGTTCCAATGGGGTGAAGCTTTCAAAACTGCAACTTATATTTTGAATCAAGTGCCTAGTAAGTCTGTTCTTAAGACTTCGTAAGAGTTATGGTCACATAAGAAGCCTAGCCTTCATCACTTCCATGTTTGGGGCTGCAAAGCGGAAGTGAGACCCTCCTGACACGCAATCAAACTCGATCAGAACTACCGAGTGGTACACTGTTAGTTATTGTGTGAGATCAAGATGTTCCAGGTTTTATTGCCCGTCCCATGCCACCAGAATGATTGAGTCAAATCAAGCTATCTATTTTGAGGATTCTATTAGTACAAGCCAAGGGCTAAAAGAAATTATGTTCAAAGAACACCAAGTTTTTATTCCTGTACCTATCATTTCCGCTCCAATCACTAGCCCTATTGTTGACCAATATCCAATAGCCACTCCTAATAATGAACCAATTGAGGAATTAGAGCTAAAAGCCCCAGATGTAGTCATGGATATACCCTTGAGGAGGTCATAAAGGGAGTGTAGACCTACAATTTCAAATGACTACATTATCTACATGCAGGAGCATGAGTATGATGTGGGTGATGTATCAGATCCGACTACCTACAAAGAGGCCATTACTAGTCCTCAATCCAACTTCTAGATTGATACAATGAAAGATGAGATGACTTCCATGTCACATAATAAAGTGTGGTGATTAGTAGGGTTTTTAGATGGTTGTAGACTCATAAGTGTGCAAATGGGAGTTTAAGACCAAGCACGATTCCAAGGGACATGTAGAGAGTTATAAAGCAAGATTAGTGGCCAAGGGTTATAGCCAACGAGAAGGTATTGATTACAAGGAAACCTTCTCTCCCATGTTTGCTAAAGACTCTCTAAGCATTATTATGGCTATAGTGGCTCATTTTGATTTGGAGTTGCATCAGATGGATGTGAGGACAACCTTCTTGAATGGAGACTTAGTTGATGATGTTTATATGTCTTAACCTACTGGTTTTGAGAAAGTTGGAAAGAGGCACATGATGTGTAAACTTCATAAATCCATTTATGGTCTAAAGCGGGCTTCCAGGCAGTGGTATCTCAAGTTTGATGAAGTTGTCACCACCAATGGTCTTAAGGAGAACATCATCGATCAATGCATATATATGAAGGTCAGTGGGAGCAAATACATATTCTTGGTTATATATGTTGATGATATTTTGCTCGCAACTAATGATACTAACATGTTGGTTGAGAAAAAGCAGTTATTCTTTAGCCATTTTGATATGAATGATCTTGGGGAAGTATTTTATGTCTTGGGTGAAAGTTGATTATGACTTGGCAAAACAACCAAGAACAGGGTGAATTGGTTTTCTCAAAAAAAAATTTGCAAATCAATAAGAAATCTATAATTTTAACTATAAAAACATTAAATAAAGAGATATAGAGTATAGAAATCAAACTCTAGATTTATAGTGGTTCGGCACACCCTTGCCTACGTCCACTTCTCCTCAACCTTCAACCGGTGAGGTTCGCTAGTTTCAAGCTCAACGAGCTTCTTCCTTTTACACTTAGTTTTGGATCCATTGGGCGCTAAAATTCTTCCAGCTATACATACTTGAAGCGCTAACATTTCGATGAGACTCTCTCTCTCTAGCTCGAGATAGATCCGTACAACTCAAGCTTATGATGAATGCAAAGCACTCAGAATACCACCATTGAATGAATGCACCAAGGATCTTGATTGAGAATTGATTAGCAAAAGAAATGGTGGTTAAAAGAATAAATGCAATAAGTCTCATAGCATTAAAATGATCCCCCACACTATATTTATAGAGTGGGAACTCGGCAAGAAAATAAGCTGCCAACCGGTCGACCATTTCATTAAATGCACTAGTCGTTGTGCATTTAATGCTTTGTAGGTTACCATTTTATAGTTGTTGTACTTGAGCAATTGCTAAACCGGTAGACCATTTACTTAACTGGTCGACCGTTTACTCAACCAGTCGACCGTTTACTCAACGGGTCGCCTGTTTACTCAACCGGTCGACCATTTACTCCTGGACCTATAAATGAGCTACTGCATCCAACCACTTGAGTTTCACAACTCAACCGGTTACCAACCAATCGACCATTTTCTCTACCGGTTCATAAAAATGAAAAACAAACATTTCTGGACATAAACGATCGATATTACCTCATTTGGTGCAAGCTGGTGACCTCTTTGGAGCAACAAGGATGACTGGACAACTCAACCAATTGCTTGTTAGAAAAGTCGTTTTGGGTCCATTTCAACTCCTTTTCGCTCCAAATCAGTTTCTAACTTTAAATAACTCTGTTAAGAACATTTTAAACTCCAAATAACTAGGACTTTATAAGTAAACATGGGTTTTAAAATATTTAATCAATTTAAAGTCAAACTTAGTAAAATCTAGTAATACGAAGAATCAGAAAAGGCCCAAAAATGGTCATGATTCTTTTGAACCAAATAAATTTCAAACCTTAGAAAACACTTTTGAATACACTATTAACTTTAAATGCCTAAGGTTTTATGCTCATATTTTAGTTTTCAAAAAGATATTCAATTTAGACACAAAACCGAGTTATGAAGAATATGTATGTAAGAGATGATATACCCTAAAGTGCATCAATGCATTCATCTTACATAGATTTCTAAGCTTACAAAATCTTCACTTGATGCTTGAGCTTGGAGTCTTGGTTACTTGTCATTTTAGATTTGAAATCTTGGTTCTTTGATTTGAGTGAACTTGACTTCCAAGAGCTTGATCAAATACACTATTGTCATCTTAAGCTTAGAATATCTTCATTTGATGCTTGATCAATTTCAACCTATGACTCAACTCAATGTTAACTATTAGTAACCAGTAACCTTGGTTTGTTATCATCAAAACCTCAATTAGAGGTACCCTTGGGCTAACATTGGGTATATAGATCTTATGATCTGAATATCGTATAATTTAGTTGATATCCCCCTTGAGACATCCATTGAACCCATTCGAAAATATTCAATATGGAAATCGTAACTCTATTGGTGCCAGTGTGAAGGATAATAGTTTTCCAAAAGCCAATGTCCTTAGAATTATATTGAGAGAAATCAGATGAAAACAATATCTTATTCTTCAGTTGTGGGCAACCTGATGTATGATCAAGAATGCACATGCCTTAGTATTGCTTTTGTTGTCAACATGTTGGGTAGGTATTTGAGTAATCCTAGTCAAATCCACTAGAAAATGGCTAAGAAAGTTTTGAGGTATCTTTAGGGTGCCAAGGATCTCATGTTGACATATCGGTGTACAAACACTTTTGAGGTGGTTAGTTTTAGTGATTTTGATTATGCAAGCTACGTGAATGATAAAAAGTTCACTTCTAATTATATCTTTATGATGGCTAAAGAAGCTGCCTCATGGAAAAGTGTCAAGTAGACACTTACAGCTTATTCTACTATGGAGGTAGAGTATGTGGTGTGTTATGAGGCTACTTGTCATGCAATATGGTTGTGGAACTTCATTTCAGCTTTGGAGGTTGTTCACTCTATTTCTAGATCACTAAAATTGTTTTGTAATAATTTTGCAACTATATCTTTCTCTAGGAACACTAGGAGCACTTCTCGCTCCACGCACATTGATGTGAAGTTCTATTTTGTTAAAGAAAGTTCTGCGAGGTCCTCATTACCCGATTGAGCATACGCCTCTGACTAAGGAGTGTAGCCAGCCCACTGGCAAAGGCTTACCTGTGTGTTTCGAACCACCGTCACATGCGATTGTTAGGAGCTTAGACTCTTTGTTTTAGTGGAAGTTTTGCCTTTTCATGTATTTTATAAGGAAAGCTCATGCATTTTTCGTTATTACATGCACATTTTGACGTTTGTCATTATCTTTTGATTTTGTGTCATTTTGATTAGATGAATGATATAATTATGTTTTTCATTCCATTGAATCAATATTCTTGTCGTTGTAATGCTTCTTGACTAGTAGTGCCTAATTATGTACAATTTATGCATCCTCTCGGTGTATTAATTGTATATGATTGGTTATAGCTATGTAAGTCTCTTGTGGAAGCATTTGAGTTATGATTTTGATTAGTAACTCCTGATTATGTATAATTTATATATTCTTTCAGTATGTTAATTGTATATGATTGTTTATGACTATGTAAATCTATTGTGAAAGCATTTGAGTTATGATTATGTCATATAAGTGAAAGAATGTTTGATTAATTTACTAATTATGGGCTAAACATAATCGTGTTACGATTTTAATTGTATAATTATGCATGTTAATTATAAGTCATTTATGGGATGGTTTAATATTAACTAGTTATGGGCACATGGTTCTATCTTCTCCCTTGCTTTGGTAAGTCCATTGGACCAAAGCCCAATTGTTCCCTTGTACTCTATATATATAAGTAAATAAAACCCTAAAATTTTAATAAGGGTTTTTGTAGGACACGTAAAGGGAGAAGAAAAGAACCATTGAACCATGACTTTTTTTTTATCTTGTCCCTTATAGATTTTCGAGACTTATGGTCACCAACGATTTTGGATCCACATCAGGTATGTTTTCTACACACGACGAATTGATATACTTCATTGTCTAATTAAAGTTATTATTTTATAATGTATTTATTGGGTATTTTGATTATTGATCAATAAATACTTTTGTTTGCACAAATGACTTAGCATCTCTCTCTTGATACCTGGCTCAAATGGTAAATGGGGACGGATGAATCGAAGATTCTAGACTCAAGTTTTTATAACTTATAAGAATAGAATACTACAAATATGTGTTAAAGTGAATGGATGTTTAAAAAAAACAGCATCTCAACAACCCCACAAAAGATTTCAAGTTTACGCCAACCTTTTTTATCAAGGGAATCAAACGTAAGCGTATGCACCCATTTCAACGGTTCCAGAGCTATTCTCAATCATAATGCCAAAAACTTTCTTTCTTAAATAGATATCAAATGCCTTAATATAATTTCTGTTTTGTTTTCCTTAATAAAATTCTGAATAGTTTCCTCAACTCCCAACACCCAATTCCCAAATTTATTAACACGCATTCCATGAATAGATTAAAAACTTTTTCATTTTGCATCAATATTGTCTTTTAGCCATCACTTTCATGTCTTTGGTAGGGAGCATCCTGTGGGTCTCAATTATGCCTCCATTTTGTCAAATAATATAGACTAAATCATAATAACATGAAACTGCCTCTAAATCAATATTCGGAGACTCTCAAGTATTTCACATTAATCAGGGCTTTGCTCTATGAGGTCTCATGTTTGGTTCCATTCCAACCTTGTAAAATTAACCTTCAAATGGTCCCATTTCAGACAAAAATGTCCCTAAAAGTGCAAACATTTTTTTTGAAAAGAACTAAAAGTGCAAATATTAAACCTCCACATGTTAACTAAATCCTCATGAACATTTTGTCCATCTTATCTTATACTTAAATCTTTAAGGATATTTTGTCAAAAAGTATACTTTATAGTTGTGTTTGGATTTAAAAGAGGAGTAATTGATAGGAATAATCTATAGTTTGATCGGTCTTCTTTAATTAGTCTCACCTATTGATTAACTAGGAATAATCTCAAGTTTAGGAAGTCTCGAATCTTAAATGTCTGAGGCATCGATGACTGACTATAAAGTTAAAATAATCCTATATGGCTTCTCTCTCCTTAATCTCGCCACATGTCATTATCTAATTGGTCCCTAGAACTTTTATTTTTTAAAAAAATTATTTTGATCCCCACCCCTATACTCTTTTGCCATTTGTAAATATCTAACTGGTCCTAGAATTTTTATTTTCTAAAAAAATATCCCCACCTTAGTCTTGAACGAACAAAGCAATGGTGGTACCGTTGTCAAATCCGGCACCACTCTTCGGTATACCCTGCAAGTTCAGTCCACCTTCGGTATACCCTGCCAATGGAAGCTCTAATGAATCTTGGACCAACAACTCATTGAGCAAACAGCTAGCTGGGATGATAATGTCATTCTCATTGAGACTGTAGCTAGCTAAGCTTAGATGTGTCAACAAAATCGATTGACTAATAGTTAGATTGATAAGTGGGTTCAATAACAAGAAATGCCTTTAGGGCCTTTTGATTTTTTTTATTGGTCCATTCCCAAATCGATGCCTTCATTGAATGACTACTGCTTTTCAGAAGAGAGAACAACACAGAGAGAAAAATGGGAGAAGGAAAAAAGGTTAAAAAGAAAGAAAGAACATGGATCATCCTCAGAGGCGCAAAGCAGTGCTATGGAGATCACCCATGATGAGCTTGTCATCATCGGACGACATAACACTGAGATCGAAAGGTTTGTTTTCTATAGAATAGTTGAAGAAGATAGCGTTCGGACCTATCATCTCCGGTTTCGATTGTTGAGCTAAACAAATTTGTGGGTCTGGAAATAACAGATATGTCGTCATCTAAGCCAACATCGATCGTATCTTGGAGATGTGGAGATCCAAACAAGGTCAAAAGAGAAATGAATTCACAGATCTTGATTGGCGTCTAGCCTTCACAACGATGAGTTCGACTTCACCTGCACCAGTATACATATCCACTTGCTCGTTTCTTGCCTCTTCTTCATCTTCTCCTCATCCAATGTCGTCCAGAACATGCCTCCGATGAAAGCCCCATGTTGTTATCTCATCCTCTCCCACCACCAGCCTCCCACCACCAGCCTCCCACCACCAGCTCAATCTCTCTCCCCTTTAACCTTCCTATTGGGCCACCAACCACCTCATGAACACTGCCCCATAAAAACTCAAACTTGTGTAAGGAAAACTTGACCGTCGTCGTCGTCGTCACCAAAATTACAGACAGAAAGAAGTGGTGGGTTCGCTGATGAGTGTAAAACTTATTTATTTTTAAGCCTATTTTTTATGTATATTTGAAGCTTAAAAGTTCAATTTATTGCAAAAATATGGAGTCTTCACCCAAATTTTTGTTTTGTAGAAATCTAAAGAAAATAAGAAAAAATCAAACAGAAAAGCAGGAAAAATGGCTAAGATAGAAAATTGTTGAATGTCGTGACCATTTCACCTTTAATAAGTATCAAAACTCGAGACCTTGATGTAGAAGAAATAATACGCAATAATCAAAAATACAATGCAACAAACATTAAAAGAAATCCTTAAGGAAGCAACAAAAACTTTGTCGTGACATTTCCATAACACTATTGTGAACATGTCAAGGCAAGAAGACGACAAGGAGTATACATACGCGTCTAATGTTTATTGTGACACATTATGTGAAGAGAGTAGAAGAAGCATGTCGCGACATCTCGAAAGTTTTTCGCAACAAATAACAAAGAAAATGGCAGTAGAACATTGTCGCAACAATGAAAATATGTCGCAATAAAAGATGAGCAGAGATCTTGAACCAACATTAGACTTATGTCGCAACATTGAAATGATTGTCGCGACAAAATCAAAGGGTATACTGAAGAATGAATGTCACGACACTTGAAAAGGTTGTCGCGACAAAAGCAGGCCAAAGTTCACAAGATTTTCTTGCAACAAAAGTTTTTATGTCATGACAAAACCCCCAGAGATCGGTAGTGTAAGGCAAGGAAAGCATGTTGCGACAATTGAAACTTTATTGATGACATTATTGATGAATCCAGCTGAACTTTGTCCGCGACATTTAGCCAAACTTTGTGTGACAGGTGCGCTCAGGTGTGGGGCAGAGGTTTTGTCACGCTGACGATGGTTTCTGGCGGGCGACGTCTGTCAGAGAGATGTAAACCACGAGATTAAACACGTTCTAAACACCGTATGTAACTAAGTGAGAGACATATGTTTGATCTATATTGCGACGTTTCTGGCTTTATTAATAACTTTGTTGTGACTAAAGACATTATCTTCAGTTTGTCGTGATAAATGTGACAAAGATTGGTAGATAGATTGACAATGTGATGTTCAAGTTGTTTGACGTTCAAATGACTGACATACTGTGGAGACGATCGACACGGATTTCGTGGGTTGTTGTGTTGTATGAGTTCGACTCTTGGGTTGGGGTCAGACGACGTATGGAAACAGAGAACCGCGTTTGCAAAGCGGAAGTATTATAAGCTTTTGCGTATATATTATTTCGCTGTTTTGGTTTTTCATTCTTATATTGAAGTGATGAATATGGGTTGAAGAATTCCACGTGCGGATCGTTAAATCGACTTTCTATCTGGCTTGATGATTCTGATTATTGCGATTCGGTACGTTGGTTGATTCCGCGGTTCGATGATTGCGTTTCGTCAACGATCGTTGTCTTGGCAGATCAGTTATGAAATCCTCGGAAGATTGTTGATTGTCGTTGTTGATGAATATTGCCGGTTGAAAGTAATGGATTGATTGAAGGTGATGTTATTTTAACGGTGACTGATGCAAAAGTATGGTGACTGTGCCTAGAAAGGAGTTCAGCATTTGTGTTCGATTCCGAGGATCCTCACGAGTGACACCGAGATATGGACTGCACGAGAGCATAGAGCAATAACCCGGAGTATGATAGATTGATATCTATAGAACTAATATACTCTAAATATCACTTTGATAAATCACTGGTGATGTTTTAACCTTTGACTTCAATGTTCCTTTCTAGGTGACAGTAGAAGTGTGTTCCCGAGGAATAATAATCATTTGATGATTTATCAGTTTAATAATTAGAGGTTTCATCTCAGTTTAAGAGAATGTTTGTGATCTTGTAAGATGGGAGTGATTATTCAGACTAAACTACAAATTGAGATGTCAATTAAATTGAAGGAGGCTTGTGTTATCCTATCAATGGGGGCAAGTAGACTTCAGTCCTAGAAATGGTTGTGAAGTACTAGTTTTGGAAAAACAACCAGATCTTAGAAAGAGGATCAAATTCTAAAAGTAGTTATTTAGACCCATGGACCTAGTTTAGGAATATGGTTTTCTAAAGAGTAAAATGTATAGTGTCAGGAGGTATTCTAAGGCCATAATACTATGCTCTTAGACAAATCCAGAATTCAAGTTCATGACTATATTATTAGTAGACATATGCAAATTGATGATGAAATCATGGTCCCATTTCAATGTTATTCAACCGATTGAAACCTCTAATCTATTTAGTTTTAATTTTCTTTTCATTAAAGAACAAGTACATAAATTCTTTCGACCTTCATTTGACTAGTTAATCCGATCTTGAGTTAGAGGTTCAAATAGTGATGATCTGGTGATAGGGGTACTTGATCTTTAGATTTTTCATCGATCCTGTAGAATGATATCTGAAATTATAATCCATTTTATTATGTGTATGATCTGTGCACTTGCAATGATTTAGACCAAATTGAATTTTAAAATATATTATCATAAGCAAACAAAATAAAAATAGTAAAATAAGTGAGCAACAAGTTTTATAGCATTGTTGTTGGGGACTGAATTTAGTTTCTGGTAGTAGTGACAGGAAATTTGTCAACATATTTGATTTTGTTCTTATAAGAAGTCAACAAGTCTTATGGCATCGTTGTCAGGGATTGAAGTAGAGTTTAAAGATCAATATTCCAACCAAAAAGAAAATTGCTAATTTTGACATTTTTATCTTTTTATGAAAATATTTAAAAAAATACAAAAATAGTTTTAACTGAAGAAGTGGATTCAATGAATGTCTTTCTTTTGTTCTAAACATGTTATAATCAAGTCTATCTAGTAACTTACTTTGATGTTAGTGTGCTATAATTTCAGGTGATTCACATGTATAGAAGAATTTGAGCTGATTTATTGCCACTAGACACTGAGTTAGAGAAGACAATCAAAAATCTCAAGAAAGAAAGAGCATCAATAGAAGCATCAGTTATGGCATATGAAGGAGAAGCTAATCAGAATGTACCAGTTGTTGCAGCTGATAGACCTCAGTATAGACAGAGGAAAATGGAAGACTTCTGGAGACCAATTATCATAGAGGAATATTCTATCAAAGGCAGCCAGCTATAGAGGCCAACAACTTTGAATTAAAGCCTGCCCTCATGTATGGTGCGGCAAACATCGATTAACAGGCACCAGGTGAAGATCCCGAATGTTGTGGCGGATTGTGAGAATGGTCAGCATAGTGAAGCTGAATGAGTCAATCGGATGTTGATCAAACTGATTTGTTTCCTTTTAGCTTAAGGGATACAACAGCAAGTTGGTTTGAGTCACTACCCTATGGATCAGTAGATAATTGGGAAGAGCTTGTGGAAGCTTATCTAGGAAGATTTTTCCCTCCTGCTCTAACTTCTAAGAGGAGAGGAGAAATCATTTTTTTTAAACAAAAGGAGGATGAATCTTTATTCACTGCTTGGAAAAGATTCAAATAGCTGTTGAGGAGATGTCCCATGCATGGGATTGAGAATATGACTCAAATGGACATCTTCTACCATGCAATGAATTACACTTGAAAGGAGCGTGGATCACCGTACTCTGAGAGTGCATTCGGGGAGGAAAAAGTGTTGAGGCTACTCGGTGATAGAGGGAACTAGCAAAGAGCAACTATAGAATTCCATCTAAGATTCGAGGGCTTAGTAAATTTGAAGGTAGAGTAATTGAGCTGAACAAGATGTCAACAATTGAAGCTAAGCTAGATACAATCATGAACAAGATGAACAACCGGGAAATAATGAAGTAGGAGTGATGGAAGGTGCTAGGCAGAAATGTGTTGCTGATGAGGGACTTGCTCATGAAGGTCCCTATTAGGTTGAGGAAGCTCATTTTGTTAATGGGAATAGAAGCTATAACT
This sequence comes from Tetrastigma voinierianum, assembly GCA_016808115.1. NCBI lineage: Eukaryota > Viridiplantae > Streptophyta > Magnoliopsida > Vitales > Vitaceae > Tetrastigma > Tetrastigma voinierianum. The sequence goes on from JAEQBH010000584.1 coordinate 295,655, forward strand.
TCAAGCTAAACAACAACCTTCCAACCCACTATACTCTAACCTTGAGGAACCATGAGAACTTTTCTTATGGAGGTGGAATGCAGTAGGGTCAAATACCGATTCAAAATTTTCAAAATTATCATAACCAAGCACTACCTGGTTTCCAATGACAACAACAAGGTGATCAAAGAGCAAAAAATCAAGGACAAAGGAGATCCTAATCCTTTGAAGATCAAATGTTGACTTACATGTTTGAGAAGAATAGGATATTGAACCTGCATGAGCATAAATTTGCTGGAATTGCAATGTTGCAGGCAAACACAATTATGTTTCAAGCCAACACAAATGCTTCCATGAAGAATCTGGAAACTCAAGTAGGGCAGTTGGCCCTTGCTATGCAAAATCAATCTAGGGAGTCTTTCCCTAAGGACAACAAAAAGAATCCCAAGGACTGCATGGCAATCACACTAAGAAGTGGGAAAGAGTTGAAGGGTAGCAAGGAAGCTAAGTAGAAATAGACTGAGGCTAAAACTGAGAAAGCATATCATAATTCAACAATCATTGAGAAAAAACAGAGTAGAAATGGGGTCTCAGATGAAAAAGATCAATTGAAAAAGCAAGGTGAAGTGGCAAAAGAGGAGACAGTGCAAAAGGAGGAAGTGAGAACTTATCAACCTCCTATCCCATTCCCACAAAGACTGAAATAGTCTAAGCTGGATGGTCAATATGCTAAGTTCCTGAATTCTTTTAAGAAGCTAGAAATCAACATCCCCTTCGCTGAGGCGTTAGCTCAAATGCCACACTATGCAAAGTTTATGAAGGTCATTATCAGCAAGAAAAGGAAGTTAGATGAAGGGGGAGTGGTGAGCTTATCTACCAATTGCAGTGCTATAATTCAGAAGAATCTTCCTCGAAAAATGCAAGATCCAGGGAGCTTCACAATACCATGCACAATTGGGAACTTTGAGTTTGGTAAAGCTTTATGTGATTATGGTGTAAGCATTAACTTGATGCCTTTATCGGTGGTGAGAAGACTGAGTTTGGGGGAGTTAACTCCCATTACAATGTCCTTGCAGATGGCAGACAGGTCAATGGGTGCTATGCAAAATCAAGTATCAAAACAGTGTCAACTCCTAGAGAACCAACCTAACACCTTCCACAAAAACCTAAGTGTTAACTTGATTAGTTTTCAAAATAATCATCAGCGTCCTCCCCCAGCCTAGCTCTTGTCACAAACCTAGCGGACTAACCCTGACCTCGGTGATGGGGTTGCTTTTGTTCCATAGCTCTTTTTTTGTAGGAGTGCAATGCTGGGGGTATCGAACTCACAAGTGTCCATGCTTAGGGGTCCACCGATGACTCTCAACCCAGTGGGTTTGGGCATCAAGTCATAAGGATCTTCGACCACTAACTCTTCGAGGTTTCACCTCCAAACTCTTAATGAGTTCAAAGCTCAGCACCTACAATTTGCTAAACTCTACCTGATATTCACCTATAGCAGGCACAAGTCGGGTGACTCCCCAGCGAGTTGGTTTAGAGACCTTAGGGATTTAAGACTTTCGTCATATACCCCTTGGACCGTGCTCGGGTTTCAAGGCAAAGTGTCACAATTTCATTCTTTTCTCTTATTTTGCTTTTTCTTTTCTCTTTTTCTTTTCTTTATTTGCTTGAAAGACTCATTGGTCTTATTCGGGGTCTGAGCCTATTAAAGGTGGTAAGATGGACAGAAATTTGGACTTTTCACGGGAGCAGAGGCAAAACCCAGTTCAACCTATAAATGAAATCTAATGTGCACAGTGTGTGGTTAGTTCAAAGTGGAAGAAAAAAGGTTGGAAAAGAAAGGAATTTCAACTTATTAGCAACTCAATTGGGCATAGCACCATTCTAACATCAACATAATTAGAACAAATTTCAATTTCTCATACTATAAGTTGGGCATTATAAAAAAGTTTTCTAAAAATGAGAAATTGAAAGCATGAACTAGAAACTAAAAACATGAATTATATTGTAACAAAAACAAACTAACTAGCAAGCCATTCAACTAAACAAAACAGACTTGCTCAAAACATAAATCAACACTTCCTCCCTTAACTCTCACCCCAACCAAATTCTACATTGTCCTCAATGTGGTTAGGGAATGGAAATTTAAGGGAGGAAGTGATACCTCCTTGGAGAAATGTAGTCGATTGCGGAGCGGAGGAACCATATGAAACAAGAAACAAAAGAGATGAAAAGTGTTAAACCAAAATATTAACAGTGCAAAATATGATCATGCCACAAGAATGAAAATAAAAAAGATAAAACTATGCTTCCCAAAGAGGCCTTATTCACTCCATTTGGGCTTCAAATGATCAAGTTGGAAGAAGAAAAGAGAGGTTAAAAGTGACCAATTGGAGAATTTTGAAAATTATGTATTTATCATAATTTAAAAAGTATTCTTTGTGACTATATTTAGATTCTACACTCTCTAAGCTTTCCAACGATACCCAGATTACCCAAAACGGAATTCGGATGAAAAAGTTATGGTCAAAAGAAACTAGGAGTGCATAAATCTAGGAAGCTGCCAAAATTCATGCGAAAATTCGCATGCTGTGAAATTTCGTAGGCATTACGAATTATGTGAAATATATATATATATATATATATATATATATATATATATATATATATATATATATATATATATATATATATATATATTTTTAAGACAAATTTTGTTTGTTTATTTATTTATTTATTTATTTCAAAAGAAAGCTGAATTTTTATTTTTCTTTTTTAAATATATATCAAATAAAACTTTATTTATATATATCAAAGACAATGTTTTTTTGCATTATGCTACATGATCTCTGATAATCACACTTGGAAATTGTTTTTTCACTGCGAAAATGGGGTACCCCCCCTTGAATTTAGCGGGGATGAATACGAAACCTTCTGATGATCTTGTGAAATTTCTACGAAAAATTTTGTGCTGCGAATTTTCAACCCTTGTGAAATATTCGGGGTTTTGCTCTGGACCTCCCATGCTGTAGAAACTAAGCACAAACCTGAAAAAATAAGCCAAGAAAAATTAAAAAAAATGCAAGAAAGTAAAAGATAAGCTTAAAACAAAGATTAGTAAATTAGAAAATCTAAAAGAGAAAAAAAATGATGCAAAAGCGAGATGTAAATAAAATACAAATAAATAAAACAAAAAACAAAACAAGAGTGGACTCTACAATCTCAGGGGGCAAATATTTTTTCATCGAACTCCCCTACACTCTCCATCAGCTCCTCTTGCAGCTTTTGAGCATATTGTTCTCCTCACCTGTGCCAATCAGGCAAACTTCTTCTGGTTCTTGTTCCTCTGATGGTTCGTGCTTGCTGCTTAAGTGAAAAGCATTGAGCTCCAGTGTCATGTTGCCAAACGTAAGCTGCATGACTCCATTCCGGCAGTTGATGATGGAATTTGATGTGGCCAAAAATGGTCTCCCAAGTACGATGGGCACATAATTAGTCCCCACTACCACTGGCTCGATATCAAGAACAACGAAGTTTACCGGATAGTAGAACTTATCCACCTTCACCAAAACATGTTCAACTACGCCTTTAGGAAATTTCACCTCTATTTGCCAAAGATAAGGTGATGGTGGTAGGCTTTAATCCTCCCGACCCTAGCATTTTGTGGCGAGATAGGTACTTGAGTTTACTTGGCTCCCCGAATCCAACAGTGCTTTTTACTGAGTTCCCCGATGTTTACTGAAATGGTAGGGGACCTTGGATCTTTGTATTTCACTAGGGTCTTACATTGGATGATGGAGATCACCTGTTATGTAGTTGTCGCCTCACATTGACCCTCTTTCTGATTACCACAGTCTTTTTAGAAATTTGGCATATCTTTAGGACTGTTTGATCATGTTTAGAAGAGGGATATTGACTTTCACCTGCCTCAGTACCTCAAAAATTTCAGTTGGGTTGTTCACCCTCTTTTGCCTCTTAATGCTTGAGGAAATGGTGGAGGCATGCTCTTCTTCATTATGTTTTCCTTGATCACTATCTGTTCCGGCTCCTCATTTTGTTGTTCCTTGGTTGCATCCAGTGGCTTGGGTATTGGTTGATCAACTTCTTTACCACTTCTCAGAGTGATAATGGCTTTCACCTCATCCATCTTGGGAGCAGCTTCATTAGCACTAGCTACATGATGGATTCCTTTGGGATTCTGCTGGGTTTGTGAAGGGAATTTTCCTTGTTCCTGCACTTGTTGCTGATTGGTGAGCCTTGAAGTAGATCTTGCTGGTTGTCTATTTTACGAAGCGATATCATTTTAGAACCCATCTATTATGTGTCCAGGTGCTCTCCACGGTAATTCTCACGAGTTAACTACATTGATTGCCCATACATAACTTCCCGCAAGCTACCTACCACCTTGCTCCGAATTTAGAATGTGCTTCAATGGAGATGTTGAGTTGTGGTGGTTATTGGCGAGATGAAACCATATTGTGGTTGTGCGTGCGGGGTGCATCATTGGGGCTTTGGTTTCCATGAAATTTGGGTGGTTCACCTGTTAGGGTTATAGGTATTGCCATAAGGGTGTTAGTTGGAAACATGATGACGACAAGTGAAACCAATCGTGAACCATCTCTCGCTACTTTATTTAGATGTTGGGACAAATTTCTCTCCCGCATGCTCAGTTGACATTGGAGTGACATAAGCGGCTTGTGCGTAGGACCTTAGTCACTGCACGCACCTCATGTAATCTTCTCGCTGATTAACGGCAGCTACTAGTTAAGGTTGAAACTTATCCTTCATGTCAAAACATCTCCAGGAGAGTACATGCGACCCTTGTCTTTGTTTGGGGTTGCAATATTTCCATTTCCTAGGACTAGGCTCATCCTAACCTTTTGAAACTGACCTCATACCCCAGAGAAGATCAAAGCTTCCTCTGGATTTTGCTCAAGAAGTCTCCTCCACATGTTGATCTCAGGCTGATTAGCCGTGGAAGGAGAAATCCGTCATAAAAGTACGACTGACAGCCATAATAAAACCACCATGGTGAGGACAAGCTTGTCCTTCCATATCACCTTTCCCGGCATGCACCAATTTTCCATTTCGACCTTGGAGTGAGAAGGTGGAGATTTGCCTCTTCAGGCCCATTTGTTACGTGGGTGGGAGAAAAATTTCTTTAAGACTCGACTGGATCTCTGTCCGAGTTTAATGTATCTGGTCTTAGGGAGTTAGGCTAAATCTGGCTTTATCCTTCAATAGGAAAAGCTGACCTCAATAAATTAAAGTAGTATCTCATCACGCCAGTGTTGCCAAACCTCTTCAAATTCCACGATGTATTATGAGTTCTCACTCTCCCTTTTCCTGAAGAGTGAGGCTTGTGCTTCTAAAGTCAGAGTCTAACAACATGTCTCGATTGGAGGCCTGATGCATGATGGTGCACTCATTAGAGTGAAGTGTATGTGGTCCCTCAGTGACATAAATCATTGAAGTTCCTCCTCTCTGTGACTCTCTTTTGCTCTTCATGTGGGGTTGTCTTTCATGTGGAGGGTTGTTGGATCGAAATTACGAGTTCCACGGCTGTCCAGTTCACATGGAACCACTAGTTTTTCTCACTAATCTTGCCTTTTGTATTCCCTAGTCCCATAGGTATGGCCCCATGACAAGGACAACGCAAGCAAAGAGGCAAAAACAACTCTACCAAAAGGGTTAATGTTAGTAAAAAAAAATATACAGTGATATGAAATTAATCAACCTAGCAGTAAATTGCTATAAGGGCCAGTAGAAAATAGATTCATGGTGCTTGTGATGAGGATCACAGAGTGTTGAAACAACTACCATTTGCATTAAGAGCTTATCCACAATGGTGCCATTGAGTTGAATGTGGAAAATGTCGTAGGGGTGTCTGAATCCAAAATTTATAAATGCCTCCCTCTTGCCGTAGCATTGCTCTTTGGTATAGTGGCTCTAGGATCGTCCACAGGGATGGGTTTTCTTCATAGAAGTGACTAATACTGAGGTTCACACTAGTGATTATAGTTTGGATGTTGGGATTTGATAAAAGCAGTGGGTTGTAATGGTTGAAATTTAAATTAAAATAAGTTAAAATGTAAAAGAAATCTCCTTGAAGTATCAGGACACTTAGCTTGGATCCTATGGTAAATGAAGGGTTCTCGGGCCCTTTTCCTCGTGTTAGTGAAGATGACCTATAGTCATTTCCCAAACCGGATCTTCATTTAGCTATAAAACCTAACCCTTAATAACTATCCTTTGAAAAATGGTATTCACTGAACATTAATGGTTTCACACAGTAAAAGCATAACTCCTTGACCCACTTTCCAATGATTGATAAATGGCAACTAACGAATCTCAGTGGATATAGCAATAAGCATCCACTGAACCCTAAAAGATTACCAAATACGGATCACTCAAGGTGCATCGAAGGAATTTAAACCTAGGGTTCAAAGGAAACACATGAATGTCAGTGAATACATGTGTTGAAAACATGAGAGCCCCCTGGTTTACCACAGTTCCCTTCCCAGTGTCTTCTACCTCAAGGAAGAGAGGGATTTAGCTGTTCATCCTTTGAGTTGTCATCCTCAGAGGCTGTTTGGCTAGTGAGAAAATGAGAGAAAGTGAGAGAAAATGAGAAAAGGCGGGAACTGCTACAAGCTTCCCTCCAAAAAATCTATAAAAAGTGAAAAAGTCCCCTTACAATGTCGTGTCTCGGGGCTTTTATAGCCAAACCCCAATAAAAATTACCAAAATAACAAAGCAAACACTATTACAAAAGGGGACAAATTGGGAAGAAATCGAAAAGGTAACAAAAAATCAAAAAGTCAAGCGTAGGAAAAGTCTCGAGTGACTGTAGCAGATACCAAATGCAAAGTGTAATATAATTGAAATCAAAATTTATAAATCGCGAGGATTTGAAATTTCTTAGGGTTCACCTTGAAATTGCCAAGAGACTCGCGCATCTCTGCAATTATGTTTACAGTTGCGCCTCTTTACTTGCTCTGATTCCAATTGATTTCTTCCGTAGCGAGTTCAGATCCTATAATAGTATAAATAACATAAAAACAGCAAACTTTGCCATAACATTTGATTAGTAGCATTGCGGAGTCCTTAACATGCCAAGCTGGGTTAATTAGAGTTGATTATTACACAAAAGTGCTCAAAACACATGTGAGGTGTAAACCTTTTCTTTAGGTAGTAATCATCTGGTGTAACCATGATGGGAGATATGATCAATTTAGCTTTGATTTCCTCAAATGTAGACCTGCATGCTTCATCAAATTCAAACTTTGCATCCTTCTCAAGCAATCTACATAATGGTCTTGCAATTTTTGAGAAATCTTGAATGAACCTTATGTAAAATCTTGCATGCCCCAGAAAACTCATGATTCCCTTCATTGTGGACTGAATTTGGAATCAGGATTTTTTATCAAAAGAAATCTTAAGCTTGGTGGAAGCAAGACCTCTGCCCAAATTTATACCCCAAGCTATGCCTTGATCCTACATAAAAGAGAAAGAGAAGAATGACACTTCTCCCAATTTAAGGCTAGGTTCTTATCCTTGCACCTTTTAAGTACAGTTTCCAATTTTTCTAAGTAGCTCTCAAAGCTTGACCCCTACATAGAGAAGCCATCCATAAAAATTTCCATTACCTCATAATCAGAGAAAGGCAGTTCACATCTGCTTAAAAGTAGCGGGTGCATTACAGTCAAATGACATTCTTCTAAACATAAAATGCCGCCTTATTGTATGATTGTGGTCTTCTATTAGTCCTTAGGTGCCATGGCTATCTGATTGTAACCAAAATATTTATCTAGAAAACAATAATGAGAGTGTCCTACCAACCTGTCCAGCATCTGATTAATGAATGGCAGGGGCTAATGAACCTTCCTGGTAGTAGTGTTCAACTTTCTATAGTCAATACAAACTCTCTATCTAGTCACGGTTCTTGTAGGAATAAGCTCATTCTTTTCATTTATGATAATTGTGAACCTCCCTTCCTTGGAACTACATAGACTGGGCTCACCTAGGGGCTATCTGATATGGCATATATAAATCCTGCATTTAGCCATTTAAGAACCTCCTTCTTCACCACCTCTTTCATCACTAGGTTCAGCCTTCTTTGATGTTCAATTGAAGTCTTTGCATTCTCCTCCATGAGGATTTTATGCATAATTAAGTGGGCTAATCCGCACCAGATCTTGACCAAGTAATAACATCCTAGTGTTTTCTAAGGGTTTCTATCACTTTTTGCTATTTCTTTGTAGTCAAATCAGCTGCTAATATCACAAGTTTGGACCTTCATTTTCCTAAAAATGTATACTTCAGATGTTTTGGTAACACTTTTAGAATCAGACCTTTAGAGCTCTTTTCTTCCTCTTGGACTTTTTCTTCTTTGTTTAGATTATCTTTACTTTTTTCATTTAAGCTCAAAATAGTTTCTTCTATAAGCTCTTCCTTCTCAAAAACATAATTGTAGAGTGAAGCAGAGATGTAATCAACAAATGAGTTCTCTTTCATTAAATTATCATTATTTTCTTTACAATAAGGAATTACACTATTAATTTTCATGCATTAAGCCTATTCAACATCATGTTGCCTTAGACTTTGGTTAAGGTTGAAGTGGACTTCTTCTTCCCCAAATTTCAAGGTAAGCTCTCCTTTCTTCACATCAATCAAGGTTGCTCATGTGGCTAAGAATGCTATGCTAAGCAGAATTGGAATCTGCTTGTCTTCCTCAAGTCTATCATAACAAAGTCAACTGGGAAAATGAAATTTTCCACCTTGACCAGCACATCTTCCAAGACGCCTCATTCTTCTCGAGATGGCTGGCTGACGTGGTTTGATAACTTGCGCCGCAGTTAGGCCTTATCACTTCATTGATTTTGAAAACCATTTTTGTGTAGATATATTTATAGCTCATCTTGCCTTTATTTGCTTTCTTCTTCTTTCAGTACTAAGGGACTAGCAATGTGTCGGTTGGGGGGAGTGATTACTACCCAAATAGTGCTATTTTACACCCATATTAATACAGGTTTGAGCACTTTTTGTGTAATAATCAACCTAATTAACCCACTTGGCATGTTAAGGACCTTGTAATTCTACTAATCAAATGTTATGGCAAGTTTTGTTGTTTTTATAGGCTATTTATACCATAGATAGGGATTCAACTCAAGCATGAAGAAATCAATTGGAATCAAAGAAGAAAGAGGCAAAACCAAAAGCACAACAGAGAGATGCAGTAGCCCTTGGCAATTTCGCGCAACCCCTGCTAATTTTCATAGCCTACAAAATTGCCTGCGGAAGTTTCTTGCCACTATAGACTTTTCCTGTTGCTTTTGACTTTTTGATTTTTTGTTAACTTTTGGATTTCTTCCCAATTTGTCCCCTGTTGTAATAGTGTTTGGTTTGTTATTTTGGTAATTTGTATTAGGGTTTGGCTATAAAAGCCCCGAGACAAGACATTGTAAGGGGACTTTTTCACTTTTTATAGATTTTTTGGAGGGAAGCTTGTAGCAGTTCCCTCCTTTTCTCATTTTCTCTCACTTTCTCTCATTTTCTCACCAGCCAAACAGCCTCTGAGGATGACAACTCAAAGGATGAATGGCTAAATCCCTCCCTTCCTTGAGGTAGAAGACACTGGGTAAGGGAACTGTGGTAAACCAAGGGGCTCTCATGTTTTCAACGCAGGTATTCACTAACATGCATGTGTTTCCTTTGAACCCTAGGTTTAAATTCCTTCGATGCACCTTGAATGATCCGTACTTGCAATCTTTGTATTTCAATGATGTTTATCATGGGGATCTAATGATTCGCATCGCTTACTTATCAATCATTGGTGTCAATATGAATCATGCTTTTACTGTGTGAGACCATTAATGTTTAGTGAATACCATTTTTCAAAGGATAGTTATTAAGGGTTAGGTTTTATAGCTAAATGAAGATCCGGTTTAGGAAATGACTATAGGTCATCTTCACTAACACGAGGAAAAGGGCCCGAGAACCCTTCATTTACCATAGGATCCAAGGTCAGTGTCCTGATACTTCAAGGATATTTCTTTTACATTTTGACTTATTTTAATTTCAATTTCAACCATTACAACCCACTACTTTTATCAAATCCCAACATCCAAAATATAATCACCATTGTGAACCTCAGTATTAGTCATTTCTGAGAAGAAAACCCATCCCTGTGGACGATCCTAGAGCCACTATAATGCCGTAGCATTGCTACGGCAGTAAGAGGTATTAGGTATAAATTTTGTTGATTCGGGATACCCCTACGGCATTTTCCACATAAATCACAAGACTGAAGCAAAGAATTTTAAATTATGTGTGTGTCAGTGACTATGCAATGGGAGCTGTTTTAGGGCAAAGAAAAGAGAAGATATTCATAGCCATCTATTATGCTAGTAAGACCTCAATGAAGCTCAAGAAAATTATTCAACAACTGAGAAGGAAATGTTGGGAATGGTCTTTGCTTATGAGAAGTTCAAGCCATACATATTGGGATCTCATGTCATCATACATACAGATCATGCAATAATCAAGTACCTAATGGCAAAGAAATATGCCAAACCAAGGTTAATCAGATGGGTCTTGTTGTTGCAAGAATTTGACATAGAGATCAGGGACAAAAAAGGAAGTGATAATGTGATGGTTGATCATTTATCCATAATAGCGAAGCTTATTGAAGAAGAAAATAGGACTTAAATAGAAGAAAATTTCCCTAATGAGCAGTTATTCCAATTAACAGTTCAAGTACCTTGGTATGCTGACCTGGTGAATTATCTAGCTTGTGGAATTATGCCACCAGAACTTACTTATTAGCAGAAAAAGAAGTTGAGAGCATATGCTAGATTCTATATTTGGGATGACCCATTGTTGTTTAGAAGAGGGCCAAATCAGATTATTAGGAGATGTGTATCTGAAGCTGAGTAGGCTGAAATTTTAGATAAATGTCATGCATCACCATATGGAGGACACTTTGCAAGGGATAGAATAGCCCATAAAATTCTCCAGTCAAGATTTTATTGGCCAATGCTATTCAGAGACTATTCTAAATGGGTGAAGCATTGTGATAGATATCAGAGAATGAGCAATATAAACAGAAGAAATGAGATGCCTCTCCAAGGAATCTTAGTGGTGCAGATTTTTTATGTATGGGGCATAGACTTCATGGGACATTTCCCACCCTCTTTTGGAAATCTATACACTCTCTTAACTGTGGATTATGTATCCAAATGGGTTGACACCATAGCTTGTCCTAGAAATGATGCAAACAAAGTTGTTAGGTTTGTTCAAAGAAACATATTTAGCAAATATGGGGCCCCAAGGACAATCATTAGTAATGAGGGAAGTCATTTTACAAACAAATTGTTTGCAAAACTCTTGAGCAAATATGGAGTAAGACATGCCGCGGATCGGGCGACCACCCCTACCAACAGTAAGCCGAGATATCCAATAGGGAGATCAAAAACATACTAGAGAAAACATTTAATACAAGTAGAAAAGAATGGTCAGTAAAGCTAGATGATGAATTGTGGGCTTACAGGACTACTTATAAGACTCCTATTGGAATGTCCCCATACAAGATTGTATTTGGAAAGCCTTGTCATCTCCATCTTGAGCTTGAATATAAAGTTATGTGGGCAATCAAGAAGCTTAACTGTGATTTCCAAGTTGGTAAGGAGAAGAGATTACTTCAGTTAAATGAATTAGAAGAGCTGAGAAATGAAGCATATGACAATTCTAGGATCTACAAGGATAAGACAAAGAAGTGGCATGATCAGAGAATTATGAGCATATGAAAACTCCAGGCTTAAACTATTCCCAGGGAAACTTAAGTCAGTGGTCCTTATACAATAATTGCAATCACACCCTTTGGAGCAGTGACACTGAGAACAGATTCAAGGAATGAGTTTAAAGTGAATGGTCGAAGACTAAAGCATTATATAGAAGGAATTGTGAATGAAGAACAGTCTTAGATCTGAATTTATGAAGAAATTGCTGAAATGAGAGCATGTTGACAGCAATGTCTAACTAAAAACATTAAATTGAGCAACTTCTTAGGAGGCAACCCAAGAAATTTTTAATTCCTTAGATAGTTTAGATTTTAATTAATTTCGTTTGTTTTAAGTTTTGATTTTTATTTTTATTTTTATTTTGATATTTTATGTTAGTTGATTTATGTTGTTTTTCATTACAAGAAAGCTAAGTCTTAAATTGAGGGTATTATCAATGAGCAACTCAAATGCAATGAATGAACTCCTGCATTTAGAAGAGAAAAAGCATGCTCTACAATTGTGAGAAGTTTTCAATTAGCTTTCTTAGTCAATTTTTATATTTTCTATATAATTGCATATGTTGCTGGGTGAAGAAATTGAATTTAATTGTTCATGCATGAATTGAGATGATTAGAATCTTAAATTTGTATTCACAAGCATCAATTGAGTGATTGGAATGTATAAACATGTTGCCTGGTATATTAACATGATTAAAATGGCTAAAAATTTTAAGATTGGGATGAAATGGTAAATTTTGTCGCAACATAATCTCTATTTGTCGCGACAAATACTAGTCCAGCCTTTCTCAGTTTAAGGCAAGTTTGTCGTGACATTGTTTATTGAAGGTGTAACATTTGTATGTCACGACATTTAAAACCTTTGTTGCAACATAAGTTCACTATGTGAGGTCTAAAAGTTTGTTGGGACATTTTAATTCACTGTCGCGACATTTTATTGTCGCAACATTTGTCGCTTGAAAATCCATTGTCGCAACATTATTTTAGCCCTCAAAGTCATTTATTTGTCGACATAGAAAATTTTGTCGCAACAATTCAATTTTGCAACTCACAATTTTGTGTCGCGACACAAAATTCTTATGTTGTGACATAATTTTAGGCTTTCATAGTCATTTATTTGTCGTGACATAGAAAAATTTGTCGCAACAATCAAAATGTTGCAACATATTCCTAGGCCTATAAATTGGAACTTAAAATGTCTTTAATTTGAAACATCATTTTCTCTCAAACCTTTGGAGCCCTAGAAACCTTCCTTGTCCTTTTCAAAACCTTAAAAAACCAAATCCAGCTACCGACAATGTCTGAGCACCAAAATTTGATTCTCAACCTGAACGAAATCATGGAAGAGTATGCTGGAAGTGAAGAAGAGGCTACTCTGTAGCTTCAGACAATGGTAACTGAAGAGGAAATGCCCGAAGAAAGAGCTGAAATAGGGGAACAAGTTGAAGAAGGAAGAAAAAAAAAAGGGCAGAAGAAAGAGAAACAAAGCAAGAGAAAGAGGATGAGGCTAACGAGTATATATCTAATAGAGCATTTGTTATCATGGAAAAGACACTGTTGAATAAGGGTTTCATTGGCGAAAGATGCTTCAATCAACTCATATCACCATTCAAGGAGGTGATTGAGCATAAAGGATGGAGTCTATTATGCGAGCACAAACCAGCTAGTTTTCCAACAAGAATGAGAGTTCTTGCAAATTTAAGTGGAGAAGATAAAAGACCTACTATGTGAGGGGGAAATGGATTTCCTTCAACAAGAAAGAAATAAACAGAGTATTCAACCTGAGCGAGCTAAAGGATGGGTCTAAATTCAAAAGTCGCAAAGACAATCTGTACCACCAAAAAGATAAGGAACTCAAGCCATCAGTTGGAAAGGGGAGCGACCCACCTGAAGAACCCCTTTGACTCTATCTCCAGAGGGTCACTGACTGAGGAAGCCAAAGTTTGGTTTTACTTCCTCAATTCAGTTCTAATGCCTTCAAAGCACTTGAGTACAATGCGAAAGGAAAAAGCATTGTTATTGTACACCATTATGAAGGGGTACAAGATGAATGTGGGCAAGATCATGGAGAGATCTATCCTCAACTACTACAATAGCAAATACAGAGGTCTCATCCCACATCCTGCTACCATAACTAGGTTATGCATACTAGGAATAGTGAAAGGCAACTGGGAAGAAGAAGAGAGATGCCTAAAGACTAGCCCACTCACCCTCATTGGAATAACCAAGCCTCCAGCTAACAAGGGCAAGGAAAAAGTTCAAGTAAATGAAGAAGAAAGAAGAGAAAAGAATACTGAGCAAGCTCTAGTATTGAGTACAATGAAAGAAAGAGAAGAAAGACAGAGCAACCCCAGTTTTAACTGGATGCATGAGAGCCAACTGAAGACGATAACAGTGAGCAACCACAAAGCTCAAGACAGTAGGGCAGTAATACAGAATTGATGGAAATGCTGAGAAGAATGGAGTAGAGTATGAAAGAGAGAGAGACATCCAACTAAGAATGCAATTGCAAATAAGGGATGAGTATGTTGATGTTGAGCTAAGAAAATGGACCACCCATAGAGTGAGGCACAAGACAGAGACCTCGGGAGGGAAGAAAAGAGCTAGAGGAGAGAGATGAAATGTGGAGAGTTGAGTTGAAAGAAAGGGATGACAGTTTGTCAAGAATGTTAGAAAGAAGGGATCATGCAATCCAAAATTACTTGGTTTCTAGGGATCAAGGGTGGTTAAATGGGTTCCATCATTACAAGGAAAGTATGAGGCTAATGACTCAAGAACATATCAATAATAGGGCAACTTTGGAATCAATAGGCAAAAGGCAGTGTGAGCTAACAAAGGGAAATGCATAAATCTTAGATTGGGCTATGAAGACAGTATTAGGGAAGAAGAAAGTACCATTGCCAATTATCCAGATATATGACTATGTACCTTATTCAATAGTGCCTAAAGATGTGAAAAACCTTAACATACCCTTTACTAACCCTTATGAACATGTAGAAATGCCCTTTGTACCTCTAAGACAATTCACTAATATTTCAGTCCAAAAAAAAATGAGAATGATACCTAGAACCAAACCTCCAAAGCAACCTTCAAAGTCTCCAAAAGATCCCAAGAAAAAGTGAATCTCTTTGTGTGCTAGTGTCTTATCTGAAATATCTATGATTTTCTCACAAGTTTAATAAAATCTCCTTGTTAAATTGTGCAAATTGTGTTTTGTGTTGAATATTGTTACATTTTTGTATAATTTCTGAATGACTGAACGCTGTAAGTTTGCTTGTTTAGTTGAATTGGGATGATGATTATTGAGTTACTTGTGCTATGATGATTGTTGAATCAAAATGAATTGCTTAATCAAAATGAGCTTCTGAGTTGTACAATAGCACAGTAACATATTTAGGAACCAAGCAAGACAAACTATAGATGAAATTAGGCATAATAAGTTGAACATAATTGAAAAGTTGTGAATTCAAAGACCAATGGGCTAAAATTTTAGAATCTTGAAGATTTAAATGAATGACAATGCTGATTAGACTGATAATTCTAGTTTGCTTGAACAGTACAATTCAATTGATAACAAAAAACAAGCACATTGGTCATAATACCTTGAAAACTGATTAAGCTTGGGTTAGGAACACCTTATTGGATTTATCATAATTTTAGTCTCAAGGGGTCTTAGAAATTGTTATCTTATTATTCAAGGCGAAATCCTAGGCATCATAACCAGCAAGAAATGATTTAGGCCATCCTTGGAAAGTTTGTGCCTATCACAGCCTACCCTTTTATATGCATATATGCATACACCTTAGTACCTTGTTTAAGCCTAATGTCAATTGCATCATCAAAGGGACATAAAAGACCCTTAACCGTTCCTTAAAATCTAATCCTTCAGTAAAGAACCCCTTGTGTGCTCAAATTGCTAGATGAGTTTATGAAAAGTGTCAAGAGGACAAATTTAGGGGAGTGCAATTTTGGAATGACAATAAGAATGAGAAATGAGGATGTGAAAGGAGAATTAATTGAGAAAAGATGTACTATAGGAGGTGCACAACAAAAGAGTGAGAAGCTGAAAAACATATAGTTTCAAGGGGGAATGAGTTTTACCTTGTCACCTTCCTTCCTTTGAGTCATTAAGTTCTTAGGGGTGTTCTACACCTAGTACCCTAATGTCAACTGGTATGAGAGTTACTGCCCTAAGGCTTTCTAAGGATGGTAGAAAGCTTTAAAAAGGCAAAATATTGCACCATTCCTAAAACCTTAAACAAAATGAAAAAGAAAAGACACTTCTGTAAAGGGAACTGAATTGAAAGCAAATAGTGGAAAAGGAAAAAACCACAGTGAAGATGTAAAAAGATGCACCAAACCAAGTTTAGAGGTGCTCTTAAAGGTTGTTATGAGTAGAAAAGAGAGGATAAGCAGCAGTTTGAAGGCAAAATACTAAATTGTATGAGCACTTTGGGTGAACTTGAGCCTAAAATGTTCAGTCAACTACCCAATGCCCAAGTCATACATTACAAGCCTAAAATACCTATTTGATCCCGAGGGTGGTGAATTGCCTAAATTAGTGGAGAGTAATATGACCAACAAGCCCATGGGACCTAGTCACTCTGATGAGACTTCCACTCTTTATAATAGATCTCATAAGGCTACCTAACTTGCAAATTCATAATAAAGGGAAGACCAACACACACTCACATCAAAGATCATGAACTGTAGTTGTTTACATTCTATGAATTATCTGTTAATTTGAATGATCTAAATTGAAAATCTTTAAGATTCCTAAATGAAAGCTTAGTTGGAATTGATATCACAACTGGCATTTGACTAAGGCCAAATTGCTGATATGACTTAAAAGATGATCAAAAAGAAAAATGTCCTTAAAAATCAATTACACTTGTTTGAGGACAAACAAATAGTCTTTTCTTTGCTTGGGGACAAGCAAAACTTTAAGTTTTAGGGGGTTTGATGAGTGTAAAACTCATATATTTTTAAGCCCATTTTTCATGTGTATTTGAAGCTTAAAAGTTTAATTTATTGCAAAAATATGGAGTCTTCACCCAGATTTGTGTTTTGCAGGAATCTAAAGAAAAGAAGCAAAAATCAGCAAGAAAAGCAGCAAAAATGGCTAAGGCAAGAAATTGTTGAATGTCAGACAAACCTGCAGAAGCACCCCAGGGCCCGCCACGCAACCCGGCTGGGCGACTCAATCGGATCCCGGTGACGCTAGCCGGCCATTAATCAAATCCATTTATCAAATACATTCCATTAATATAAACGCTGCTTTCAAATTCATGGTTGCCAGTTCGGGGGCAAGCCCATAAACATTTACATATTCCATGCAATTCCTTTACAAATATGCATTTAACCAAAATGGCATTTATACTGCGCATTATAATATCAAAAAATCAGATTAGATATAGGTACAAAATAATTTTGGAGTTGAACTCCTTTGTTTACAAACAATGTCATGCTCAAAATGGTGAGGATGCATGTGACTGAGCATACCCGTGAACTTTCGGATAACTCGAGCCTCGACCTCGGGGTCCGCTCTCAATCACTCATCTATCACTTTCCAGACTACATTGATTAAAAACAATACGCTAAGCATTTTCATGTTTAGTGGTTCTATGCAGTTCTCTATTCCATTTCAGTTCAATACGAATCATGCATTTATCAAATAATGCTTTTATTCAATTTCTATGTGTAATGTAAAAGATACTTATACAAATACACTTTTTAGTATCATTTTTTGCTTTTTGGTTTGCGATTTCACATATGACTATAGAGTCAACATTCACGACAGATTCAGTTGGTGAATCCTGTCCTGTTTGTCATTCAAGATAAATGCGGATTTCAATGCTCAATATAATCTCATATATGACTATAGAAGCACATTCACGACGATTCGGGCCAAGCATCCCGCCTCGCTTTTCATTCAAGAGTAATGTGATTTCATATTTGGTGCAACATTTGCTAATTCTCATGACGGCACTGGGCTGGTGAACTCTATCATGTTGGTTATTCAATAATACATTTCAAATCAATTTATCACATGCAATAAATTCACTTATAGTTCAATACATGCGCATTACGCAGTATATTCGACAAATATTTCGAATACTAATACCCAAATCAATATATATATATTTACTAAATAGAATTTGAAATGAGAATTGAGTCACGTAGAAAAGAACGTATTAAAACAAAGAACAAAGAACAAACCAATTTATCGATCCCTTGTCTCTTTCAATACCAATTCCCAGGTCAAAGCTAGTCGCCTTCACCCGCACCTAGTCAAATACGCTTCTCCACTCTTGGTTGAACAATTAATCGTACTAAATCGAATATCGTCGAGGTATGAGGTACTAGACGTTTCTTCACTTAGTTTTATCCTTATTTGAACCCCATTAATAATTTATTAGGATCCTTAAACTGACTTGTACTAATGAGATGCTTGAAACAAAATCAAAAAATTTGCCAGAATAAAGGTCTATGTCGCGGCTGCACCTCTCGTCGCACAGAGCAAAGCTATCGTCAGGCACCCGAGGGGTGCTCCTTGGTCACTCCTACCGGGCCGCTGAGGGCATCCCACGCTACTACTGCAGGCCACGCCTACAAGATAGGTTCCTTACGCAGTTGTAGGGCCCGAATGCCCAGATTTCAATTTTTCCCTTTTTGCGATTTTTCTTCAAAAAATCACTCCAAATCCAAATTAAACTCTAGAAATCACTCCCAAAGGCATTCTAATACCATCCTAAACCAACCATAAGAAAAACCCAAGGATGGATTAGGGTTTTTCTAACCCAAACATCATTTAAAGAAATCTAGTTTGGTTCTACCTCAAATCCCTCAGACTTGAAGCCTTAGCCTTTTTTCCTTCTTCCTTCTTGCAAGATCTTGCAATAAACATGGAAGGATTCCTGCACCAAACCCTTACTTCTTCCCCAAACCCTAGCTTCTCCTCTCACTCTCTCTTCTCAGTCATCTGCCAGACACGACAACCAAGACCAAACGTGCTCCTAAGTCACTCATTTCTCCTAAGGCCATGTTCGCACATCAAAACCCATTTTTGATTTCGTTGCCTAATGTACCTTATAGCACATATATCACTCTATTTGTACTTAAACACATAAGCATTTTTCTCAATTGGACTGCAAGGTCCCCTATTTTACAAAATTCTAAATTTGCCCTTTTTTACTTGGGTTTATTTTCAGGTTCAATCAATTTCTCATTTTAGCATATAATATTTAATCATATGCTCACATATTCTTTTCACATTTCACAATTTCACAATTTATCAGTTTCCCGGAAAAACCCAAGTTTGGCTCAATTTATACCCAAAATATATAATAAAATTATTATAAAAATTCTAGGGTATTTTTGGGGTGTTACACCCAGGGCATGCAGCAGAAGAAATGTCAAAACAATCGAAGCCCTATTGAGACAAACATTAAAAGAAATCCTTAAGAAAGCAACTGAAACTTTGTCATGACATTACGCCTTGTCATGACATAGCTCATGCGTAAGATAACTTGTATGAATGTCAGAACATTCCAATGTTTATCATGGCACTACGTGAAAAGAGCATAAGAAGTATGTCACGACATCTAGAAAGTTTTTCACGACAAAGAACAAAGCAAATGGCAGCATTACATTGTCGCAACAATGAAAATATGCCGCGACAAAAGATGAGTAGAGATCTTAAAGAAACACTAGACTTATGTCGCAACATAGAAATGATTGTCGCGACAAAATCAAAGGGCAGACTGAAGAAGGAATGTCACAACACTTGAAAAGATTGTCACAACAAAAGCAGGCAATAGTTCACAAGATTTGCAGACGTGCTTATGTCGCGACAAAACCCCAGAGATCTAGCAGTAAGGCAGCGGAAAGCATATCACGACACTAAACTGGTCACATAATTGTCAGAATCAAATTAACTTTGTCACGACATTCGCCAACTTTGTCGAGACAATTACTACTAAGAATTCTTAAGAAGGCAGAGAAATTTTGTCACGACAATCATCAAAGAAGAATGTCAAGCCATAGTGTCACAACAAGCTTGCAACAAAGACTGAAGACATATGAACTGCATCTATGTCGCGAAATTTCACAACTTTGTCGCGACATACATAGCTAAAGGGCAACATCAACAATTGTCATGACAAAGCAACGACAGAGCCTGACGAAAGAGGAGTTAGCTTCAATGTCGCGACAATGAACACAACTGGGCCTACACAAAAACCCATGAAATAAGCTTGGAATTATGACCCAACATTTATGAGGCCTATAAATAGAAGCTTCTAGGGTAGAGTGCAGCAAACCTTCTAGGAAACGTGTAAAACCCGGATAAATTTAATTTTTTTTCTAAAAAGGGAAAAACGGTAAATTTCCACTACGATACGGGTTGCAAACCTTAAATTTTCTAGATCTAAAATGATGAAACAGACCTCATCATTGGATTCATCTCAAGAATCACATTTAGCGAATTTGGCCGATTCGAGATAGTCCAATTTTCTCACGTTTCAAGGAGATGGGGTATCCTCAGGACTAAAAAAAATGAGATTTTTGGGAAACTTATGAAATTTGGAAAATAATTTAAATAAATTTCATATAAAATAATTTGAACTTAAACCGAAACGAAATTAATTGCTTTAGGGAAAAAACGGACCCAAACAAGTAGCGGACACGTGGCATGACGTGGGCCAAGTCTTTAAGTTATGGATAGGGTTAATAAAAATCAAGTTTTTGGGACAAAATATCCCATTCTTTTTTTGGTTTTTACATGGGAGAGAAAGAGGGAGAGAAAGATAGCATCCAAGCCTTCTTTCAGCGATCCTCGGAGTTTTGTCGATCGAAATTCATCGAACCAAGAATAAAGTTCATCACCTCGACGAGGGCTATGCGCACGTGCCAAAAAGGAGGGACTTCACCGAAGATCCAAAGGAAGAGATTTGAGGAAATCAAAGGTTTTGGGCTTAGGAGGTGTTCTTGAGACTTCCCACCTTCTTTACTACTCTTCAAGAGGTAGGGATTCTTCCTACTTTGGTTTTATTTCCACCATTTGGGCATATTTTAGGGGGATTGTTATGTAGATGTTCTAAGGGCCTGTTTGGACTATTTTTAGACAGTTTATGACCCTTTTTATGGCTTATTTGTGGCCGGTTTATTGGGCTAAATTGTGAGTGTTTATGGCATGTTCAAAGGATTGTTTTAGGGGCCGTTTGGATTAAAAATCTAGACTATTAAGGGGTTGTTTAGGGCTAGTTTTATGGTCGATTTAAGGGGTCATTTAAGTGTGTTTTACTTCAAGCAATTTGTATGGCCGTTTAGTGGTTGTTTTAAAATGATTGTCGGAGTTGTTTAAGGGTTGGTTAGGTTATTTTTGGTTGGTTTTATGGCATTTAAGGATAAGCTCTACCGCTTTTGGCGGCGCGTAGTTTAATGGGTCGCTTTGGTTGGTTTTACGGGCTAATTTAAGGGGTTGTTTAGTGGCTGCTTTAAATGACTGTTTGGAGTTTTTTAAGGGGTTGTTTGGAAGGTTTTATGGCCATTTTTTGACCTTTTTGTGGCCGATGTTGTGGGCTAATTTGTGAGTGTTTAGGCATGTTCAAATGATTATTTTAGGGGCTTATTGGATTAAAAATCTGGACGGTTTAAGGGCTTGTTTGGGGCCGATTTTTATGCCTTGTTTAAGGGGTTGTTTAGGCTAGTTTTTATGGCATGTTAAGCGGCTATTTGGGGCCAATTTTTATGGCCTGTTAAGGGGTTATTTGAGGCCCCTTTTTATGATTGTTTAAGGGGCCGTTTTGTAGGCATATTAGATGTCACATTTGGCATTGAGAATTAAGGGTGTTATTGCTTGATTTTGTAATAACATGCTTTGTTGTTGTTGTTTGATAAAATGTTGATATATGTGTTTTAATATATCGACATTGAGATGAGTGTTTATTTGGAAATTATATGCATATGATATGATTGTCCATGATGCATGATGAATTGTGTAATTTACATTGTCCATGTGGCATTCATTACATATGTGACATGACATTGACATGAAATGGTGCATTACATTGCATATGCATGGGGACATCGATTGGGCAGAGTGTATGGTTGAGAGATCAAACACCACATATGGTGATTTGATAGTGGCCTTGCATTAAACGAAGTTCAATAGAGTTACACGGTCGAATGACATGAAAAACTTGTGTCGGGTAATAACAAGAAGGGCTAGACACTCCTCAAAGACTCCTAAGTATTGGTTCATACACTCGACGATAAAAGTCTGTGCGTATATAGGCGTATGGAGCCGACTATATGATTCCAAATCCACTACCCACAAAGACACATGGGTTTTGTTTATAAAGTGATCATTTGATGAAATTCACCAATGACGGATTTTATTACACATTGGCATTGCATTGTGTGATAGGAGTCGGTAAAGACTCGAGGTATGGTGCATGAGTGAGTCTCATCTCATCATAGTATATTATAATTTAACTAGATTTCGTATATTCTTACTGAATGTCGTGAATATGAATTGTTGAATGAACATTGCATGTGCACTTACGGGAGTAGCCTGTAGGGAATTACTCCACTGGGCATAGCTCACCCTATATGGGGAAAACATTTCAAGTGCGGGATATACGTTGGTGGAGCTCTCATCCGGGGCCGCAAGGGTTAAAAAAGTCGACTTGTGTCTTTTATAATTCTTTTTGTAATATTTCTTTGAGCAAACTAGTTTTGGCATGTATTTTTATGTAAAGAGTTGTAATTGAACTCATATAGACTGCTTTTAATATAGCTCAGTGTTTACATGAATGTTGATAAATGGGACCTGGTGTGGTTAATTTTACTCATTAATCAACCCAAGACGATCATCAGGTTATATCAAATTTCTGATGGGTCATGTTATTGTATATTGTACAAGTTGGGTTTTGGATAGAGCTCCCAATACAAAAGGAGACTCGTCCGATTTTGTTAAATTTGATCTTAGTAATGGGATTACAATGGTACCATTTACACGATATCCACAAGCATTCCGCGGGTTGATGGGTGATTAACGGACCCCCGCATTGGGTGTCACAAAACAAACTTCGCACTCTGTGTTTTAAAGTAGGTCGAAGTTTTGTATATTTTTTTTTATTTTCTTATTTTGAGTTTTCCATTCTTTAGATTAGAGTAGTGGGTCTGAGTTAAAATTTCGAGCTGGATCGTTGTAAATCAAGCTTTATTTATGTATGAACTTGAGTGGAATCTGGAGTTATTTCTGGAATTCATTTTTATTCAGTTTTGATTACAGTTCCAATGAATTTGTCATCAACTATTCATTGTTACTTGTGATCCAATTATGGAAGGTTAAGCTCCATCTATGAAGGAATTGGTGTTTGGTTATCATTTTGCAGTATTTTAAATTAATGTTGTGGGTTTGAGTATTAGATTGATTTAATTGATGTTGTTCCAACAGTGAACTTTTCTAAGTATCAATAGACTATACCTAGAAAGGAGTTGAATCTATGTTATGATTTTCAAGATCCCTCTGAGTGACATAGAGATGGACCACTTGAGAGCATAGAGCAATAGATTTAGGGGTATGCTAGATTGATATCTATAGAACTAAAATACTCTAAATATCACTTTGAAAAATCACTAGTAATGTTCTAACCTCTGACTTCAAGGTTCCCTTCTTGGTGACAGCAGAAGTGTGTTCCATAAGAATAAAAACCATTTGATGATTTATCAATTTAATAATTAGAGGTTTCCCATCTCGCTCAAAGAATGCCTGCTCTTTTATAAGATATTAGACACACCCCACCCTCGTCAGCGGCGGTGTGCCCGCCACCCACGTAAAATCCCCAACCAAGCAATTCTAATCCACCAGAAAATCCCCGTGCAGCGGCCGTACGCTCGCTTAAAACCTCGATAAAAATTTTTCCTTTTCCAACTTATGATTTGATAAAATCCCCAGCATGTTATCGCACAAGGACATATCTCCAAATCCTATACACAAATTTGCACTTCCTAAATATGGCAAACTAAAGAATATTCTTTCAAAAGAGCTCTGCCGACATTTTCATAACTACACTATGTACATACATGTACTCCATTATAATAAATTCATATTTCCCAAAATATTATTAATAACAGCACTCGATACAAAAGTCGGAGAATCCTAATCATTCCAGAGTCCGTTATTCGTACTGAAAATAGTTTTTAAACACAAAATAATGAGCTAAACAAGCTTAGTTGAGGTATGCTTTATAAAATGTTTTCTTTCTTAAAATACATCAAAATCAGAAACTCTCTTCACAAGATATTTTCCCGTAGTTCTCGTTGTTTACTTTGCTTAAAGTTTTGCAAAACTTTCTCAAATCTCTGCTTGCTCGCTTGCTCGCTTTCTTTTAAAAGTTTATAAACTTTTCAAATCTCTACTAAAGTTTATAAAACTTTTTATAAACACGAGCCCGCTCAACCGCATGCTTTAAAAATAAAAACGGAGCTCCGGGCTCAACCGCTTGCTTTAAAATCACCACTTGAGCTCGCTTCAACTGGCCGTTGAAATAAAACGGAGTTTGGGCTCAACTGCTTGCTTAAAAACAACACGGGAGTCCGCTCAATCACTAATGGTTGATTTTCAAGATCAGAGCAAACATATTTATAAATCATCAACCACCGGAGGTATTCGCTTGTTGTACCCTGCGAACACGGAGCCTGCACGACCGCCACGGTGAAGGACCCGGGTCCGCACGCCTGGCTTAAAGGGCCCGCACACTTCACTTCACCTTTCCAGAATATGGTGGAATCACCCGGGTCTCCACCATAATTTAGCTAACGCTAAGAACCCTATATACCCGTGACGTGTCACGGTCTCCTTTAAAATGCCATGATGCATGAACCAAGTTTGCCGACTGTGCAAAATCTAAAACGCATGAATGATATCCTAACACCACCGCGGCACGATTTTAATAATTCACTGCGATGTCGCTTAGAACTAGAGATTTTAGTTAGGCCTGTTTCGAAAATATACTCTTTGTTTGCTTGCTTGCTTGCTTGAAACATGGTTTAATAATTCAAAACCATTGTTTGCTTTAAATATGGTTTTACAACTCAAAACCATTGCTTGCTTGCTTTTTAAAAGTATGGTTGAATACATCAAAGTCATTACTTGTTTGCTTTTCACATATGGTTTAAATCAAAACCATTGTTTGCTTGCTTTTCATGTATGGTTTAAATTAAAACCATTTGCTTGCTCTTGGAAATATGGTTTTACAACTCAAAACCATTAAATAACAAGTAGAAAACAAATATAATAATACATCAGTATTTGAAAAAAAAAAATAGGTTTAGAACACCACCTTCTCGCTTACTAAACTCGAGAAAGTTAATTTACCCACAACTTTCCCCCGCCTTTGCTTTTAGCCTACACACTCAAACGAATACGACGAACATATTAATCGCCTACGTATAACGTAAACTTAACGTACTCCCTAGCACTTAGTCACACTCAACGAATATAGCCGAGGCGAAGTGAAGCTTCGCCGAGGCGGCGAGGTACGCTACGTTTTTCATCGAGTTCCAATCTTCTTTGAACCTCTCTTAATCATTTAGTAAGGTTCCTATACAATCGGTGTGTGAATTTAGGCTTAACTATGCAAAATTATAAAATCAAGATTTTTGATACCGCGGTACCCAGACCACTGACCAGGCCAGACCGATTTGGTACCAGCAGTGGTACCGGCACCGCTCAGATCTGTGATTCAGACTGATCGGCCAGATGGTAGGTACCGTACCACCGTTGCACGGCACCACTTCGTAATTTTTGCCCATAAATGCTAATTTTGCATCTTTTGGTACCAAATCTCTATACAACTTCCCACCCCTAATACCTCAAAACCAACATGGAATTCATCCAAACCACTCCATAACACTCAGACGTGGTTTGGAACCTCATACCACAAAACCCTAAATGAAAATCCTAATAATTCAACCTAAGGTCCACCAATTCCTACAAAACCATATAAATAGGAGGATTCCATGTTTAGTTTTCACCAACTAGGGTTTTACCCACAAAACTTCAAGAATTTTAGGGTTAATGTGATCTCTCCACAAAACCCTAGAACAAGGAGCAACTAATCTCCATGCCAATAACCCTAGACATTAAAATGCACTTGATCCCATCATAAAAACATACCTTTTTGTCTTCTCCTTCCTCTTCTTCCTCCTCTTCCACTTCTTCCTCTTCCTTCCTCTTCTTCCTTTATTCTTCTCACCCAAAATGTGTAGCCCTAGCTTTTTGAGACCAAATGAGACTTTTGTTTGTCTCATCCTCTATTTATAGTATGATCTTTGTCTTAATTGCAAATAAGTCCTCCATCATTTTAACATTTGAAATTCAACTTTTGTTATTTTCATCATGGCCCCTTATCTTCTCACATTATGACTTTCATGTCCCATTTGATCAATTATAATTTTACCCTTGTTTTGATACAATTTCCGGGTTCATAAATTTATCATTTCACAATTTCATCATGAACCACAACTCC
This sequence comes from Tetrastigma voinierianum, assembly GCA_016808115.1. Taxonomy (NCBI): domain Eukaryota; kingdom Viridiplantae; phylum Streptophyta; class Magnoliopsida; order Vitales; family Vitaceae; genus Tetrastigma; species Tetrastigma voinierianum. The sequence continues at coordinate 321,974 of JAEQBH010000584.1, forward strand.
CAAAAATATTACAATGGTATCGTGGCGCCATACGTGCCTTTACAATACATGTACCGTATAATCTCTCGACTGGCACATAATGTGAGTGGATTATTCTAAACTGCAGATTGAGATGTCAATTAAATTGAAGGAGGCTTGTGTTATTCTGTCTATGGGGGCAAACATACTTCAATCCTAAGAAATGGTTGTGAAGTACTAGTTTAGGAAAAACGACTAGATCCTAGAAAAATGATCAAATCCTAAAAGTAGCTGTTTAGACCTATGGACCTGGTTTAGGAATATGGTATTCTAAAGAGTGAAATGTATAGTGTCATGAGGTATTCCAAGACTATACTACTTTGCTCTTGGACAAATCTAGAATTCAAGTTCATAACTATATTGTTATTGAACCTTATGCAAAGTTGATGATCAGAAATACCGATCCTGGGGCCCAAAGTTATTCCAACTTAGTTAAACTCTTAATCTATTTAGTTTACCTTTCTTTTCATTAAAGAACAAGTATACAAAAAAATTCTTTCATTCATTTAGCTAGTTAATCTAATCTTGCTGGGAGGTTCAAAATAAATATGATCTTCGAGCAAGTAGGGTATTTGGATCTTAGATTTTTTCATCAATCCATATGTGAACTACATCTGACTTATAATCCATTTTATTACTTGTATATAATATGTGCACTTGCAAAGGATTTAGAACTAAATTTTGAATTTTAAAATATATTATCATAAGCAAACAATATAAAATGGTACACCAGCGAGCAACAAGTTTTACAGATTGCCACGGGGACTCGAATTCCGCTCTAGTAATAAAGGACAAATGTTAGCATATTTGATTAGGTTTTTATAAGAAATCAACATTCACGATGGAGGTTGAGAGAGATGGTAGGATAAAACTAAAATTTTAAAAAATAAAATAAAATTTGAGTACCACTAGATATCGACACTTGTAAGAGCCAAGAAGTATAGAGAGACGGATCAAACCTATTTTTTTTTTTAAAAAACTTAAAAAATTTTTAGATTCAATTAAATAGTAATACGTGTCATTTTAAATCTGCAAGTAAGTCATTTCAAGTGGCGGCAAGATATGAGATCCCATAAATTTAGGATTATTCCTAAGTAATCAATAGATAAAACTAATTAAAGAATACCGATCAAACTAAAAATTATTATTTTAATTACCCCTTTAAAAAAATAGATGTTAGTTTTACAAATTCTTTTTAGGATTTTATCCCTTTAGTTTAAACGTTCTTCCCTTCACTTTTCCTCCCCTTCAGTTTAAAAGGATTTATGCCACCATCTCCATCTTTGAAGTTGTTATGTCTTCCTTTACCTCTGCCACGACCATGACCTCTGCCACCTTGTTAGCCACCAAAACCTTTACCACCTTGTTGGTCGACATGACCTCTAAATAGATGTTCTCATTTATAAGGCTTATTCTAGATTTGTAGAGTTGATTCTCTGTTTCATTTGTTGTTCATATGAACACAATGAACTCATCAACTCTTCAACTGTGAAAGGAAAAAAAAAATTTTACCTTCTTCAACCAAGGTGGAAATAAATATCATTGTCAAAAATTTCCTTTTAAAGATCATATAAATTTTTTCTACTATTCATTGATCATTAAGCTTTTCACCATTAGCCCACATTTGGTTCACAATGGTTTGTACCCAATCAAAATAATTTGAGATAGATTCAAAGTTATTCATATAAAGAGACTCGAATTCACCTCTTAATGTTTGCAACTTCATTCGCTTGACATGATATATGTAGCGACCCTAAAGCCTGATCCGACCCGAAAGGCGAGTCCGAACCGAAACCCAGGGACGCCCGGTTTATTTCTTTTAGTTATCGTTTTATTTAATTTTTATTTTCAAAATGTCGCGACCAATCCCCGCGCCCGACCCGACATATCCAATCCTGAGGTCTCTGCCATTCGACGCTTTCATTTATCTTTATCAAAACATTTTTATTAATTCGCTTAGTTGCGGAACGTTTCATTTTAGGCGTTCATAATCATTTACAAATATAAAGCAATTGTAAGCCCACATTAACAAAGAAAGCATTCTATGTCCTTTTCAAGATGATATACAAAAATCAAGTCTCAGGGTTTAACCCTTTGGTTTACAAAACACCACTTGTTCAAAAGATGCTATAAAAATTTCGGAGTATACACTTATACGCCGTACTTTCTCTATGACTCGCGCGACTGGGGCTTCTTCTTCTCTTGTTTACTCGATACTGCAAGATAGTTAAACTACACGCTAAGCATTTTCATGCTTAGTGGTTCTATACGCTCTAATCCATATTCAATTTAACTCCTAAGCAGTTATTTATCATTAACTATGCTCTAATATATCGACATATACTCATGCTTTCAATGTACAAATCATTTACCATTTCATATCATATCATGTATTTCCAATGCCACACCATTTCATGAGATTCAAACATATTCATAAAAATATCTCATTTCACTCGTCAATGTCGTTTATTTCATCTGACTATCTGACTATACCCCTTCAAGTGATTCCGCTTGATGAATCCTACTATTATCATTCCGGTAATGTGTTTATACATTACAATTCTATCTCCCATCATGCCGATGCCGCGGTGCATCCCCGACACGTGGTATCATCACTTATTCGGCCCCATCACGCCGACGCCGCTTAGTGCATCCCGGTCATCGTGTATCACTCAAATGTCATCATACGCCATCATGACGCGGATGCCGCATTGCATCCCGCCGCGGACATTTCTTCACCATACGCCATCATGACGACGCCAGTGCGCATCCCGCCAAGTGGGACATTGATAATTTCGGTGCCTTCAGGACGGATGCCGATCGGGTGCATCCCGTCGTGCGATTCATTTGGTATATTATTCATCACAATTCCGACGGATTCCGTCTTCACGAATCCCGCCTTATCATCATTCACTTTTTCATCTTATTATCGACATCACATTCAATCTCATATTCACTTTCAGATATTTTCAAAGACATACTCAATCTACATAATCATATCACATACTCATTCATGAAATCGATTCATGTTCTCATTCATAGTTAATTGGTAAACTACCAAAATACTTGAATTAAGGATAGAGTCAGAGAACGAACCAATTATCGATTCTGTTTCTTTCTCGATGTCAATCCTAGGCCAGTTGTCGCCTTTCAATTCGCACTCTAGTCAAATACAATTTATTCACTCTTAGTGATTATGCAAATAATCGTACTAAACGAATACGTTGAGGCAAAGCAAAGCTTTGCCGGGGCGGTGAGGTACGGTACGTTTTTTATTTAGACTCATTCTTATTCCCCTATGAGTCTACTTTACTTAGGAATTGGAATCATTCCAATGGATTATCCAAACTAAAGTTATGGCATTTTCATGCCAACTAGTCGGTTTACCAGATTACACTGGGAACAGTTTGTATTACTAATTTTTCCGAGGTCTTAACTCCATATTTGACACTATCTCTTTGTACTATTTTAAAGCTAAGGTGCTAAGGGTTCTATTCCAACTGGAATCACCCAATTCGGAGCACCGAAACTCAAGTTACGTTCGAAACAACCCGGACTACTCTATGTCCAAAGCTAATGCAGGAATTTTTCTTGCACATGGTCCCACTTTGAGTGAATTTTTAGGCCTCTTAGGATCAGAATTTGATGATTCTTTCTCTTTAAGTTTGGTTATCCTTGAAGTCAATTTTACGTAGCCACTTGAATCACTCAAATCGGATAAGAATTGAGCAAGTTATGGCCAAAATACAAAAACTGGTCGAAACAGGAAAACCAGAACAAGTTGTACCGGTAACTTAACTTACCTGTAACTTCGCCAAAATGACCGTAATCAAAGTTGTACCCCAAGAGAACTTCAATTGTACCGGTAGAAGACACCCGAAATGCCCAAATTGTGTGTTTTTCTCCCATTTTTCCCTATGTTTCAACTTCAATAAACTCTATACCTCATAAATACTTCAAGACCACTTCAAATTCATCTTATGATCTCTTTTCTACCAATTTATCATTCAACTCTTCTCTTATTTCAAAGACCTATCATGGAATTTCTTCAAAACCATTCTAAGGTGGTTGTCTAACTCATACCCATACCAAATACACAAATTTATTAGGTTTGTCTAACTCCAACCTCTTTTTCTTTGCAATTAAACTCGTAAATCCAACCCCAAAGGGAGGATTCCATGTTTTTCTCAGACACTGGGGTTTTACCCACAACACTCATCAAGTTAAGTGGTTTATGTGATCTCTTCCACAAAAACCCCAGACAAAGAAATATTCATTCTCCAAAACAAAGCCTTAGGAAATCAAAACACACTCGATCCCAAGATTTAATTACATACCTTGGTTTTGATCTTCCTCCTTCTCCTTCTTCTTCCTCTTCTTCTTCTTCTCTTCTTTCGCTCCTCCTCTTCCTCTCACTAGCTTGTTCTTTTTGCCTCAGACCAAATTTTGGTCTTTAAATTCCATGTTTTTCTTAGGCCTTGTTTGGCCATCAAAAACCCATTTTTGGGTTAGTTTCAATAATTGCCTCTTGGTCCCCAAATTCTCCCCTTTTTGAAACTCAACTTATGCATATTCTAGTTTAACCCCTCATCTTTCCTCTTTTATGACTTTTATCTCCCTTATGGCATTTACAATTTTGTCCTTGTTTTAGCCAAATTTCCTAGTTCGCCACTCGCTATTTCATAATTTGTCAATTCATCACTTTCCTTAAAACCCAAGTTTTGCTCAATTCATACCTGTAATATATAATAAAATTATTATAAAATTTAGGGTATTTTGGGGCGTTACAATTTCTTCCTCACTTAAGAAAATTTCATTCGAAATTTACCTTAGTTAAATGTCATGATATCACGCCAAAGATCGCTTTTCACTTTCCCAAGGGCTTCTTCTATTCTTTTGATTTCCACAACACTTTGACTACGAATCTGTTCGTGAGTTCTTTCACTTCATGAGCCAAAATCTCACCGGTTCTTCTTCATGTCAAACTGGCTCTAAGCTCAATCGCTCCCGAGAGACTACATGTGCTCTGGATCCGGACCATAATTGTAGCATCGAGACATGGAAAACATTATGATCTTTCCAGTCCCGTGAGGTAATGCTAATCTGTATAAGCATCGACCCACTTTTCGATTACTTCCATACTGGCCAATAAACGAAATTAACTCGTCTCTTTTTCCTTCGAATCTCATCACCTTCTTCCAAGGCGATACTTTTAAAACACTTTTTCACCGACCTCATATCGAATATCTTTTCTTCATGCTCAGATATGACTGGCTCCGTCTGGCCAATTTTTAATCTCTCTCAATCATTTTAACTTTTCTTCGCTTCTCGTGATAAAATCTGGGGCCAATCACTTTCTTTCACTCACCAGCCCAACACAACGGTGTTCTACATTTCTTCCATATGTGGCCTCATAAGGCGCCATTCCAATACTTTATTGGAAACTGTTGTTGTACACAAATTCAACCAAAGGAATATGTCAATCCCAACTTCCCTCATAGTCGATCGCACAACTCCTTAACATATCTTCCAGAATCTCGATCACTCTCTCTGATTGTCCATCCGTCAAGGGTGAACGTCAGACCGGAATTCGCCGAGCGCCCATGGCCTCTGCAATTTTCCCCAAATTCAAGTAAACTTCTGATCTCTATTCGAAATAATGGATATAGATCCGCGGTAACCGAACTATTTCTCACATATACAAACATGCATTTGTCGTTTAATAATGGCTCACCGGCAGGAGAGCGAAATGACTCGTCAATCGGTCCACTACGACCCAAACTGAGTCATGCTTCCTCCCTGTCAATGGTAATCCAACCACAAAATCCATGGTGATTCTGGCCTATTTCCAATTCCTAAGATTCTCGATAGCTCAATAATCCCGGCGTTCTGATGCTCGCTTTTTTACTTTTGACACACCAAACACTGGTTACAAATTTCGACATTCTTTCATTCCTGACCACCGTAATGACATTTTCAAATCTTGGGTACACCCGTGCTACCGGATGGATAGCAAAGATCCACCATGTGCCTCTTCAAGCATGGCTTTTCTTTAATCCATCATCACCCGTACACAAACCCGATCCTATAATACAACACTCCATTTTCATTTAATGAAATCGCTTTACCATCTCCAATTTGTTTCATTATGGCAGAAATTTTCACATTCTTTGTGCCTTAGCACTTGATTCAACAACCCGGGTCTCACACACCCGTGCGACCACTGCACCATCGTCTCGATAATGAAAATTGGCATTTAACGCTCAAGTGTTTGCACTGCCTTCCTACTCAAGGCATCGCCCACTACATCGCCTTCCTGTGATAGTCAATCACGCTAGCCATAATCTTTTATCAATTCCATCCACCTCCGTTGTCTCTGCTTCTCGCAGGAGGGAAATGGCACTCTATGATCGGTGTAAATAAAACACTTTTCCATACAAATAATGTCTCCAAATTTCACAAGAAATACACTGCGCTAATTCCAAATCATGGGTAGTTCTTTCATGTGGATTCAATTGTCTTCAAGCATAGGCTATCACTTACCCTTCAGACATAGGACATGTCCAGAGTCCATTGAAGGAACACCACTGATAGATCACATTCTTTACCGTTGTGCCTACCGAAAGGCACTTATTTCGCTTAAGAATGCTTTTAGCTTTTCAAAACTTCCTGACATTTTTCACTCCATTCACTTTACATTTTCCGGAGCACCACATCTGGCCGCATCATAGAAAAACCTCAACAAATCTTCAGAACCCGCTAGTCCTAGGAAACTACGACTGCATTTCTTGGTGGCTTCCATTCGACAACCACTTATTTTCTTCGATCCACTCGATTCTTCTTTCGATACAATGCGCCCAAGAGGACACTTTACCAACCAAAACTCACACTTCACTGAAAGCCTCACAGATAATCAGTTTTTCTCAAGATCTCCAACACTACCCGGCGTGTGTCATGACTTTCTCGATCTTTCGACACACAAGAATGCCGTTTGAGAACACTACTTAATAACCGATCCACATACACAAAAACACATTCATTAAGTCCATGAAAGCCGAGCATCGGGTTAGTCAAACCAAACGGCATTACAAGGAACTCATAATGTCCATATCGTAGCTCTAAACGCCGCTTCCATGCACATCTAAGATCTTTAATTTTCAATTGATACCTAGATCTCAAGTCAATCTTCGAAAAGATACTGCGACCTTCACCTCTGGTCAACAAATCATCAATTCGGTAATCTGATACTTATTCTTTACGGTCAACTTGTTCACTTGTCTATAATCAACACATAACCAAGTGTACTCATCTTCTTCTTGACAAAAGCACAGGAGCTCCTCATGGTGATACACACTTGGCCGAATAAATCCCTTTTCTAGCGCTCTGCAACCGCAATTTCACCCTTTAGCTCAAGTGAGCCATTCTATACCTGGCAATGGATGCCTGTGGCACCCGCACAACGCCGATAGCAAACTCACCCCTCCGTGAGGCAACTGCAACTCTTCCTAAACACGTCCGAAAGTCACTGTCTGTGAGGGGGAGATTTGGAGCACACTAGGCCTTGCCTTTAACAGACGTGATCACATAAGCCAAATACTACATCCTTTCCGTACCATTCTTCTCAGAACTGTCATGGATATTACATTGCAGAGGTGATTCGCCTTCAATCGATGAAAATAACCTCACTCGCTATCTCGTGTCATTAATGATCACTCTTTTTCATCTACAATCAACTATCGTCTGCCTGATAACCACCATCCCCACATTACATCAAATTCCTCAAGGATAACTCAATCAAATCTCCCAAAAATTCATGCCTCGTGATTTGATGTGACACCTTATACACTTTGTTCACACAACACTATGCCCGAGCTGTCTGCCACTGTAAGATATCATACTCGGCTCTCAATTCCTCGACATAAATTACCCAAGTCATGTCAAGACACATATGAATGAGTCGACCTCGGGTCTATCAATGCATGCACAAAAGCATATCAAAGATAGTGAAATTACCGACATCGATCGGGGCATCGTTGTCTTCCATCGCTTTCATCGATATGCTCTAGTCAGAGCACGAGCATCCCGTCTTCCCGCAACTGTGTCCCTTGTCTTTAACAACTCCATGATGCAAACACTCTTAACGCCCTTCCGCACCGATGAAACATCGCCTTGTGGCTCCAAAGGGTGTGCCGTAGCGGGCGTGCCTCAGTGCATTCTCGCATTTGTGCCCACGGATTCACAACCCAAGCAAGCACCGTCGAATCTCCAACAATCTCCTTGTGTTTTCCACAATGGGACAACGAGGAACATCTTGTCCTCTAGAGGCACCTCCAGGCACTTGCGACTGACGCCAGATAGTATTCTACCAGGCCCGAGCTCAGGCTGTCCGGGATCCCGTGGTCCCCCGGATCTCTTTACTCCGGGCCGTTGATGACACTTGACCGACCGGGATTTTTCTTTCCCGTTTCTATCTTTTCTCTCATTTTCCTCTTCTTTACTTGCTCCACATTTTAGAGCGCATGCCGTGATTTCCTGAGAAATCGTCATGGCAAAATCCTCGTGACATGTGGGTCCGAATGTGGTCGCTAGGGCCGCCTTCAAACTTCTACGACACTCTTCCTCACTTACTAACATATCGGGGAGCATACTTGCTCAAATCGTGTGAATTCTCTCACGTATTCTGCCACTTGGATTGCCTTTGCTTCGTGATTATGAAACTCCTCGCCGCATATTGTTTAAATAAATGTCCCACATAATGTTTGAACTCATCTCAAGAAGAACTCCATGTAACTCTCCAGCGGATGTCCCGTCACTAAACCCACCACCGATAAGCCCCATCCTCGCAGCAATGAGGTCGCACATTCCACTTCTCTTCACCGCAGGCAAATGCATTCAAGACAAGCATCTCGCCCCTGGCCCCGAGCCACCTTCGCCATACAGGGAGCCCATCATCTTTCTTCCCATGTGCCTACCGGCCGGTAATTGCCATTCTTTCAATGGCTGATCGCCGCTGGGTACTGGTGTACTCGGGTTGCCCCGCTTTCAGAAGGCCCGAGCCAATCGCTGGAGGATACCCATAAGACTCTACTACTTGTTCCGCTCATTTGTCGGGTGGAGCATGAGATGCCGCCGTCCACCTACCACACTAGCAGACACCAGATCGAATTCTCGTCACCTCGACTTAAGGGTACCGAACTATCCATGCTTTCCTATTAAAATCGACAAGATCCGCCGAGTCATATCATCCATTTTATATGCAAATGCCATAAAAGTGTCAACACCATTTTCAAAATCTTTCTTTTTTTTTTTCTTTTTTTTTTTTTTTTCAAAATCAAGTAGGGCCCCTTTCCGTAAACGCCTAACCTAGGCTCGATACCACTAAAATGTAGCGACCCTAAGCCTCCGATCCGACCGGAAGGCGAGTCCGAACCGAAACCTGTGGCTCGCCATTTCTTTTAGTTATCGTTTATTTAATTTTTATTTTCAAAATGTCATGACCAATCCTCGACCGATCCGAATACTGATCCGAATCAAACATCTCTGGCATTCGACGTTTCATTTATCTTATCAAAACATTTTATTAATTCGCTTAGTTGCGGAACTAAGCTTTCGCTTTTAGGCAAGCCCATAATCATTTACAAATATAAAGCAATTCCTAAGAAGCTTCCATACATTAACAGAAAAGCATTCTATGTCCTTTCAAGATGATATACAAAAATCAAGTTTCGTGGTTTAATCTTTGGTTTACAAAACACCACTAGTCTAAAAGATGCTATGCAAAAATTTCTGAGTATACACTTATACGCCTGTGATTTCTCTATGACTCTGATACGCGCGATCTCAAGCTTCTTTCTCTTTGTTTACTCGATACTACAAGATAGTTAAACTACACGCTAAGCATTTTCATGCTTAGTGGTTTTATACGCTCTAATCCATATTCAATTTAACTCTCCAAGCATTTATCATTAACTATGCTCTAAATATACCGACATATACTCATGCTTTCAATGTACAAATCATTTACTCATTTCATATCATATCATGTATTTCCAATGCCACACCATTTCATGAGATTCAAACATATTCATAAAAATATCTCATTTCACTCAATGCTGGCTATTTCACCTTGACTATTCGATTCACACCTCGACTGATTCGCTTGATGAATCCCGCCCCTTATTATCATTCTAAGAATGTGCTTATACATTTACAATTTACTCCATCACGGGATGCCGTTTGGTGCATCCCGACACGTGGTATCACTTATTCGGTCTCCCATCATGCCGGATGCCGTTTAGTGCATCCCGACACGTGGTATCAATTAAATGTCATACGCCATCATGACGGATGCCGATTGGTGCATCCTCGCTGACATTTTTCAATGCCATACGCCATCATGACGCACGCCGATTAGTGCATCTCGCCAAGTGACATCGATAATTTCTGGTGCCTTTGTGACGGATGTCGATTGGTGCATCCCGTCAGGCGATTCATTTGGTATATTATTCACTTATAATTCGACTTCCGATTCGCTTGATGAATCCTGCTTTTATCATCATTCACTTTTCATCTTGCTATCGACATCACATTCAATCTCATATTCACTTTCAGATATTTTTCAAAGACATACTCAATCTACATAATCATATATCACATACCTATTCATGAAATCGATTCATGTTCTCATTCATAGTTAATTGGTAAACTACCAAAATACTTGAATCAAGGATGTGAGTCGAGAACAAAACCAATTATCGATCATGTTTCTTTCTCGATGTCAATCCTAGGCCAGGTTGTCGTCTTCACCCGCACCTAGTCAAATACAATTTATTCACTCTTAGTGATTATGCAAATAATCGTACTAAACGAATATCGTTGAGGCAAAGCAAAGCTTTTCCGGGGCGGTGAGGTGATTAATGCCCAAAAAGTGCAATTTTGAACCCTATATTAGATAGTTTCAAAGCAGGCATTAATCATGTCATTTATACCAATTGAAGTGTTCTAGTCTTCTTAGTAGCACTTATGCCAGTTAGAGGGTATTTTGGTTGTTTTATGTGTTTGCACTTTTGGAGTCCACCCGAGTCAGATGAATCATGAAGTTGGAATTCAAGTCTCAAATCATCAACCACCCTTAAGAATCAATGAGAAAACAAAGGCAAAGTGAAGAAAATTCGATGCGCTTGAAGGCAGATGAAAAGCAAGAAGAATCAATGATGCGTGAATTTTCGCTATTGCGAAAATTTTCGCTAAGATTGCGAATTTCAGCAACCCAAATAAAACACCAAATTTCGCTACACCACCTCGCCGCTAGGCACCATTTTTACAAAAACCCAGATTTCGCTATCACAACATTTTCGTTAGTTTAGCTTAAATTTCGCTAGCGCTAGCCAAATTATCCGCCTTAGCTTAAATTTTTTATTTTCGGCTTAGGCTCATGATTTCACATAAATTCCTAAATTTAGCGAAATTCGATGCCTGTCATGCTTTGTAATTAATGCCAAACCGCCTCCAAACTTCTTGGTGTGGTTACTTAATTGTCGTCTATAACTTAGCCAATTTCATAGGTTTTGGTATTTTCATACCTTGAGAGGTTTTATATAAGCCCTCTTGTTTTGTAATCTAAAGAGGGAGGATTTGGGTAACAATTGAGCAACAATCAGAGAGAAGATATTTTCAGAAGTTTTATTTTTGTAAATAAAGTCTTTATTTTAGGTTTTGCTTTTCTTTTTCTCTTCTCTTCTTTCTCTCTTCCTTTCGGTTGCCAAACACACTCGAGGATGACAACTCAAGAGATAAGCCAAGCAAGCCTCCCTTTCTTTGAAGATAAGGAAGCTAGCTCATGCTAAGATACGCATAAGTCCTTTGTACTAAAAGCTACATGTAGTGTATTTATAGCCCTTATATTCTCAAACATGGTTGCATAACATTGAATGTCATTAATTTGGCCAATATCATGCTTTAGATCCAAAGGTATATTCAAAGAGAGACAGAATCGTGATTCTTTAGATGGTCTCTACGAGCTCTAAAATGATATTTATGTTAGGTTTTCAAATTAGTATTGCCAGTTATCACTGTTATTGATTTGCCAATACTCATGCTTGAAATCGTTTGTTCTTAGATGGCTCCTACGAGCCTCCGAGATGATATTAAATGTTGGGGTGGTTTCAAACAAAGAAAAGGCTTATAACTACATGCCACCTCAGACACTCAACAGAGTTGTTTCATGGGTGAGGTTTGCTAGTTAAATATAGATCCTAAGTATGCCATTGGACTATATGTTGCATGTAATAAAAGTTTAGGATAAAACCCGAGGACTTGTTTGCCCTAACTTGCCAAGTTAGTAACCTAAATCTTCAAAGTTAACTTTTTCACACTTAAATTTCAGTTTTTACAATTCTTAGTTTTCAAACCATTTCCACTGTTTTTGAAACACAAATCCAAAGAGTCCAAATAGAAAGCCTTACCTTCATGCACTGATGCAAACCATTTTTAGGATGAAAACCCATCCTCGTGTTCGATCCTAGACCACTATATCGGCAGTGAGCTCACTACGACAGTAGTAGGAACTTAGGTGTATATAAATTTTGTTGATTTTAGCTCAGCCTACTGTGGCACGAATCAAATGGCGCCATTGCCGGGGATGGTGCCAAACTACAAATGGTAAGTTGAAGAGTACTTGTGATCCACATCACAAGTGAAGGTAACCTTTAATTCTTTTTGCAACTCAATAAGTAGGAACTCACAGCTTTTAGCACTAGCAAGAATCGTGACTGCTTCTGCCTTTTATTCGCCGCCATTCAAATAGCTTTATTGTTGTTAGTTAATTCTAATCTTTTTGCAAGTTGTTTGTTGCTCTTTGTTCTAAATTTTGTAATGTGTTTATGCAACAAAGGATGTGAGACACATCGTAGATTGTGATAGGATAAGTACACAACTCGATCTAGCTAGTGAAGCCGTTGTACATACTGATACCACGGATCCTATACCGAGGAACAACAGAGCCAACCAGAACCCCATGAATCCAAATGCCTTATAGAACCATGAGGGATCAGCCATCCACCCTCCTAGAGCAGTGCCCCATCCCCGTATCATTCCTCCCGTCAAGATGTATGTTGAGACCTTATTCGTACCTCTACTCCCCACATATCATATGGAAAATGAAAATCCATACACTCATATTAGGATTTCGAGGAGGTTTGCACTACCTTCAAGGAAGGTACGATGGATGGATTCACAAGCTAAAAGCATTTCCATTGACTCTAAAGGACATACAAGATATGGCTCAACCCACGAGGCCTGTACATTCGAACAATGAGTCAAGAAAGTGCACTTTGCAGTTTTTCAAGACTTCACAAGACCAAGAATTAAAAAGGCAAATTTATACTTTGCAAAATTTCAGACGGGTGAGAGATTTTACCGTTGTCGAGAGATTTATGGAAACCATCGCATGCCCACACTACGGGTTTGATACTTGGATGTCAGAACCATTTCTATGGTGGTATGTCTCGCCATGAGGCAGCTGAAACCATGTGCGGAGGAGACTTTTGAGCAAACATCCCCGATGAAGTCATGGATTTCTTAAATTACGCATTCGAAACTTCTAAGGGTCGGGATGAGCTTAACCCAGAGAAACGGATAGGATGAGACCACCACAACCAAAGGGATGTACGTGACCGTCAAGAAATAGACGGTGGCTGTGATTTCAACTCCTAGCTGTGAAAGTGGAGGAGCTCAAGGCAAAACACCCAAGAGGTGCATGCAAGCACCAAAATCCCGCTTCGCCCAACTTGTACTCCAATTTCCAATCCCATGCACACCCAACAGAACAGTGTCCTATGGCCCCTGCAGTGAAGGATTTGATGTCAGAATGTGCAAACACCGAGACAATACAGTTCACAACAACTATCGCCCTATATGGTAATACTCTACAATTCCACTGAGGAATCACTCCCATCTGCATGGAGACCCAACCCCATTTATGTAAAATTTCAGTGCCAAGCCTTAGTTTGGTTTCCCCTCTATTGTTCACAACAACCACCATCCTCTTCTCCAAAGAGAACAAGCTATATTGAATTGGAAAGTAAGGTGGTGGGCAACTTGTCGAGGAACAAAAAGGAATCAATGCACAACTGCACAAAGGATTGATACATCGTAGAAAGTACACTCGAATAAGAGAATGATGGCTTGAGAGTAATCTCAACTTAAAATTGATAACCTACAAAGATTCAATCACCAAGATTAACAAGTTGCTGAGGTACAAGAGAAAGGAAGGTTTCCATCACAAACAGCCTAAACCCTAAAGGAATTCATGAGGCAGATCATCCAACAATTCGGAATGGATGAGGTTAAGGCCATAATAACCCCGAGAAGTGGAAAGAGGCTGATCAAATCTATGCCAAAACCCGTTGAAGAACTCAGTAAAGAGAAAAATTCGCAACCCGAGCATATTCTCCTAGAGGAGGATTCAATGAAATATCGCATACCACCCATTTCCACAAGCACTGTGAGAGTTAGTTAAGGCACCCAACAAGGTGCATTCTTGAGGTTTTTTGTGTAAGGGGTGAAGGTTAACATACTCTTTACTGGACCTTAATCAAACAAGTCCTCGCTTATGCAAAAATTTTTTGAAAGATTCGCACAATCAAGAAGCGGATTAGGTATCGAGAAGAAAGCATTTCACCGAACATGTCACTATAATTCAAAGCAACACCTCACAAATACAAAAGATCCCGGATTCCCACAATTTACCATTATCGTGGAATTGCATAGAAAAGTCTCGCTGATGGAGCTGCTATGTAACCTAATTGTGATTCGCATACAAGCAAATAGGTCTAGGTGAACTTTAAACCTACCAACATCACACCTCATTGGCCGATAGATCGCTGAAAACCCTAAGGATAGTCGAGGATGTCTAGTAGTGGGCCAGACAAATTCTACTACCCAGTAGATTTTGTGGTACTTGACACTGAACCAATTGCTAGTGAACCTAATCATGTACCAATCATCTGAAGACTACTGCCACGCTGACGTAATAATAAATTGCTCGAATGGAGTCATGCAATTAACTTCTTGCAACATGACCATGGAGTTGAACATTTTTCATTTGAACAACAAACATGAGTTGCTAGAAATTGAAAATCAAATTTCTGATGAGGTTGTTTCAATTGATCAGTGTACAGGAAAACACAGTGTCCAGGAAATGCAAGGAGTAATTACCCAAGAAAATGAAGAAATTTTGGTCTTGCCAACACCACCAACTGCAAGCCAATTGTTCAATTCAACTGTCATTTCTGAGGAACTGATCAACATATGGGCACCCAAAACCATGGAGCCAGCCCCAGCTACTGCAGGGGTTGAGGAGATCATTCTTCTTGACCCCTGAGGACTCCAAATGAACCGGTTCCTGTTTTCTACAACCGACCGCGCCTACGCTTTATTTTCTTGTCTTAAGTTAGTTAATCAGGTTAGTTTCAAGTATTTTTCAAAAAAAAAAATTTTAACTTAGGTGCATTTTTTCATTTTCTAGTAATTCTTAATTAGTATATATTTGTGTTGTGCTTTAAATTTTAATTACAAGACATATATTAAATTTTATAATAATAATTTTTATATATTAATTAATTAAGTTGTACTTTGAAATGCAGTGTAGTGTAATTCCGCTTGAGCTAAATCTGCTCAAATGGCGACTCCGGGAGTAAGACCTTCGGCCGCCGCTGGATGCTTATAGCAACCTGCCCCCCCGCGAGGCCCCGAGCCATCTCTCCGCCGCCGGGCCCCGAGCCTCCTCACTACCGTGAGCGTAGAGCCACTTTTATGGGCACAGCCTACCGCACGCACGAGCCCCCGACCGGGAGTCACACCCGGCCCTCGGGGCCGGGGGCACGAGAAGCCCCGGCCGAGCCTCGCTGAGCTTCCACAGCGCCCATGGGATGCCCGTGAGCCTCTGGCTTAGCCAGCCAGCCCCGCTCAAGATCTGGCCATTTCGAGCCCCGATTTGCCGCTCAGTGCTATTTCAATGAGTATTCGCGAGCCCCGGTTCGCTTTTGTTTGCTTCGCATCGGGCTCAAGAGCCTTCCGAGATCTTCTCGCCCAAAGATATAGTGCAACAAGAGAGCTCTCGCGAGTCGAGCCCTTTCGAGCATCTTATTTCGACATCGATATGGTCTCGCACTCTGGTGGTCCTGCCTTCGACCCAAGGTGAGATTTAGCACGCCCGAGAGAGTGGCCCCGCCGGCCCCAAACTGCACTCCATCACCCGCCCTGCAGGCGAGATCCAGGCGGCTCTGCAGGATCCGTGCACGTTATCAGACTCTGACGGACCCCGGCCCCATCGCCCTCGTACCACCCGGAGGAGAGCCAGGAGGCTCGCTCTGCCGCCCGTTACATCAGCCCGGGCAGTCATCTTCCACCGCATCCCACCATCTTCGCCATTTCCAAATTTCGCGGCACGACTTCATCACCTCGTACCGTCACAAAGATCGAGGATCAGAGGCCACTATTCTAGTGAACCCCATTCCCGGGAATGCAGCACTTCCAACGCAGAGTTTCACTGTGAGTCATTTTATGACATCCCCCGCATCGAGTCGACCCCGTGAGCACGGAGTCTTTGAGATTGATCTAGAGCATTCACTCCCACCCTTCACGACCACGATAGCTTATCACCCAAAGAGTGGCACCAAGAGCTTCACCCACTCTATGACATCCAGGAGACAGACTGGCCCACTAGGAGATCCGCCTCAAAGATAGACGACCGCCCGGTGTACCTGCACTCCACCGATATTTCTCAAATAAGACTGGGATCATGCATACCCGCCACAAGAACTCGTGAGGGTTACGTAGCCAGCCCACCCGCCTCACGTGGAGATGGTCCGAAAGACCGCCGTAGACATCATCGCCGGGTCCAAGATTCTACTCCGGAGGCGCCTTCCGCCCGTATGCCGCCTCGATTGACCACTGTTACGCACTCAACTGTTCCTCCCGCAGCACTATGTGCAGGAGGGGAGCCATCCCGGGAGGCGCGCACGGATCTCGGGATTTCGGGTCCAGCCTCTCCGAAATGCGCGATGGCTTCCCTACAGGCTTTGAGGAGAAGGTCCATCTAAGGACTGCCCGAAATGAGCATCCCACTCACCGATGCCTAGACTCCTATGTTATGTTCTCGAAAGCGCATGGGATTTCCGTATGAGCCCAGCTGAGACGAGGAGCTTATGCCTACATGCAAGGTCGGCAGACCTGCTATGACTATGCCCGTCTCATTCCACATACGACCACGCACCGTGAGGAGGCACGTGGGTCGAGGCCGACCACCATACGATGATATGCCTGTCTCTCGAGCCCGAGGCACAGAGGACTCCCCATTCCGCATCGCTCACCTCCATCTCTCAACATACCATATCAAATAGCCAGAAGCAGATACTCCCGCCTTCCTATTCAAAGATATCATTCACCTGAGTACATCCATGCTAGCTCGAGAGAGATAGTCAGGGGATGGATGCCATCTGGCCACTTGCGCCTACACAGCCGCCCAGATCGAGGTCGGGCCCGGTCATTCTATGCCGATCAGACATGACCCACCCGGGTCTTCCCTCCTCATGTTCCTCATCACGAGAGCCCACCACCGATGCGGTACCTTCATTGGATGTTCGTCGCTGAAGAATCACAGCTAGACTCCACCACCACCACGCCAGCGAGGTGGTTAGGTCTCTTTTATGATTTTGTATATTACCATCTTTATCAACTCCGCTCTACCGATTTTGATAAGGATTTTGTATTAGCCATGTAGGCAGGTGATATTTTTGTGTTTAGCTTGGATATTCATGTATTAGCTTACTTTGGTTATATCGTTATTCATTATATATTTGGCTGTACCTTTTGTATATATCATGTTTTGTGCCTCCACTTTGTGTAAATGTTTTTCTTTTTCACTGACAATTGAATTGCTTCACCGACAATTGAATCAGCTCATGTCGAAAATTTGACCGCCGCTTGTCACCTCTATGCTAGAACAAATCATGCTTGAAACAATTTTAATCCATCGACGCTCCAAAGATGTTCTCAAACTTGAAATTTCCCCCGCATGCTAATCTCGGGCCACCACCGACCCGCATCGTTCCTTACAGTCGGAAATCGTGTGCCTTCTTTTCGCTCAGATACGCCCAGTATGTCGGGCAAACTCAGGATAGGTTTATAACACTATACTTGAAGACCAATGTTGTCTTCCAAAAGGAAAAGAAAAAAACAAAACAAAAAGAAAAGAAAGAAAAATAAAAGTCATGAATCTTGATTTGAAACCCAGCGCACTAGCCCGAGGGGTGTATGGCGAAAGCCTTTGAAACCCGATGCCCTAAGCCTTAATTGGCTGGGAGTCATCGATTTTGTGTTCGTTACATGGGTGGATAGGTGAAGTTTAATGACTTGTGGGTGCTTAATTTTCGAAGTCATTCGGAGTCCAGGCGCTTTAAGCCTTTAGAGTTAGTGGTCAAGTGATCTCTGCTTCGATGCCCTAAACCTAATCAAGTTAGAGTCACTTCCAAGTGGACCGCTATTGTTCCGACCCTGGGTGAAGTCGGATTTTTCAAGATTGCACCCTACGGCGTAGATGAATAAAGAAAGAAAAGTGTGTAACTAGCCCTATCTAGGTTGTTCAACAAATCCTAAGGCCATGTCGTATATAGTCGGGGGAGGTGGCAATTTTGCGCTTATTAGCTTAACTGGTTACATAAAGAATCATTGGGACTTAGGTGGAAATTCAAGTTGAGAATTATGGATCCAAAATTGCCCTAGAATTGCACCATGGTATGGTTTGATTCTTTCATATCTACAACTTTGATTTCACTTTCAGTTTAAGCAGTAATATTGTTTATATGTACATATACCTTTTTGAATATAACTCTTGCAAATCACCACATGCATCTCCTTTTTCTTTATTTTTGCATTGCTAAGTGACCAGCAAGCCGGTTAGTGTGGGATTAATGCCCAAAAGTGCAATTTTGAACCCTATATTAGATAGGTTTTGAGTGCTTTTTGTGCATTAATCATGTCATTTATACCAATTGGCAAATTAGCCTCAGGTACACTTATGCCATTTAGAAGTATTTTTTGTTTTGCGTGTTTGCACTGGAGTCCACACCTCGAAATAAATGATGAATCATGAAGTTGGAATTCAAGTCTCAGCCATCAACCAACCCAAGAATCAATGAGAAAACAAAGGCAAAGTGAAGAAAATTGATGCGCTTGAAGCGTGATGAAAAAACAAGGATCAATGATGCGTGAATTTTCGCTGCTATGAAATTTCGGCTAAGATTGCGAAAAATTTCGCAACCTTAGCGAAACACCACCCCCGCTTACACCACCCGCTCATAAAGACCATTTTTAGCGAAAAACCTGATTTCGCTTTAATACAACATTTTCGCGCTTAGCTTAAACTTCGCTAGCAACGAAATTATCCGCCCAATGGGGGCTCTTTCATTTTCGCTAGGCCCGTGATTTCGCTAGTTAGCGAAATTCTCAGCCTAGCTTAAATTGATGCCTCGCCATGCTTTGTACTCACGCCAAACCGGGGCCCAAACTTGGTGTATTACTTAATTGTCCTATAACTTAGCCAATTTCATAGGTTTTCGTATTTCTGGTACCTTGAGGAGTGCTTATATAAGCCCCTCTTGTTCTCAGAATTCAAAGAGGGGAGGACAGAACAATTGAGCAAATAATCTGTAGAGAAGATATTTTGTAAGTTTTATTTTTAAATAAAGTCTTTATTTTAGGTTTTGCTTTTATTTCTTTTCTTTCTCTCTCTCTTCTCTCTCTTCTTTCTTCTCCCTTTCCTACCGCCAAACACACCTTCGAGGACGACAACTCAAGAGATACTTCACAGCCTTTCTTTCAAGAGAAGGAAGCTAGCTGGTGGTGGGGCATATGCATGTTGTCCTCTTGCACTAAAAGCCACGTAAAGGTATTTATAGCCCTTATATTCTAAAACATTTACAGATAACATCAACGCCATTAATTTGGCCACTCTCCATGCTTTGTGATCCGTATATTCAAAGCGAGAAGACCAGATCTTTAGATGGTCTTTACGAGCCTCTAAAATGATATTTATGTTAGGTTTCTCAAATTAGGTTGCATAGCATTTAATGTTATTGATTTGCAATACTTCCATGCTTTAGGACTGTTGTTCTTGGGGATTCATTCTTTACAAATTTCTCCGAGACATATATTAAACGTTAGGTTTCAACAAGAAAAGGGCCATAACTACATGCTACCCGCATTGGACTCAAATAGGAGTTGTTTCATGGTGAGGTTTGCTAGCTAAACATGCATCCAAGTTATGCCATGGACTACAAGTGTTGCATTGTAATAAAGCTAAGGGATAAAACCCGAGGACACTTTCTAACTTGCCAAGTTAGTAACCTAAATCTTCAAAGTTAACTTTTCACACTTAAATTTCGCTTACAATTATTAGTTTTCAAACCATTTCCACCGCTTTTGAAACACACAAATCCAAAGAGTCCAAATGTAAAAGCCTTACCTTCACGCACTGGGATTTAACCATTTTTAGGATGAAAAACCCATCCCCCAAGTGGTTCACCCTAGACCACTATACGGCAGCAGCTTGACTACTACAAATAGTAGGAACTTAGGTGCATATAAATTTTGTTGATTTTTTGAGCTCACCTTTAACAAGTAATTAACCATGAGGTACGGTACGTTTTGATTTAGACTCATTCTATTCCCCTACGAGTCTATTTTTACTTGGTGAATCTAATCATTCCAATACATTATCCAAACTAAAGTTATGGCATTTTCATGCCAACTAGTTTGCCACTGTGATTACACCGGGGAACAGTTTGTATTACTAATTTTTCTGGGGTCTTAACTCCATATTTGACACTATCTCTTTGTACTATTTTAAAGCTAAGGTGCTAAGGGTTCTATTCCAACTGGAATCACCTCAATTCCTGAAAGCAATCGAAACTCGTTACGTTTCAAACAAATCTGACTACTCTATGTCCAAAGCTGACAGAATTTTTCTTGCACACGGCCCCACTTTGGAGTGAATTTTTAGGCCTCTAGGATCATAATTTGATGATGCTTTCTCTTTAAGTTTGGTTCTTCTCGTTTATTTGACGTGCGAATGACTGGTTCACTCAACGGATAAGAAATGAGCAAGTTATGGCCAAAATACAAAAACTGGTCGAAACAGGAAAACCAGAACAAGTTGTACCGGTAGAACTTAACTTCTACCGGTAGAACTTGGCCAAAAATGACCAGAATCAAAGTTGTACCGGTAGAACTTCAATTGTACCGGTAGAAGACACCCGAAATGCCCAAATTGTGTGTTTTTCTCCCATTTTTCCATATGTTTCAACTCCAATCAACTCTATACCTCATAAATACTTCAAGACCACTTCAAATTCATCTTATGATCTCTTTTCTACTCAATTTCATTATCTAATCCTTCTATTTCAAATATTCCATCATGAATTTCTTCAAAAACTATTTTAATATGGGTCTTAACCCATACCCATACCAAATAATAATAAATTTATTAGGGTTTGTTCTAACCCAACCCTTTTCTTTCGCAATTAAAATCAGAATCCAACCCCCAAAGTATATGATTCCATGTTTTTTTCAGAGATTTTTACCCACAACACCTCAACAGTTAAGGGTTTATGTGATCTCTTCCACAAAAACCCTAGACAAAGGAGGACCATTCTCCAAAACAAAGCCTTGCAAATCAAAACACACTTCGATCCTACGAATACATACCTTGGTTTTGATCTTCCTTTCCTTCTCCTTCTTCTTCCCTCTTCTTCTTCTTCTCTCTTCTTTGCTCTCCTTTCCTCTCACTCGCTTGTTCTTTGGCTCCTCGAGACCAAATTTTGGTCTTTAAATTCCATAAGTTTTTCTTAGGCCTTGTTTGGCCATCAAAAAACCCATATTTTTGCTAGTTTCACACTACTCCTGGTCCCCAAATTTCTCCCCTTTTTTGAAACTCAACTTATGCATATTCTAGTTTAACCCCTCATCTTTCCTCTCTTTTTTGGCGACTTTTATCTCCCTTACTGCATTTACAATTTGTCTGTTTTACTGGGCTCAAAATTTCCTGGTTCACTAATTTGTTATTTCATAATTTGTCAATTCATCACTTTTCCCGTAAAACCCAGCCACAAATTCATACCTTAATATATAATAAAATTATTATAAAAATTATAAGTGTATTTTCTTTAATCGCTACAATATAATCACCTTGTATAATTTTATATAGCACTCAAGTCTCTTTCATTGTTCTATTTTCAAGATTTTCTCAAAGATGCACTCATCTACTACTTGGAATATTGCAAAAAGTGCTTTCTGATCTTTATGTTGAAGTTCTTTCAATAAATCTTTTTGCTCATTTGTTAGTGCCTCGAATTGTTTTGAATCGGCCGCTTTGATGTAACTATTATTTACTAGATCCCACAAATCTTGCGATCTAAAAAACACGCATTTGAATGAAACAATTATAAATTCTTACCCACAAATTTGGGAGTCAAGGATGAAAGGAATTATTGATGGTAGTCATGAATTTAACAACATAATTGCAACTTTCTTTTGATCTTGTACGTTCCTAAGTGTTCTTGCCCTGATCTCCTATTCCATCTTCCTTGGTCTTATAGTTCTAATACCACTTGTTGGAACCCATGTGATTGGGTATCGATATTATTAAAAAAAAGTATATTAACTCTGTAACTATATTACATCAATTATATGTATGCAGCAATTGTAATGATGACCGTATTTATAATACCACTTTTCTTATGATTCTAATTTCTACAAAATCAAGAAATTCTTATTAATATAAAAGATCTAACTGAGTAATAATTTCTAATTTGACTTTAAGTTAGAATAATAATTTCTTTTTTGACTTTAAGTCAAATTACAATTTTAACATGATTGTGTTTTTTTTTATTCAAATTTGAAATTTTTTAATAGATTGAATATCTAGGGAAGTGACAGCCAAATTTAAGATTATAGTTGTGCTCCCCTCCTTTCTCACAATCAAGTTTCTCTCGCTTGTTAGTGAGGAAGCCTTGACCTTGAAGCGAAGGTCATTAAGAATGAGTCCATAATTCATACTCCATTTCACATAAGACGCGAGCACATTTCCAATTCAACCAAATTGAACGACAGCCCTCAAACCCAATCGAAGCTCCCAATCCAAAAAGACCGCATGATAGGTGGAACCTCCCAGCCAAGACTACTCTACACCTTACGTTGTAATCGACATGACAGATTATTTCATACTCCTTAAACCTGACGTCCACTGATAACATTCACTACACGCTTCACATTTCAAAAACATTCAATTATACCCACCTTGCGGCACTAAGAGGGTTTTCCCTTCTTCCGTATGTACCATTTTCCCAGGCCAATTCTCTTTCCGCTACATATCGCTCCTCAATAAAAGCACCACGATGTAGCCTCAGTTCTTAACCCGAGTAACCCAACCTAAAAGATCGATCTATCAAACAGTAACCTCTCAAGCCTAGCATTACTCCACACCTCTTCGCGGTGTAATTGATGCGCAGATCATATTATTCTATACCCTTCGGTAAACCTGAATCGTCGCGGGACGACATTCATTTCCAAGTATTACACTCCCAAGAAGATTCACTCTCGAATCCATCTGTAAGTATCAGTAGCTTTCTTCTAAGCAGTCTCTCTATTAATAGACCGACCATCAACGAAGCCATCACCGATGCGCCTTGCCCCAACCCAAGAGCCCCATCCAAAATATCTACTCGATAGTAGTTATAACCCTCTAAACTTAGCATTTCATTTCACTTTGTATTTAAACCACAAATCGTATTAAGGTCCAAGTGTAATATGGTGGGTGGAGGCATTATATGGAACTTAGTTCGGGGCAACTTTACTTATTTCACTTAGTACAAAATTACCTCAAAGTATTTATACAACTTTGTGGTAGGCAGCTTAAAATTTGAGGTCATGACTTGAATTTGTTAATGGAGGATGTTTGGAGGCTAGCTCATAATCTAAATAATTTATAATTGTTGTCATGTTTGGTCCATATCATATGTTGTTCTGATTTCGTTATATTTCTCCAAATTCAACATTCTCTGGTGTCTATGTGATTGTGATTTGTTGAGTTTAAGATTATATGGTTGTACGGCTTTTGCATTCAAACTGTTTGTTAGAATGTTCATGACATGACAGCTTTTCTTTTTTTTTTTTTTTTTTTTAATGTTGATTTTTAGTAGTGCTGAAGTGAGTGAAATGGGGATTATAGGGCAAGAGGAGCAGTGTGTAGTGGTAATACAAGAACTGATAGGGTCATATTGGTTGCTATTTGACTCCAGGACTATCCAGTATCCATCATCCTTCTGTTGTTATGCTCTCTGTATACTGATGATGAGTTGTCCCAAAACATAAAAAAGATCCAGGACAAATGGGACTGGCGTTCATTTCATTGATGGCACGGAGGAGGATTTGGAGGTCTGGGGGGTTGGGTTACTTCGCATTCAGAGCTCTGTGTTACCTTCCTTTGCTGGTGTTGTTCAGGGAAGAAATGGGGGTGGGGTAGAGTTTGTTTGGATGTTGGAATTGTGGTGGTGGGTGTTGTTTTGGGGGGGTTTCAGGACCCACCTGGTATTCTATTGTGGAGATTTTTTTCTGTAAAGTTGTGATGATATTCTTTTTCTTATTCAATGTAAATTCTGAATTGCTGCTAAACCTCAAGGCTCAGCAACTTCAACTTTGGAATATTGAATAAATATTTGAAAATATGCATTTGAATTATTATTATTATTTTTATTTAATTTGTGCTCATTTTTTTAAAATTTTTAATTTTAATTTTCTTTTTTCAAATTTTTTAAATTTTATATATTTTAAATTTAATTATATAAAATAAATAAATAAGATAATTATTTTTCTAAGAATACAATGTTAAATTACTTATTATAATAATTTTATTATTTTTAATTTTTATAAATTTGTAAGAATATTATACAAATATTTGAATTTTACTGCACAATAAATTAATATTATATAATTAAATATTGAATTAAGTTATTTTAAAATATATTTTAAATGTTGATTTTAAACATATAAAAACCAAATAATTTAATACTATAATATTAAAAAAAACAAACAAGCATTTTTACTTAAATGTTGTTATATGAAATGCAAAAAAAAGGTGACACTCGAGAGACAGATAGTACCGTTTTAGTTTTTACCAAGCAAATCCCCGCCCCGAAACGATACTGGAAAGCTGTCGTCGATTCTCAAAACGGCGCGTTTTGATTAAAGCATGAGGCACTGGATTTCCATGGTTTTATTTTGCTACACGTCATACGAATCCAACGCTCAAAACTGGTTTAACAAGTGGGAATCTCATCTCGCAATCCCGAATCGAGGGCTCCACGTGGCGA
The DNA here is from genome assembly GCA_016808115.1 of Tetrastigma voinierianum. Taxonomy (NCBI): domain Eukaryota; kingdom Viridiplantae; phylum Streptophyta; class Magnoliopsida; order Vitales; family Vitaceae; genus Tetrastigma; species Tetrastigma voinierianum. Next base: position 347,419 of record JAEQBH010000584.1, read on the forward strand.
ATGAACTGATCCTTATCGCTCCAAATACAGAGCCCTGCCGTCCGTCCGGATAAAATTCTCAGTAGGCGTTCCATGATCCCTGCTTCCTCCTCTCTTCGCAGCCGAAACGCAGGTAGAATACCGTTTTTCGGTTATCTGCAAATCCTTCGGTCTCAATGGTTTTCGCGCGAATTTGATGACTTTTGATTTTTAGTACTTAAAATGGATGGTCTCTCGCTCACCACCTCCTTCTCCATCAACCGCCCCCATCGTCGCTTTCTCTTCTGGTAGAAGAAGAATGTTTTCTCTCGAAACCCCAAACTTCGGTTTTGCCCAAAGATGATCCTAAGCTCGATAAATGGGACCAAATGGAGCTTATGGTCTTTGGTAGCTTTGCTCGGTGAAGACCCCAAGCTAACCCTAGCCAAGGTCCTTTATCTATAGCCTTCTGTTTTTGAACAGAAAACTGTATCGAAAAGAAAGAAAATATGAGAAAACTAAGTTTAGTGATTTGTCTTCTGCTTTTTTTTTAAATTCTAATACACGAGAATCTGTCTTTGTGACTAAGTAGCTGCGATAAGATTACTTTAGGACTCATTCATTTGATTTTCTCCTTTTTCGTTTGTTTTCTTTATCAGCACAATGGAGTATAATGCAGTTCATTTCACTGGGTTTGAAGTGTTCCATTTGACATTATCATTTTTCTATTGTTTTAGATAATGGGTAGAAAAATCAAATCCTGACATCCTCCTCTTGAAATTGAAATTTTTACAAGAACAAAATTAAATTAGCGGTGCAGAAGTACCGGACAACTGTGTTTGATACATCTCTGAACAAGGGGTCATCAATTCATTAGTGGAATAGAATTTGGTGCAGCTATTAGGAAGAAAGATCAAGTTTTGAGGGGATGATAAGGTAAATGAGATGAAGAGAAGTCGAGTCAGCCATCTGGAAGGCAGTTCAGTACTAGGAATACACCTAATGTTATGTGCGAAAACCAACGGGTTTTAATGAAGATGATGTTGAAAGCAAGCCTTCCAGGTTCGAGAGATGAAACCAAATTTGTCACTGAAAATGAAAGAAAGAGTTCAGTGACAGACATTATTAAGAAAGCCTGAGAAATTAGGGTGCACGTGCAGAGAGATGACAAGCAAGAAAGTCACTCTGAGTTCAGGCTACTTCAGATTATACTGAGGATCTTTATTAAGAATTGGAAAAGGGAGACTGATGATAAAATTAGCGATGTCATGCTAAAGCCCGAGCCAACAATAATCAGGAGTAGGCTTCGAGTGAAAACTAGAGCATTCTGGTGATGCAGAAGCAAATGTTAGCATTGGAATTGAGGAGGGTATTTCATCAGGTGTATCTAAATGTTCTGGAGTTGCTGATTCCATGAATAATGATTTTAAGGAATATCCAGAAACAAGGGATGACTTAAGCTCAATGGGACACATTAGTAGATGACTACACAATTGGTAATGCTCTATTTTTCAATTGGAATTTGTGGTGGGTCTGTTAAAGTTAACATTCTGCTTGTTTTTTTTTCCAGGATTATAGCCACTTGAGCAGAGTGATATCATTGATGGGAGCAAGGTGGAAACTGCGTGAACCATCAAATTCAAAACCAATTGACCCAAAGGAAAATTGTCTATGGAGCTGCATTGCAAAGGGAAAACCAAAGTACGCTCAAAAATCTTTTATTATCCCTGGACCTTTTCTATTTCTTTTACAGCTGGAATTCTGTTTTAATAGGATGCTGCCCATTCTAGATTGGAACAATCTGTAAAAACTATCAAATCTGATTCGACCAGAAACAAGCGCTTACCAAATCCCTCTGAGTAATGCTTATTCTCTGTTGAGCTTGAGAATTTCCTTGCTACATCATCTTTAGTGGTTCTTTAACATTTGTTTTCCTCTGTTTATTCTAATCAAGAAATCTTATGTACCTCGGACAGCTGATTATTAGTAACAAAATTTTTGGAACATGAGATGCAGACTGGTCAAGGGCAGAAGATCTGGTTAAGACTGGGAAGAAAGAAGTAGAGTTGATAAGCTCTGCACCAGAGGCTTTGTTGTGATACATTTAAAGGCAATTTGATGAAACCACATATGCGTACTTTTTATCCATATGATGCTTTAAAATTGCAAATGGTTGTTTCATACTCTGCTTTGTTCCAACACCGTCCAGGTATCTTTTGGTTCTTTGATGGATTTTTACCTTGAACCATCGTAATCTTAACGCTAAGTGAGTTCTTGGCTTTTGGTCATAGTTTGAAAGGAAGGCTTAGACCCATCAATGTACCGACCAAGTCTGGAGTGTTGGAGTTTGAAGTTGTAAACAACCTGCTCCTGATGCAACCCCAGGTCAGAAATACATAAAAAGGGAAGATTTCACCAGATATAGTGGAGGAGGATCTTCTAGGATTTATGTTAGGAGAAGATTCCTATCATTTGTTGGTCAGGTCTGAAGCACTTGGTTTGATGCTGCAGCTTTATCCCATTATTTTGGTTGTTAATAATCTTTTACCTTTGCAGAAAGTCAATGTAGAATGATACTGACATAGAAAAGCTGAAGACTAATATTTTCTGGGAGGCCAAAGGAAAAGGAAGAAATAGTTGAGAAAAAGAGAAATCATAGGTAGAGTACTTTAAACTTATGCAATGGGTTTCCTGGTCATATTTGTTGATGGTTTGCCTGTTGGAACTGCCTTGCTTGTTGTGTGAATTCATATAACACATTTTTCTTTCTGAATTTATTTGATACCATTATTTGTTGCTGAACTATTCATTCTAAAAGATTGAAGGTGGCATATATTCGGTAAAGAATAAACTATTTCATATGGAAAGTATATCTACTACCTTCTGAAGTTACACTAATTATAATTTACTAAATATATATTACGTATTTTTGTTGGGAGTATTGATGTCCATTTAATTTATTAGAACTGTAATCTCCTAGTTCTCTTAATATTCCTTGTTGCAGGCTAAACAGTATCGGGATGTTAGAAATGTCATATAAAGAAGATTACTTACTTCGGTATTTTTGTTGAGGTAAATCTTGGTTCTATTGCTGATTGTTCTAGCCAATTTATTTATTTATTTTATTCATTTATTTTTCTCAGAAAATGTGCTTTTAATTTCATGATGCTAGCTCTATGATATAAGGGGCTTTGAGCCTAGTAGTGGTTGGAAATTGTTGGACCTGGCAGAGTTTTATGTAAATTTTTTATCCTTGAATTATTCTTTTGGTCACCTATGAGGCTATATCCAAAGTATCATGAGCGAATATTTCAGAGATTCTTTTACCATATTTTAACCTAGATGTTCTAATGTAGGTTGAAGGAGTACCTGCACTGGTTCACCAGACTGAAGTGTCATGGGATGCTCTAGATCCTGCATCATATTTCCAAAATTGGTCAGGTATTTTGGTTTCCTTGAGAATAAAAATAAAGCTACTTACAGTTGTTTTTTTTACACTATAGTGTACATCTTAGTCTTGTAGGGGTATTCTGTCTTGATCCAGTGCTTTCTGCATAAAAAACTAAATAAATAATTTTTCACCTGTTCAGAGAGTTATAAAAACTTAATTCTTATCATCTTCTAAAATGTATATATTTCTTTGTGGTTACAGGTTGTTGAAATAAAAGTCCACCAATTCTTTTCACCAGGCGCATTTTCTTGTCATTAAGGAGATAACGATGTAATTTGTTTATAACTGTTCCCTCTTCCTGGACTCAATTCTAGATGTGGATTTTTTATTTTTTTATTTGATAAATAAAAGTATATTAAAGAGAAGACGCTAAAATAGTGACTTTAAGGCTTTGGAGACGTGGATTTTTTAATTCTATTTTCTAGACGTGGATTTTTTTTTTCCCTAAATTGAATGTTAAATTCTGCCATTCTTTTCCGATGGCAGCCAGATCCACTCATTGAGGCTTTGGAGTCTGTAGTTGGCGATAATCCCCTGGAAGGGAGATTAGAAGCAGCACAAGCAGATGCTGAGGTTTTAAGTTTTCTTGTTGTGTTGTGTTTGTGAATCATTTTTGGACAATTTTATTAACTTATGCTCATGACTAGGTTAAATGCATTTATTTCCAGCATGTTTGCATATTGGTCTTAGTCATGGTATTGTTTGGTTTTTACAGAATGCAGTGGCTGCCATTTGCATCATACCAGTAGACTGTCTAGGATTTCAAAAAGAGATAACAGAGGGATCATAATTGAAACCGAATAATGTAATCCGAGATAATTGAAGGAAGAATTGTATCTATTCATTGATCACAAACAACCTATTTATATACAAGACAATCCCAAACCAAAAAAGAAAGAATAAGAAGTTTCCTAATTCTGTGATGCAGGAGCTTCTACAACAAACCTTGGGAATTCAATCTTAATTATAGAAAATTCAGATTCAAGAGTTGTGAAACCTTGGAGACACCAAATATATTTATATTTCCAGTATTTTAGTCTTTATTACTATTTGATTTAGAGTTGTTTATTTTAGAAAAATTTTGTTCTCCAAGTCAAGTAGTAGTTGCTTTATTTAATTTAGAAAGATTTGTATTGCTAGTCAAATAGGAGATGCTGTTTCTTGTTAGAAAGATTTGCTTTTAGGAGTTGCTTTATTTAAATTAGAAAGTCTTGATCAAAGTAGAATTGCGTATTTGATTTAGAAAGAATGGGGCCTATATATACCATCCTTAATGTAGTCTTTGACAATCAATTCAAGTTTAATAATTTTTTCAGATTTCTCTTTTTAAGAGTTCTCTCTTGTTCTCTTATCTCTTGGGTTGATTCCCTTGAGTGACGAGTTCATTGCTTCTTATCCCTAGGTGGATTCCTTGGGTGACGAAGTATATATCTTGTTCTCTAATCTCTTGGGTGGATTCCCTTGAGTGGCGAATTCGTGGCTTCTTATCTCTTGATGGTTTCCTTTAGTGGTGAAGTATGTACCTTTCCTTATATAACCTCTCATAATATTTTATTTTTAACTTTCCAAATTCAATTCCCAATCTGGCAAAGCTTTCAAATTTGGACACTTCACAAAACCTTTTCAAATTTGGTTCCATAACTCAAACCTTTTCATATCACTATTTCTGTATAAAACATTAGCCAGTAAATCCCATTGGCAAGAAACCTCAAAATCGTGAATAGCCCTAAAAACCTGAAAACTGCAAACTAACTCAAAACAAGATTGTTTTGCATCAAATCAAACTCAAACATTTCCAAACCTAAAATCCTTCATTCTAAACCTTAATTTCATCATAAATAAACCTCAAAAAAATATACAACCTTTAGATTGAGACATGTCCCTTAACTTTTAAGTTACATCCTATACCTACACTACCACAAACCCAGCCCTAACTTGCAGCAATTAGATCATCCATCAAGGTCCGGCATCCTTGTAAAGTGGTATCAAAGTTCATGATTTGATGGCTGATCATAAACTAAAAGTTGTGCTTGGTGCTAGAGACAAGAGTAAGTCATGATTTGAGTTGTTCGCTAGCCATGGAGGAAAATATGATTTTTATGAAGAGACTTTGTAGCCTAGTCAACTTGAAGGTTTCTTGGAGCACAAGAAAGCTAAAGGTATGTATGCATGAGACTATGATTAACAGGAGGAATGCGATTGCTACTGGGAATGAAGATTGTGAGAGGCATGGTAGCTTATGATGAAGGCTTTAGATTGATAAAAGCTTAAGCGTTCAATTTGATGGAAAAATGGATCTTGATGAATTTTTGGATTGGCTTATCTGGGGTGGAACATATCTTTGAGATTATATTTAAGTGTGAAAAGGTGAGTTGGTGACTATCGAGATGTATAGAATACTTGCATTTTGTGGAAAAACGAGAAGAAAAAAAACATGAAAGAGATGGTACGAAGAAGAGCATTTTTAGGAAAAAAATGAAGAAAAAGCTAAAAGGAGGTACCTTCGATAACTATCGCCAGACATTTACCTCAAATTCAGATTTTTTAAGCAACAGAATTTGAGTGTGGAAGAGTATTCGATCGAATGCGAGAAAAGTTGATAATCAATGGAGACTTGCAAATTAGAGCAACTCATAGCTGCTATCTTGTTGGTTTGAGGTTCGATATTGCTAGAGTTATTTTTATGCAATCATATAACACTCTTGAAGATGTGATAAAGCTTGCTTTGAAAGTTGAGACTCTAAACACGTATAGAATTTCTACTACAGGTAGGAGTGTGGCTAAAGAAGGGTTTGCCGTGGATTCAACTTCTAAGAATCCTAGTGATGCTAAAACTACCCCCAAACCTCAAGTAAAGAATAAAGTGCATAAACCACATCAAGAATCAACTCCAAAGACGTGTTTTAAGTGCCAAGGATTGAGGCATATTGATTCCGAATGTCCTAACCAAAAGGTGATTGCCCTAATTGAAGAAGATGAGGCCGAGGAAGATGTTAAAGAAGTAGTTGAATCTAACCATGTCCAAGAAGATGAGAAGAGTTCACTATTGTCAAAATCTGATTTGGAAATCAAAGATGGTTCAAATGTGATGCCTTTGGTTGTTGTTGAGGAAACCGAAAGTGAAAAAGAAATCTTGCAAGAAGTTAAACCGATTCTAGAGAAATTTGTTGATGTTATGCTTGAGGAAATACCACATGGTTTGCCACCTATGAGAGATATTCCACATTAAATAGACTTCATACCAAGTTTGGTTTTTCCTAATAGGCTAGCCTTTATAATGAGTCCTAAGCCTTGCAGAAGGCTTGAAACACAAGTTGATGATTTGCTTGGCAAAGGGCTTGTCCGAGAGAGTAAAAGTTCTTATATGGTTCTCAACGTGTTGGTTCATGAAAAAGATGGATTTTGGAGAATGTATGTTGCTTGCCAATCTATCAACAGCCTTTTGCTTCATGAGGAAGTAAGGTTCAAAATAATGCAAGCGAGTGGAGCAATGAAGATCAAACAAGCGAAGGAAGGTTGTATCAAAGGCGTATTCGACCTTGGGTAGTTTGGTTCCACATGAGCAAGAGAGGTTTCTCATGCGGAGGCGTTCCAAGTTGTGTGGCCCAGAAGCCGAGGACACGGATATGGCCAGTGGGAGAAAGAGCATGGCGAACCGCGGGGACCTGACAAATTTCCAACAACCGGGATACGGATATTCGCCACGACATAATAAGATAAAATAAAAATAGTGTTATCCACCCACAAATATTGTCCTTAAAAAGCAATTTAGATAAATAAAAAACAAATGTAAACATTGTTTTACAAATATTCAAACACAAACATAAGTAATACTAAACTAAAGACTAGCATTTTCCTTGAATCAAATAAAATGGCTTCACATTTCGGGTTCATCGAGAAGATCAGCAATCAAGAACCCGGCATTCTCTATATCCATTGAGTCAAAACCATCTCCCGATGTCGCGTTTTAGATTCGCCTTCATTATAGTTTGGAGATGCTCCTTATTGAAGTCGGAGATTGTTATGGACCTAAGCCAAGTCCTCAGCTCTTTTGTGGTGTCAACTTGTTTTCTCTTCGTAGATTAGTAAAAATTATATGTCTTTCCCAAATTCTTTCATAACATGAGGATGAGCAAGGTTGTCTGGCAATTTTGATGCTATAGATTGAAGCCCAGTGCGGAAGTTCCATGAACAACCCACCATTTAAAAGGACTCATGTACCACCTGTCATTGATGAAATCACTACTAAAAAAATCTTCCAAGCATGCAGAAAAAGTAGCATACTTCTCATTTGCTTGCCTCCTTTCACCTTCATTTGAAAAATATCTCTCAAAACATTTTTTTCTTTCTCTTACTACTTCCATATCTTGTGTGGTGGGTTTCCGATCATGAGACTCATCAAGCCATTGTTGACTATAATACCTACAAAGTTGTGTTATGACATAATTTAAAGTTAAACATCATAGAATATCATATATATTTGTTATCAAAGCCCTACAATTTAAACTCTTAAGATTACCTTGGATTTAAGGAATATTAGAATGTAACAGTGTATTTTTAATTAAATCTTTCACTTGAATTAAGTGTCGCAATATCAAAAAACTACAAGTATAATTACAAAGCGATTCATATAAGTTCAAATATAATTAAAACTTTCAATCAAAACTTAAATATTTAGTAATAAATCTTTAATTATCTTGTGAATTTCTTGTGAAGCTTTTATGTTCTTTCTTATAAATGGCCTTCACTTTTCGATCATCGAATCCACCACTCTAAATATTGTGAAGGCAAGGTTTGTCGGTGTCGGCTGTCGAAGCATCTCATACATGAGAGTTGTAAAGTTTGAGGATATAATCCACATCCATCAAAGAGAATCTTCATTTAAGTTTATCCTTTACTTCTTTAGCTTTTACTCTAAATCATTTCTTTATACATTTCCATTCTTCACTTATCACTAATTGCTCCAAGCCTTTTTTATTATCTTAAATGGTTTAAGCATAACAATAGTTGAAGCAAAAGCGATGTATCGACCATTAAAAAGTAACTTCAGCACGTGATTATTCAACATTGACAATCTTTTGTATCTTGTCGTTTAAGCATAACAATAGTTGAAGCAAAAAACGATGTATGAAACCATTAAAAGTAACTTCAACTTGCAATGATTATTAAGCATTGACAATCTGGTATGATTCATAATGAAATTCTTAATGAAGAGGTATCACCCAGTAGAGATCCTAACCACATTGTTTCCATCACATCATCATATCTTGGGGTGTGTTGATGGTGCACATATATTAACTAAAGCAAGATTGGTATGAACCACACACGGGGTCCAAAAGATATGTTGAAACTTTGCTTCCACAATGTGTCCTGCTGCTTTGCAAGCTTTGACATTATCAGTTATAACTTGAACTACTTTTTGAGGACCAATCTTTTGTATAGTGTTAATCAACAAATCAACTATAAAGTGTTTGTCCTTAGTCTCCCCTTCACAGTTTATTGCTTTCAAAAACATTGGTCCACTTTTGAGATCGCCATGATGTTAATAAGTGGTCTTCTTTAAACATCCCCGATTATCCATCATATAAGTCTCACTCCTTTCTCATTCGAAGTCTTCTTAGATTGGTTCAAATAGATTCTCAATATTACTCTTCTCCTTACGCAATAATGTGAACTTAATGCATTATAGCACAGTGGAACTTTTGGAAGTTGACTTGCACTTTTAAAGGCCACGAGGCACAATAAGGATTTCTAGCAAAGTGAAAAAGACAACCCCGATTGTAAAAATCCTAACTATCTCCTTGTCAACTATTTCCACGTGCACCCATATTGAATGCCTTTCCAATTGATCGATAGACCCCTTTCTCCTTTTGGATCAATAGCACTAACACTAAGAAGAGAATTCTCAAAATTAGATATTAGAAACGATGTGGAGTAAGGAACTTTTGCTTAAGATTGGGTGTTTCACCCTTTGTTGACTTCCTCCATCACCCTTCGCATCTCAACTAAATTTTCATTCGTTACTTTAGTACAAGATGCAACCCCGACCCCTTTAATTTTCAACAGGTGAGCCTTGACTCTATAATATGACCCTCTATATATTTGTCTACAAAAATTGCATTGAAAAGCAACATTTCCTCCCCCTTTACCCAATTTCGCTTCTTTCGTGACGTACCTCCATAATGGAGCAACGACCATCTTTGATTGTCTGTTGATGTTGAAGGCTCAGAATTACTACTCATTGTATAATTCTGCATGATTAAAAAAAAAAAAATCATGCATTAAATAAATCTAAATTATTTCAAAGCCCAACCAATCTAATTTTTGGTCCATCCATTAAATTAGGCTAATTCCATAAAATTTGCATATTTGCATTCATTGAAGTTCAAAATAAATTATAAAACAATCATAATTAGGACAAGTGGAACAGAATTTTACCATTGGTCCACATAGGTTGGACCCCCCCACCCACTTGTTCAGAGTGCCCCTCTCTACGCCATTTGGAAATTGGAACAGCGCCTCTTACCATTGAAACAAATTAAATTTATCCAGCGGTTTCATCCACGACAACATATCCCAGCAGTTTTCATCCTACGACATGCCCCCCTTGATTTACCCCCTTGCCCCTAAGGTATGCATCCCTCCCACCTTCCTTTCTTATTTTCTTTCTTCTTCCTTCTTCTTTGTGTGATGAGTCACGATGTGATGAGTTCATAGCCACTATTTGAGATTTATTTTTCGATTTTTTGGGTGATGAAGTAGGATCACAGATTCACAATTTCCTTTGGGTGTTTTCATGAGAAAAAAAAAATGCAATTTTTGCTGGTGAAAGGAAAAAAAAACCCTAGAAATTGATCATTGCCTGAAAAAAAAAGAAGAACTTACTACTTAGCAGTTAGCACACCTTTTCTTTGGCGTAGTCGGCGTTGTCGGCTTGTCGATCTCCAGCTTCCAATCCAGTTTTTTGTGTGTAGTTTTTGTGTTTGCGAGAGAATCGCGTTTTTACTCTTTGAGGAAGAAGAGTAAAAACCAAAGTTAGGGTTTTTTTTAAGCCCAAAGAAGAAAATGGCCCATAAAATCATCTGTGGGTGTCTAATTTGTGTCTATTGGAGTGTCGGTGTCTCCACCGTGTTGAATCGTATCCAAGTCTTTGACCTATTTGAGGAATTCGAGGACATGCCAGTAGCGTGTCGGACATGTATCAGGCAGTGTGCGGCGTGTCACGTATCTAAGTGTGGAGCACACGAACACTCCATAAGATTGCCGTATCCATGCTTCACAGCTCAAGAGTACATGACCCTTCAAGGATTATTAACAAGATTACAGCAGAGAATGCTACAGGGTTGAGATTTAACTCGAACACTATGATACTCTCACCTATATTCATGTCAAAGATTTGAGGCCGGATCATGGTGAGGACTTGAGGGCAAGTCTATTTTTTTTCCAACTATGGGGGGTGGATGCTGGAGCTTCTACAATAAACCTTGGGAATTCAATCTTAATTATGGAAAATTCAGATTTAGAAGTTGTGAAACCTTAGAGACACCAAATATATTTATATTTCCAAGTATTTTGAGCCTTGTTACTATTTTGATTTGGAGTTTTTATATTTTAGAAAGATTTGTTCGCCAAGTCAAAGTAGTAGTTGTTTTATTTAATTTGAAAAGTTTGTTTTGCTAGTTAAATAAGAGATGCTATTTCTTTTTAGAAAGATTTGTTTTTAGGAGTTGCTTATTTAAATTAGAGTTTGTTTTCCAAGTCAAGTGGAGTTTCTTTTATTTGGTTGAAGTATGTGGTCTATATTTTTTTTTGATAGATAAGCAAAAGTATGTGAATTACATATATCTTACATAATGTAGTATTTGACAATCAATTCAAGTTTAATAATATTTTTCAGATTTATCTTTTTAAGAGTTATCTCTTGTTATCTTATCTCTTAGGTGGATTCCCTTAAGTGACGAGTTTGTTGCTTCTTATCCCTAGGTGGATTCCTTAGGTGACGAAGTATATATCTTGTTCTCTAATCTCTTGGGTGGATTCCCATGAGTGGCGAGTTTGTGGATTCTTATCTCTTAGTGGATTCCTTGAGTGGTGAAGTATGTACCTTTCCTTATATAATCTCTCATAATCTTCTCTTTTTAACTTTCCAAATCCAATTCTCCAACCATAACCCAAAACTTTCCAAATCTAGTTCCATACTTCTAAAACTTTTTCTAACACTTTGTTCACCCTAGAAAACATAAAAAGCATCATCCTAACCTGAGAAACCCCAAAATGCGTACATAGCCTAGCCTATGTTAAGCTTCAGCTGTGATTAAAGCAGGTTGTTTTGCGTGAAATCAAACTCGAACCTTTCCAAACCTAAATGTGCATTACAAACTTTAATTCCATCATAAATAAACCTCAAAAAGCCTAACCTTTAGAGGTACATAAACACCTTTTAAGTTACATCCTATAACCCTAAACTACCATAAACCCACCCCTAACTTACCTAAGCCATTAGATCATCCATCACGGTCTTGTCCTTGCATCATTCTACCTATATACAACTTTCCTTTTCCCAACTATTTTTTAATTCTACAATACTATAACACTCCCCCTGAAGTTGGAGCATAGATGTAGATCATGTTCAGCTTGTTACAAAGATAACTAACTCAATCCCCACTAAAAGGTTTTATGAAAATATCTCCTAATTGTTCTCCAGTCTTTATATACCCTATAGAGATCAACCCTAACATGATCTTCTCATTGACAAAATGACAATCTATCTCAATATGTTTGGTCTGTTTATGAAATATCGGGTTAGATGCTATGCATGTGGTTACATCACACCAAAGCATTTGATGCTTGGGTTTCATTCTTACTTCCATCAGCAATTGACGTATCATGATCTTATCGAGGCTGTGTCATGGCTCGATACTACAGTGCATTAGACTATGAGTTCTTTTATCATACTCTTCCACGAGATCGGATTTCCTCAGCCAACCTGATATCCTGCGGTGGATCTCTTATCTTCTTAGATCACGCCTGGTTGTCATGCAACACTCAATTATGGTATGCCCATGTTTCTGATACAATATTCCACGTTCAGGAGCTTCTTTCAAGTAGCATGAGATATGCTCACATAGCTGTCCAATAGTAGTGGGAGATGACATATCTGCCTCACTCAACACACTTCACCCCGGATACAAGCAATATCAGGTGCGAGGTTTCTATAAGGTAATTTCCCAACTAGTCTTTTGTATCTCTCAAGATCTTCAAATAGTTATCCTTCTTAGATTGGATTGTACGTGGATCCATAGAAGACACTACATGGTCCTAGCGCTAATTTCTCTGTCTGCTATAACATATCAAGTACATATTTAGATTGTGATATGAAATTTGTACTGTGATATGAATTTCACGCTTATTTAAATGACTTTAACACACACAGAAATACTTCAACATTCTAAATCTTGTGTAGAGCTAGCACGTGAGAGAAGGTTTGGCAGATGTGTATCTTTGGGTCATTCTTAGTGATGTGATATCATATCTATACAGCTGCCCGGTGGGAATAATCACCATGGAGTTTTTATATGAAAGGCGAGTGGTTAGACTTACTTTTTTAAATGCGAATGTCTCAAGCGCCTAGCTGAATTTGCCAAACGAGACTATTTCCAAACCATACAAAGATTTTCGAAGACGACCTCCTTTCCTATTTCTTCCTAAAGATCTCCATGTAAATGCATTCACGATATCAAGGCGATGTAGTCTCAAAATCATAAAAATAACAAGAGAAATAAGCAGACGAGCGGATGTTAAGCAGCTACGGAAAAAGTATCGAATAATCAACTCCATAAGTAGAGCATAGCCCTTAGCAACAAAGGTGACCTTCAATCTAGCCATAGACCCATAAGGATTAAACTCTGAGCACCGAGTTATTAATAAGCTTTTTGCGGTAGTGAGGCACCATCATATTGCCATTGTCATCTAAAACTTGCATTTCATCCCTTAAGCGGCTACGCCAACCGGGGTGAGATAAAGCCTGCAGCGGTGTTAGGAAGAGAGATAGAATCAAGTGCAATAAAGAAATAAGAAGCGAAAAATAGTTATAGAAACAAACGAAGAGATTAGGTACGAGCACATTGACATTTACCTTCACGGAGGAGCAATCGAAAGATCATCGATGCAGTTGGATCGATGACAATGTAGACTTCTTATACCTACGCGGCACGCGGGGCTTCTTCTCGTATCATGATTAGAACAACTAAAGAGCACCCGAGAGACAAGCGGAAAATTCGCCAGAAGAAACCCAAGTCCATAGCGGTTTTTCACTTAAAACACCAAAAAATAGTTAGTTTGGCACCAAAGCGGATAAGATGGACTCTCGAGGCCAAGACCGCATATTCTTTGGCGTAGTTCTTAGAATTGACCGGGAAACACCAACGCCCCCATGCGACCGCGCAGCGATGCGTGTGAAACAGGCTGAAATCACTAGATCGGGGCATGTTGCTAATGTGATGGGTGCTGAAAAATTTCCCAACTAGTTTCTAATTCTACAATATTATAACAAGTAAAATAATATTTTTTTCATAATCTATCAAAAAAATTTTTTTTTAATAAGTTCACTGCATATATTACAGTGCATCTCACCGAAGTTGCATAAAAGTTGGATGCTGAGCATGATTAAAATGTGCTGAAGTAATATTGGTGAAAATAGGGAAAAACAAGCTAGTTCTCATGAGTTGCCATGGATCCCTTAGTATGTTGAAGAACGAAGGGAACCTGATAGCATTTTTAATTTTGATTTCTTTTATATTTGAAAGTACAAGTTCATCAAAGTTAAAAGCCTATTAAGATTTATACTCACATAAACTTTAACAAGATATAATCAGTAAATGCATTCATGCAAATATGGGCTTTCCGTCTGGCAGTACTAATAATTAATTTTTTTTAAATCTTTGAAATAGGATTGAAGTTAGAAAGTAACAGTCATGCTAATGTTTAGCTTAAATATATCTAAAAGTCTCTCAATATTTTTAATAAAGACTCATAAAGAAATTGACAAGAAGCTTTGTTGCTGAAACAAGGAAAGAAAAAAATGAGGAGAAAATTAGCAGCTGGTTTTTGGAATTTGGTGGTTGAAAGGATCAACAATCAGGAAAGAAAGGTGTTTGAAGTATTTATATGCCGGTATCAGTGTCATGATTGCTGTCTACTGACAGAAACCATGAAATAACTTATCCTTTCTAGTATTTCTTATGCAGTAAGGTCTTTGTTTTCCCATTTCCTTTTTTCCTCGTGTGTGAATGCCCTTACATCATCCAAACAGAAAACGAATATGATTTATAATTTTAAGGCACTGTTTTAGTGGATTTGTAAAGATGCTTTCATTTGAGGGGCCAGTCTTGATGGGATCTGCACATTTATTTGTTTCTCAGATTGATAGGTAGTTCTTTTAATCTTTTCCATTCAGTTATTCCTGAGAAGCAGTTTTCATAGTTGATTTGTAAAGAAGCATTCCATTCTGGTGCCACTCTTGATGAAAAGTGCATATTTGTGGTGTTCTTGAATTAGCAGGAAATTCTTTTTTCCTTTTTGTTTTTCCCCTTGAAGTGGTTTTCTTTCTTTCCTTTTTGTTTTTCCTAGTATAATTGCACCATATCATGGTGGCTGATCTAACTAATCTGATTATGAAATTGGATAGTGGCCTGATGTGGAATCACTCATCAAAGAACTGGAACAGATTGACGGGATCCAGTCTGTATCAAAGGTCGATTTTCCTGAGCCTGGTTTGGCTCCACATTTCAGGTATATGCACGGTGGAGTGCTTAGACATTGCATGGTGTTATTGGCTTGAAAAATTCCTCCTGTTAGTTTCTTTCAAGTCATTAAGTAGCTACAGTTTTATCTGACTCTTTGGTAGCGTAAGTTTTATAAAACAAAGGTTCCGAGACATACTTTGATAATAAGGTGGCATTTGGAAAATTAATCTGGATTTTCTGCATTTGTTGACTTAGATGACTTAATCATTGCTTTTAAGTATAAGAAACATTTCTTAAAAAAATTTGAACTATTAAATTTAGTTTACGTATTAAACTTCTAAGAGGGAACAAGAAAGGAAGAAATTATACTTTATATGACTTTTAAGTTTAAGATCTTTAAAACTACTTTTGATATAAGAGCTATTCTTTTACTTTTATTATTTTATTTTATTATTATTGTTTTTAAACATAACCAAGTTAATGGTTCCTAGTCAATTTCCATCTTGTTGTCTTTATTTTACAGCCTTGGATTTGTAAAAATTATTAGCTCCACATGTCTACTTTATATACTACCCTTACTATCAAACATTTAAGTTCTTGCCTCTTTTTTTTTATTAAAATCAAATTTAGCAAATTTGTTACATATGATATATGAATTTGGAGATCTAATCTTGTCAGACTGAAGTTCTTAAACTTTCTGCTTCCAACCAATATCTGGTGCAGGTTTACATGGCATCCATGTTTGAGAATCAATACAAGTTGCTTGCTCGATCTGAAAACAAAGTTCAAGAGGTAAAATTGATTTTCTTCTCTACCCAGAGGCTTAGTTTTGCCTATTAAATATATTTGATCCTTCAATGAATTCATCTGTTTGAATAGTTAGAGGAAAGCCTTCACTAGTCAAAAAAAAAAAAAAAAAAGTTTGAGGAAAGCCTTCACCTGAAGCTGATTTTTAATTACCCTGTTGGCCTGGGTTTGATGTTTCAACCATCAGACCGTTTCTTGTAAAACAGAATAAATGAAATGGCAAAGGTTTTATACATTTACTTATCACTTTATGTATGCTTGCGTAATTTTTTTTATTAAAAATTTGTACCTACCTCGATGTTTGTTATGGATCATCCATCTACATATTGCATTTAGTTTGTTTTTTTTTACTTATTTGTTCGTCAAGGATAGTCCATCTACATGTTGCATTTGTTTTGATTTATTTTTACTTATTTAATAAGTTACTATAAATACTGGTCGTTTTTTAAATCAGTAAAGAATCTGATGACGGAATGTTTAATTCATAATGTTGGACAGGTGATAGTTAAACAACCTTGGGTAAAGAGGCATGAAGTCTGCAATTTTAAACTGTACTAATAAGTGGAATAATAATATATCCTTCACTGGCATTGAGGGGATGTTCTCTATGCTCTAAGTTAACCATTTTGAATCTGGCCTCCGTGATGCGAACTTGACACCACAGGTTCCAACCACAGCGAACTTGGATTGATTTCTTTTTCCTTATCCAGGCTATTAACTTCATACAAATTCATTTCATACTGTTGGAAATAACATGAATATGATGATGGTATATATATTGTATTTATTTAGTTGTTGGTAGGACTATTGGCTACAAGGGATTGGTAGAGTTGAGCTAGCAATTTTGTGCCTAACACCTGAAATCGGCTGATGGCTCTCTGGTTCTGGTTTATGTCCAATCCATGTATTTATCTGCTTCCATGTTGGTGTGAACTTTGAAGCCTCTAAAAAAACTGGCTGCTACGAGATTTTCTTTTCAGGATCATGGTTGTGAAAAGAATAGAGCTGAGAGTTAGGTGACATGACTTTTTGCCATCATTCTTTTGTTTTTCAACTTTTTCATGGAGTAAAGAAAAAGTAAAATATTTTGGTTTTTTTTATTTAGAAAAATAACAGCAGAAATACCACCCTTTTCAACAAGGAAGAAGTTCTATCTAATATTAAAAAATAAAAAATTTAATACATAATATTATTTAAGTATTATTTTAATGTAGCTTTAGTAAAAAACAGATTCCACAGTCTTCGTAATTTGACATTTGAATGGGGACTTAGGTCAATTAGTACTCATTCAAATCAGATTTGATTATTGTAATTTAAAGGTATTTGATTATTTCTCTCTCTCAAGTATGATTATTTATGAATTTAATTATTTTTGTTCAGCAGAATTTACAAATTTTAATTTTCTATTTTAAGGAATAGATTAGGCGTTTTTAACGAGGAGTGAAATGAGTGGTAAGCGATTGGGATGGTGGGATGAGACGGGGCAACGAAGATTCCATGATTGATATATAAAAATAAATAGATATCATAAAAACAATAAAAAATAAAAAACTTATAAAATAGCTGTTTGGCTGCTAATCAGAATCACAGTAATGAAGATACATTTGTGGGGGTTGTAAAGAGAATCTTTTTTTAGCCAGAATTATGGGAATAACGGATTTGAACATCCTGGATTGAATTTCCCCTTCCCAGGCCTCGAAAGTTAGCTTTGAGCAAAAATGGGCACTTTTCTGCAATTCCCCGCAAGTTATCAAGGATGCCGTTTGGATTTCAGGGCCTCAAATGGTGACATCATGATGCCTGCAATGGGTCCAAGAGTTTTAGCATTACAAAGCCCACATACAATCATATCACTCACCTTCAACTTACCAGTCAAACCAACCACATGGCGAATAAAACATTCAATCATTCTCATCGGTAGAGACTTTGTTCGGGCCTTTGATTTGACGATAATTACAAACAAAACATAAAAAATTTAAAATACATGGTTCCATAAAAATTAATTGTGTCTTAGTTATGATAAAACCTATATATTACTATATAATACATTATAAATACTATCATAATCTGCTAAGGTACTAACTTAATAAACAGTACCAAGGTACTTATATAGGTGTTGTCAAACCTGGAACATAATTATAATCTATAAAACGGTGTTGAATCATATATCGTATATTTTTTAATGTCTTCTTTATAATTTGCTGGCAGATTCTTATGGAACATGAACACATTCACACTGCTGTTGCCTCCATGTCCTACCTTTTCTGTTGCTTTACAGTGCAAACTGCAAACCGCCTGAAAGTTTTTGAGTTTTAAGTGGGATCCCCACCTTTCTAGAATTCTACCTTCTTCCTCTCTTTCCTATCAGATAGATTGTTGGAATGAGCACTTTTGTGATCAGATGGATCAACTTTCTCACCATGGTATGCCATCTCTTTTCTCTTCTTTTTCTTCTTGCTTATTTTTACTCTTTTTTTTTTTCTTGCTTTCTTATTCAAAAGCGGATTCTTTGTTACATTGTTAAATGACCCCTTTTCCTAAATGGGTTTTCTTTCTTTCATGTGCCTGGTTTTGGTATTTTCCAGAAAGTTGCTGCAAAATATGAGCTTTTTCATCTAATTTCTCAGTATTTTCTGGAATAGCCTGTTTGAATTTCCAATTCCAGTTTCCAGAATGAATGGGTAGCTCTAGTTATGTGTGGGGGTGAAGATATAAGCAGATAATTGAAGAATGAACATAAAATCGTGGTATTCTGGTTACCATGTGCTGGAAGCTCACTTCATTTGTTTACTGTGCAGCTTTTAGCTGTAGGTGTTATAGGTTTTGGGGTATGGATGAGCACTCATCACGATGGCTGTCGAAGATCAACCTCCATTCTAGGCCTTGTTTATCTCTAATGTAAGCTTTATCATTTTCTTTCCCTCTCTCTCTAAGCTCTTGCCCTCCCCCAATTTTTCTTCTCTTGATATTTGTATCTTTTGTCTAATTTTTCAGATCTATTATCGGGTTTCTGGGGGCAATGAAGAACAACTCCATACTGCTATCGATTGTATCCTTATGAAATGAATGTGGGAATGCCTACATTGTTGCCCTTTTACTTCAGTTTCTCATTGATTTTACCCTTTGTGGTACGGGTCTTCCTTGACTTTGAATTTGCAGTACTTGATCATGTTGTGTGTCATTCTGGTGGCAATTCTTGTATTCACAGTATTGGCGTAAGTGTTCCTAGTGGGGTTGGCTTAATGTTTAAAGTTTTGTTATTACTGTATTGAGGTTCTGTATTCTCTTATACATATATTGTTTAAGACAACACTAGTTTTTACAAGTTATTTGTTTTAAAGAATCAATGTGTACATGGATCATGCCCCTCTTTTTTGCGAGGCCCTTCTAATATATTCCATTCTATTGCCTATCAAAAGAAGAAGAATAGGTGGTCTTGCATGTGTTCAGTTGTAGTGCATGCTTTCTGAGGAAGCTGGGGAATTTGCAGCAGGGCGGTAAGTTATACTCTCACTTCCTCCTGGTGTGATATTGTCAATGAAACATATCAAGTAATTCATGAAATTGGTATGCGACATAATTGGTAGGAAGTGCATTGAATATTTGGATTTGTTAGGTCCCAAGCAGCTGCATTTCAATTAGCGGGATCTGATGCATTATTTCAAAAAAGCAGATGAGTTTATTACTCGGGTGTGGTATCAGTTGTCTTGAATGCATTTCTTGCGTAAACTTGGTTTTTCAATTTGTCATCTGAGTAATTTGCTGGCGTTGTTTTCAATGCCAACTTTTTTTCTTATGTCAATATTAAAAAACCATGTTATGATATTGAACCTTCAAATAAAACCATAATATGTTAGTGGGATTCAGGTTATCATGTCTACTATAAACGGTCAATCCATATGGAACTCCTATCATGTCATGTCCTGCCATGTTGGCATCTTGGTGGTACTCTAGAGATTTTTTTCCCCTTTTCTTTCTTTCATTACTTCTATTAAAATAATGTTGTGAGTGAAGGAAAATGAACAACACTCATTACCCTTACGTGAGTGGGCATGCTGAGACTGGGGGCATAGTTTGTTCAATACCCATAGTTGTTCAAATCAGTTCATGTAGGCTGTTCATAGATCTTTGGTTGTGAAATGGACAAAAAAGGGTATGGTTTTCTGAAATCAATGGGGTGGTCCCTCTAGAAGCCATGATGGTATGCGCTACAAGTTACGATTGGAGAGGGAGTTCATTATAGAACCTGTAAGGTGATTAAACCTAGAGCCTAGATCAAAATTGAGATCTTCTTGCCATGAAGACTTCATAGCAAACAGTGATTTAAAAAAGAAAGAAAGAGAAGAAAAACTCGTCCTGTCCCCAACGGAAGTACAAGTTTTTCTTCATAACAACTATGGGAAGGTGATAAAGACTCAACCTCTTTTATCAATTGAAATCTCTTTGAGGTTATGAAAAGTAAGGCTGTCCATTATCTGTTAAACGCTTCATATGGTTGGATGAATAGGTAATTGAAACCACTATTTTTAACTGAAAGTTGAAACCACTCCATTCTATTGACTTTAAACATCAACTTAGGTTTTCTTTCTCATCATCACTCCAATGTTTATAATTTACTTCGTTTCTTTGCATTGTTTAAGTTAGGCATGCCCAATCCAGAGCTCTCTGAAAATTTCTTGGTATTTCATAATTGGTGCTTTGGAGCAAGTTGTTAGAGATAGTTATAAGAAGGTGCCAGCTACCCTCTTGTTAAAGTTTTTAGGGTGGACTAGAGATTTGGAATTGATGCTTGCATCAGAATCTTGTGGTTTGAACCTGGGCCCAGATTCCAATTATGATCTTTTTACTGTCACAGAAATTATCATAATTTGATCATTATCGTCATAGAATTGCTATAATTTGATCTTGTGCTTTTTCTTTTATAGGTTCATTGTAACAAATAATGGATCTGGTCATGTGCTGCTTGAGTTTGAAGTAAAATCATTTGCAATATCTGAGAGTATCAGTCTTATCATTTCTCATTCTATTATTGAGTGAAAGAATATGTCTGCTTGTGCAAATTACTCCTTGGCTCTAGTGTGGAGTACAAGGAGAAAAATACATTTAATGGTCCCTCTCTCATCTCTCTCTCTGTTTCTCATGGGAGAAAGGAACATGTTTGAAAAGCTTATGTATTTGTCAGAGGAAAGAATTCACAAACTACCAAAAAAAAAAGGGGAAAACATCTTTCTCTTCCTCTTATTTTTCTTCTTTCTATAAGTCTTCTGGTAATCACTGGACAGCAGGAGTTAAATCTCTTTCTTTATCTGAGGTCAGCTACAAGGGGTATCAACTTCAAGATTACAGTTCATGGTTTCTAAAACAGGTATTGTCAACGTTATAAAGCATCATTATCAAAGTATCAACTCATGCATATTTTGGCCCTTTAATTTCAGCTGAACAATACAAATAACTGGAAGCACTTGAAAAGCAATGTATGAAATCTGAAATTTCTGTGCTATCAAAAGATATAGGTCTTTAACTGATTGACTGTTGATTCTTTTCTTTGACAACAGAGTATTTTGTTTCCACTTGCTCTATGCAGACTCTTAAGCAATATAAGGCTGCAAAAATTAACTTCCCCCATTGAGGCTAGTTTGCTGCCGTCCACCATCTAGAGTAGGTTCCTAACTTCTTTCATAGAAAGTTATCTGCATGTATATGGGGTTCATGTCTGTGTATGTGCTTCTGTGTGGTGCATACATGTGTCTGTCCTCTTCAAACAAAAAATTGTCTAATCTGCCTATCAATAAGCATCAGTAGCTGATATTTTTCTGGGATGAAAATATTCTTTAGATGTGGATATCCAGCTGTCAATGCTTCATACTGACTTGAGCTCACAGTGGTTCAACAAAGACTGCAAACTCTACAAGATTTCCGAGCAATCAAGTGCTACAACTGTGATTCCTGCAAAGTACAAACACCATCACCTTTTGTTCTCTTTCTGTTTTTTCCTCTCTCACAACAGGATTCTCATTGCTGTTTCCTCTTCTTGTATTACATTTCTAGGGCTGGGGTTGCACAATACATGAAAACTGAATGGAGAGTGGTTGCCATCTTTAATGTGGTTCTCTTTGTTGTCTTGGTAAGATGGTCCATCTCATCCATAGACGAAACTGAGAAATAGCTGCAAGAAAACCACAAAGTTTGAAATTTCCTTTGACACTTCCTTTGGGGATAATGACCCTCTAATCAGGAGTTTAGCTTCTGCATCAATTTGATAATTCTTTTCATTTATTATCCATTCTTGATTGTAAAAATGGGGGAAAAAAAATCTGAGAAAGAGGATCATGTTTATAGTCTAAGGGTTGAACTTTTAATTGACATCTTCAAGTTTATCTGATGGTTATACATCTACTCCATAAATTTTGGCTGCATTCTTTCTTTTCCATATCCCTCTATATGAACTTTTTCACCTGATTTTTGTTTGTTATGTAAATCCTAGTCAATGGTCTACTTGGTGGGATGCTGTGCAAGACGAAATGCTGCGAGCAGCCGCTCTAAAGCATGAAGGAAGTAGCTGTACATGTCTTCAAGTCTACTGCCCTTATACATCTTTAGATGTCTTGTTCAGCCTTAAATCAGAATTGTTTTCACTATTCAATTGTGACTCCATCCATATCTGAGCCTAAATTTTGATTTTGGATGTGGCTAGTTTTCAGTTTTACTATTCCATGTTAACTTGGAAACATGAGCTGTGAGTTTACTCCTCTTGTGGAATAGTGAGTGTAGTGTGATTTAGAGTATGCATAGGCTTTGTGAGATTTGGGTTCTTCTTCACTATCATTACTTGAAAGTGGATTACTGCATCAACTTATCTGGTTTTTTTGATTCTATGTAAGAATGAACTGATAAAGAAAGTAGTCAAATTTGATATGAATATTTTGAAGACAGGGTATGATGATTTAATTTTTTAGTTGAATAAGTTCATTTAGGTGATGTTTGAGTACCCTTTAACTTCCTAGTTTGGAGAGGGAAATAATAATGGTTAATTTAAGTAAAAAAGATAAAAAAATATAGCAATTACTAATTGTAATTATATGTTTCTTAAAAATTTAAATAAAAATAATAATTGGAAAATTTCTAACTTTCTGGGCTTGAACTTTCATTACACTTTGGAGTGTTTGTTAAACTAATTACTTTATGTGATGTGATGATGTATTTCCTGTTTTTTGCTTTAAAAAATGTAAATATTCTTGGAAATAAATCATTTATAGATACCTTTTTGTCAATATATATATATATATATATATATATATATATATATATATATATATATATATATATATATATATATATATATTTTTTTTCAGTTTTAAAATTTTGAGAAAGGAAAGAAAGAAATAATTTTTTAGAATACATGTTGAATTTATAGTTTTTCGGACAGGAATTTAATTTTTTAAAAATGGAAAATGGAAAAGGGTGATTTGATTAAACTATCATTTGAAAACCAAATTTTAGAAATCTAAACCTTTCACCAACTTTTGCCATTATTTTAACCCCCCATGTTCACTAGTAAAAATAACACTTTCTTAAGAAAGACCTATGTAAATATATAATTACATAAGATAATAAATCCATTATTTTAACAACCCCTTGTAAAAATAACACTTTCTTAAGAAAGACTTATGTAAATATATAATTACATAAGATAAAAAATGACATTTTTTATTTTAATAGAAAATACATGGAGAAGGTTAGGTTTACAAATGTTACTTTGCCAGGGTTATTTAACTTAAATATTTCAATAAAAATATAAAGTAGGAAGAAGAAAATGAGAAATAAAGGTGTAGGAAGTTCGAGTTAAAGTAATTAATTTTTAAAAATTGATGATGCTCAGGGCAGTTGGAGCGTGTGAAGTCGTTAAATTTGGACCGGATTGTTGTGAAATTTAGGATGCGACGTCACGGATCGTCTGTATTTGAAATATGGCTGTACAATCTGCGTCCTATGGCAATTAAATGTGATATACTGTAACCAAAGAAGAAGGGGGGGTCGTGAGGGTTTGTGCCGTGGGCGCTCCAGTGCTAAGTCGGTTCTTTCGCGAGGGAGAAAGAGGCTGAACTAGATTGTTTAGTATTGGCGTCCCAGAGTCGTCCCATTCCTTGATCAGGGTGGTCGTATATTTATAGTAGATCTTTGTAGGTTGGTTGTGAACAGGGCTAAGCTCGGGTGGTTGGGATTTTCTTGTTACCCATATCGGTTGGTAATGGATTTAGAAGAAGCAGTTTATCGGGATAATCTTAAGCACCATATTGGGCGGTCCGACTCAGCGATGATCTTTTATTGGCCTTCGCTTTCGCTATTGATAAGTTTGATTGGATCGGTAGGATAATGGCGTCTTCATTCAGGGATTATTCTATTTTACGCATTATGAAACTCAATCGACTTGCTTGGTATGGACTCTAATTTGTCGAATCGTATTTGGCTGGCGGAAGCGAGAGCGCTTGCTTTGGGCTGGCTGGGTGAAGTGTGCATTAGATCTTTGCGACTACTGAGGCAGCGAGTGGGCGCTGGTAGCTTATTTTTCAGCCTATCAAAATTATATAGGTAGTCTTCAGCACCCCGACATAATCACCAAACTTGTCTTTTTACATGTTTAGATAACCGCATTCACCAAATGTAGTTTTAAAAATTACCTTAAAACTTTATTCAACAACTATAGTTTTAAAAAATAAATTTAAAACCGTAGTTGGTAAATACAGTTTTAAAATTAAACTTAAAACCGTAGTTGGTGAATGCAGTTTTACAAGCATGTAGAAGACTAATTTGATAATTATTTTGAAAAAAAAATGCCACTCATAATTTTTTTTTAAATGAATAATTTGACACTCAATTCAATATCCAGCAACCTCACTGGATGACCCTTGGCCATAACCTGTTCTTCCAAGTTCGGCATTTGTCTTTCAGTCTCGGAACTGAGACTGCTCAGCTTTATGACTTCATATCCCCTGTTCTCAGAAGAGACCATTGTCACATTTATACATATCTTCACATCCTTCGCTTGCTTTTCCTTCTTCCATTTTATTAATTTCTTGATTACTATATGTAATGCCAATATGCTATTGGAATGAAGGCCAAAGCCCAGGAGTACAATGTCTAAGACTAACATTAGGAGGCTAAGCCAAAGCCCAACGACAGGAGGCCCGAGCCTTAAGCATCAGCCTCCCTAGCATTCGCTCGACATCAGGCGAGTTAAGGAAAACAAGCTGACTTGTCCACCATCAGCAACGCATCGGGCTGACGCCTATCAAACCCAATAGCTGAGTTCGTCACTACTCTGTATAGGGGACGTGTCATCATGCAAGCAAACTGTAATCCACTGCCCCAGGCCCTACTGTTATAGGCGGAATGCAAGTAAGCAAGCGACATGTGGTAGGTTCCTTTAGTAAAAGTGTCTCCTTTGCTTAACAGAGAGGGCATTTATTATTATTATTGTGGAGAGATCTTGTAATAGGAGAAAATAATCAATAAATTTGTGTTGGATTACCAGTGTTTCACTGGTGCCGTCTATGGGAACAATTGATTTTCTTTTCCTGCGACCTTTTCTCTCAGTGGCAAGTCTAGGACACCCGAGTTTGCATTTGTCCACAAAACTTGGCGGAGATGGTTGACGTTGGACCATCTAACCCTATACTAACAACGGAGGAACGTCTGCAACAACTGGAGCAACAGGAATCCCACAAGCAACAACTGGTATCCTTTTTTACAACCAACACCATCCTAAGGGAGGAAAACGTCATTATGCAAGCAGCAACACCTACCCTCAAGCAGAGCATGCGCCCAAAACCGTCTTGCTATCGAAATTTCCTTCTCCCCCCACATGACACTCTTTCCGATTAACAATCTGAGAGGATTAAGAAGAGAAGCCCTAGGAGGTCTGGCCAGATACGACCTCGATTGGTAGCATTGAATTTTCCTCGACATATAACAGTCTTTAGACGAAGGGACGAGCTGATGGATCTCTAACCCCTTCATCGCCCAAAAACTCGAATTCAACCTCCACGTACTTGATGATATGGCTATATCACCATTCGTCCCCCACAATTCTCCACCAAGATCCTCCCCCACACTTCTTACTGCCAAAGTTCCAGATGTATGATGGAATCGGAGACCAGCTCAATCATTTGATGCACTTTCACCAAATCATGACACTATAAAGCGGTAGCTGTGTGCTCCTCAAGGTGTTTCCCATCCAGTCTATTGGACCAACCTATCCCTGGTTTTATAGCCTCCTAATCTAGCACAGTAAACTCTTTTCGTTGTATGTCTAAGAAATTTGTTACCTAATATATGTGTTCCATTAGTCCTAATGCACAGTTCTTTGGCGGCTCGCCGCTGCCTTAGCCCCTAGCCCAACTAGTCGGCAGGTTGTTTTAGATCGAGGGGTAGCCGGTATGCCGTGCTCGAGGGCGATGTAACCGCAAGAGAATTGCTACGAATCCTTGATGACCCAGCTTGAAACGATCGAGACGGGATGAGAGGTTGAGATAAGAGGGATAGGTGATGAGTATCTTTTATACTCATTTTATCTCCATGTTTTGCTTAGGTTTTAATAGTTTTTAGATATAACTAAGTCTTCTAATGCCATAAATGTTGTATTTTGTGATTAGGTCAACCATTGGGCGAAGCGAAGTGGAAATAAGCGAAAAGAAAGAAAAATCAGCAAAGTCATCATGCAGTTGCAACAAACATGTGATCTTTTCATATACATGATATCCCCTCATGGCTCCCTCATTTGCATGGACATGACCTAGAGTCAAAGGCTTTCATGAGTTCAAGATCACACAATTCGAGTGCGGATGAGTGTCGAGATATGAAGGAAGGAGTGAAGAATACATATCGAGGAAGTTTTGTTTTAGGTAGCTTTTCATGCTATAGCGTGAGCATACTCACATAGTAGTGTGACATCTCCACGCCATAGCAGCAGTCTGTAATCTTGCGTAGCATGGATGTCAAATTTAAATGTGATGAAGCCATTTTGCATTCTCTTTTATGGCTTATAAATAGAACAAGTTAGGGCTTTAGAGACAAGTCCTTGAGATGGAGCACTCAAGCTACACTCTCTTTAGAATGGAGTAAGTGAAGGAGGAATATTGAAGAGGAGATTAGGCTTCCAACTAGCTTATTTCTTTCCTGTTCATGTTTTCCACTCTTTTGTGGTTTTGTATTTTCTTTGATGACATTTTTAAGTTTTGATGTAGTTTAGTTTTGATTTATGCATTTTGATTTGGTTTACTTTCTATTTGATATTTAATCATGTTTCTATTAAATGTTCTCTTTGATTCTTCATGCTTGTTGATGAATAGTCACCATTAACATGATTTGTGGTTAGTCAATCAAGTGAGAGTTGATTGAATATGATTAGAACATCACAACTATGCTAACAAAGTTATCATTGAGTTTTTATTGGTAATTAGGTTTCTAAGGTTTATTGCACTCTGCTTTTGGGTTGATGAAGTGCAAATCTGTAGTTAAGATAGTGCTTGGTTGTCAAGAGCGATTTAAATATGAAATAGTGAGGCTTAACATTAATAGATTATTTAGATAATTAAAGGTGTCATTACGAATGCAAAGGATTAATTAAATGAAATCTAAACCCTAGGCCTTTTCCACTTTCATTCTACCTATTCAAATGTTAGTTTAGGATTTCGTTCCACCAGTTGAGTTTGTTTTCCTTTTACTTTCATCATATCATCATCCAAATAAAGTTAGGACTATTCTAATTTAAGTACCAACTAATCTTCGCAGGCGATACTATTACTTTTCTGCACCTTCATGAATGGTGCACTTCCACTTTGTGTATTCTCAGTTTTGGTGAATTGCAGTGTGGGTTTTTACTAATATTGATACCCAGTAGTCCTTCTTTACTTTGGATATTTCTTTTGTTTTGTCTCATTTTAGTTTACATATATCTATTTTCCCTTTTGTCTATTTACTTTGGATTTTTATCTTTGTTTTGTAGGATTTTAATCACAATGGATCCTTTCATGGAATTGACAACTGAAATGACCCTCCTTACTCAACAACTATGAATGAGGGAAAATGACTCGGGCATCATCAAAGCGGTGATGTGGAACCCTTATATCCTATGGATCATGTTTAGTATGGAGGAGGAGGTACTCATGCGGGCATTAATTTTGGATAGGACCATTGAGTCTCTCTGGGAAGCAAACCATAGTACTCTATATTCTCCACAAGTCCAAGATCCAAGCTTAGTAAAAACTATGGCTGAATTATTTAGTTACAATGGTGAAATGGAAAAAATTTTCACAACCGTGGCCGTCAGCAGTTTGAGAGAGCCATCGTTGATTAAGCTAGAGATCCAAGTCTATTTTGCCATGTCTTAAGCTGAACTTCCAAGATCAATGGTTGATATGGACAATTCCAAGTTGGTTTGCCTAGGGCTCGAGATGAATTCGAGTCATACACTCATATCAAGGCCATTCATTTGATCTAGTTCGTTCAGATGAACATTATATTGTTTTGAGACACCCCATATGATAGTCTCAGACAATGGCCCCTAATTAATTAGTATGCCTTTCGGCACTTTTAACGACATGAGATAAAAAATGTCACTCCTCCCCGAGATATCCGATTAGCGTTCAATGAAGTAACCAAGAAGACCTGCTAAACCATGTGAAGAAAAGACTCCATCTTGAAATGGGGTAGATTAGCTACCGATGTGTGGTGAAAGTGAGTGTAAAAAGTTGGTAAATACGAGACCTGTACGCAAGTATTATAGCGTCGAGTTCATAGTGTAGTGACTGGTAAATTATAAATTTCCCACGAAGAGAAGCGTGCTGAATACTGACTTAGTGATCTAGACAATATTTGGATCCAGTCCTATAGTGAATTATGACTAAGTGTGATATAAGAAACCTAATATTAAAATTTTGATTTAAGGTAATGATGAAGAAAAGTAGGGTTTCTTAGTCACCTACCACACCTGATGGATTTTAACCTAGATAGCGTATTTTATTTAATATTTCGTATGATTTATGTTAGCGGGTTGATCATGCCTACAAGGTATTCTCTTTCGAGATATATCTGCCTATCTCGCCAGTGGGGTGTATTGCATATTTGTAGGCCAGGCTAGAGATGCATAAATGTACAAACCTTAGTGCACTACACCCAGGCCTTGGGATATCTACATTCTGATTGACCCGAGTGTGTTGCTTTTATGTCCTATGGTCATCTTCTCTTCATTAGGACTCACTGTAATAACATGCCGCAATTAGCTGAAATAATAACATGTGATTAAATTAGGAAGTAAAGCAACCCATCTGATACATGCAATATTAAATAAGCCACAATTAATGTATTAATCATAATGATGCGGTTGGGTTGACAAAGCCCTAGAGACAAGACCAGTTCATAGTAGTTTTTCATTACAAGCTGAAAGGTTTAGCATCAAGCATGAATCGGGGAAAGAAATATAGAAGAAACCGTCTTCGATCTCTGAATTCGTCTTAAGCATACGATCTCTCCCTATTCGTGCAGTATCTTGATTTGACTCGAATCCCACCTTTGCCTGAAATGCTTCCCTTTTATATAGGATGTAGGCCCATCGTGGCCCATCATTTCATATTTTTTTAGCTCCGTGGAACTCATGCCGCGCGGCGAGGAGGTATAAGCGCGGTACGAGGCTACTAAGAGTCCTCTCATTTGGTTCCCACTGCGATAGGGCCTCCATATCTTGTGAAGAAACTAGGCGCGGCATGGGTGCCATGTTTCTGCTCACCCGAGGCTCCTGCTGCACTTCTTATTGTGTTCTCTACTTCGGGTCTTTTCTTCTATCATTTAGCTTCCTTTTTTATTCCTATATTGTCGTGTCCTATAAAACATTATAATGTAAGTTAGCGCAATGTGAATATGAATGCAGATCATGCAATTGAGCTATAAAGCATAAATTTTCTTGAAGCCATGCATAATTCACTCAGATCAGCACCTTGCCTGACTTGGCTTGCTTGTCCCAAGCGAGAGAATAGACCTTTAACACGGAAACATAGATAGAAGCAACTAGCACTAACATTATGGGTCTAGGTAAAGTACTTGCAAGAAGGGGTCCAACATGAACTAGTTCATTAGATCCGGGGACTACAGGTTTGTTCAGCTTTCAAGAATGCCACTAGGTCGGTCTCGGTTGACAAGCGAGGAATTCGACCCTTTTTGCGTTCAATAACCTTTCCCAAGGAGTTTAAGTGCGGTTGGAGTGTGATCTTTCAATGTATGGCTGAGCTTGATTGCCCCCAGACTTGAATTTAACACTATTTGGAATGGCTTAACACGAAGGATGAGCGCTGATTTATTCACTTGACTAATCTGAAGTTAACTCTAAGACAAAATTGGAAGAACACTAGTGCTAAGAAGTTTTAGGTGAGGATTCCTATAGCGGGGAACCATTGGCGACTCCCCACCAGTGGGTTAAAGGCATCGGGCATTCAGTTCCCCTCGAACTTCACCCCGAACACTCAATCAAACCTTGAGGCCCTAGACTGTGGAAATCATCATCTCTGTCGAATGTAGTGATGCAGTGAAGTCCCGATGTTCGTGAGTTGGCTGAGAGGCATTAGGCTTTGAAAAGCCCTCGGACCTCACCGAGATTCCAATTGGAGTGATCACTTATTCCAACATAAGCTTATTTTAGAATACTAAATGTTTATTTATTTATTTATTATTATTTTTTAAGTTTTCGGGCTCAAAGGCGATCCTCTTTCTAAGGTGTCCACGTCACTTAGTTGTTTTAAACTTTCGGGTCGTAGAACTCTTGTATGGTGAGTCTGGGTGTGCCACGAATCACGTGTGTGTCGATAACTACTTGGGAAATGGTTTCTTAGAATCCTAAAAGGCGGCCATACATGGTCATTCTCGGCTTTTACTCTGTCTGATCTCGTCGTCGAACAACCTTGGAGTTCCTATTTCATGAAACCTGAAAGCATTACCGATTCTTGCGACTCGCTTTGCAATCATGGTCAAAACTAAGGTTGAGGACAATTAATACCAACTCTGGAAACTACCATATCATAATAACGCCAAAAAAAAATACTAGTACATAGTGAACAAAACTAGGTCTTTAAACATGCTAAAAAAAAAAAAAAAAAAAACTTAAATTAGACTAAAACACGCTAAAACTGCGGAGATAAAAATAAGCTAAGCCACCTCATTACACCAGCATCACATACACTGAGCTTAAAACTAACAGATGTCCTCAATAATGAGAAATAAGGGGCATAGAGATACGTCCCAGAGAATCACTGCGGTGGTGGTGGCGGTGGTGGATTGTGAAAAGAGAGGAGCTGAGCCAACTGTTGCGTGATATGGTCCTGGTTGGAGCGAATGATGGCCATCTTGGCCTTTGATGGCGTCCATGTCTTGACTCAGGGCAACATGGTGCTCCCGAGACTCATCCCAGCCATATGCGTCGAAGCCGCGTGGGTGGCTATATCTTCATGAATTTGGTCTGCCCGGGGATTGGTCGGCCCAGAAGGGATCTTAGGGTCACCCAGTCACCGGGGTCGCCCTCGCTGGGTGGCCAGCTGCTGCGGCATCATCGTCGAAGTCCCTCTCCCGAATCGCACAGGCTTGAGCCGCCTTGGAGAGTGGTATGGGGTAGGCCTTCTTGCACTGCTCCTCGAGGTCAACATCGGGACCTTGGCCGGTCGGCATAAGCGATGTCAGTGGGGGGTGGATCGGGGCCTCGAGTCAAATCTCCTTGGGTCGCTCAATCAGCAGCCCCCTCTCGATGACGAACTAGATGTCAGTGGAAACCGGGTCATGGCATAGGAGGATCTTCTTATCCATTAAGTAACTATCTTAAAGGTGCGGGGGTGAGCGATTTACACATAAAAAATTTTACGGACCTTAGCCAAGGCGTAGAGATACATCGAAAGTGGTAAAATCACTCGTCGATGGTTGGCGTTTCAACACTCCCTGGCCTTGGGTGAGCTCCTGCATCAAGCGCTCATAATCTGTGTAGGCAAATAAAGTTCTATATTCCGCACTATCGTCATCCAACAGGCGGTAAATCCTTGATGGGTTGGGCACCAAACTCGACCCACTTGCCTCGGACAGCGATAGTCTTAGATTTTGAAGGTAGATTGAAGTGGAACTCCTGCTGTCCGGGGCTACTACGGGGCAGGAGTACATAGAGTGTACGCGGTAGCGGTTACGGATAATGGTGAAGAACACATTGGAGGTGGGAAACACCGTTCGAGGATAAACATAGCGGTTGAAACGAGGGACTCATGATGAATTTACCGGCCTCGGAAATGAACTGTGTGGATCTTCAGGAGAGAGGTGGTCTTGCCGCCCAGTGGCCGGATCAACATCTTTTGGGTACAGGATCGACTTCCTTGGAGCCATTGTGGTCGATCTAGGGTTAGGGATCTGCAAACACAAAAAAAACGGGAGAGAGAGAGGAAAGGTCGGCCAAAAGTTGTGTGGGGGGAATGAAAAGCCATTTAGGTTTTTAAAGGAACTAAAATGCACTTCTGACTGCGCGAAGCATGTCACACATAATGGCGTAGAGAGGCTCTCGTAATGGCGTAGAAATCTACGTTAGTCTGAAAGTTGATAAGACTCTGTGATGTAGGTTGCCGTCTTTGCTGAAAGTTAAAAAAACAAAAATTTCTTGTTTTCTACCCGGCCGAGCGTAGAAGTCCTGCCGCGACGTGCACCAAAAAGTATGGAACAAGGTGCTTTTAAACAATTTAGCTCTCACATTGTAGTCATCTAAACTCCTTGAATTCTGGTAGCTTGCACCTTTTGGCGACCACTGAAAAACTCCTGAAACACATTAAAAAAAACAAAGTAGAAGAAATTAAAAGTGAAAAATGTCAGAAGAGCAATTGAAAAGGCAGAAATTAATCTGCAGTTCAAGGAGAAGGGGATCACACAATACTTGGGTTGCCTCTCAAGAAGTGCTATGTTTAATGTCGCTAGTTCGACATTCCTGCAACTTACAACATTTAGACCAGAAAAATAACTTAACTACTGGTGACCTTCCACACCCTTATTGTCTGCCACAGGGTGTGTAGAATGGTGTCTGATATTCACATATAGATTCTCCTCCAAAATAGTTTCAATCTACGGGCGTGACTTTGGTAGATCCAGCTATACGGATGCATTATCTCAACTCCTCCATAAGAATACTTGAACCCTTTGTGAGCGGACGACCATTTTGACTTGACTTGCGAGGAAGGTTTGACTTAGAATTGAACAACGAGACTACTGTGACTCGGCTCAAACTCTTTCCTTACAATATGTTTATTCATGCCAAGCTTAGATATTTTTTTCCTTATAGATTCGAACATTCTCATAAGCCTCCATTGTAGATTCATCTAATTCCTTAAGTTGTAGCATCAGCTATATAGGCTACTTTACTATCCATGTTACAGTGACATAGTTGCTTGATATCTATGTTCCAATTCCTTGGCAAATGGCAGCTGCTTTCCCATAGACTAGTGGGAATGGCAACATACCCGATAGGGTTTAAATGCTATCTTGTATGCCCAGTGCATCATCATCTTCTTTGACCGATCTTTCCTTGAACTATTATTTATTTTTCTCAGAATGGACTTATATCTGATTTACCAAATTTTGTCCATTTGCACATGGGTGGTATCTTGGCGATGTGCGATATGCCAAACAATATTTATTACCAAGATTTATCGACCAACTTGTTGTAGTAATGAGTACCACCAATACGTAATCAGCTGCTGGTGGGTGAATCGTGTAAATATATGGCTTCGAAGGAACTTTGCCACCACATTGGCATCGATAGTGCGGGTTCGGTATTGCTTCTACCCATTTGGAGCGTGGTCCATTTGCGAGAGAATATACAAATTCTTGAATGAAGGGAATGGACCTATGAAGTCATCCCCCTGCGTCAAATAACAACCTATCTAGGGTATGCGCATGGGTAGTTCATTCTTTTTGGAAATGCTACCCATCCTTTGGCACTTATCACAGGTAGATACAAACTAGTGCGCATCCTTAAACAAGGTAAGCCAGTAGAAACTTGATTGAAGTACCTTTGCCGCTGTCCTCTGGCCTCAAAGTTTCCCCCACATGATAAGGTGTGGCAGTGATTCAGAATACCACCTATTTCATCTTACGGAACATCGCCTTTATCCAACGATCCGCCACCAAATGCTTGTATAAAATAGGTTCTTCCATTAGTAGTGCTTTAAATGTCTGAAAGAACCTCTTCTTACCGCTGGTAGCTAAAAATAGGGAGGGGATAACCTTTGCCACTAAGTAATTCACATAGTCGGCAAACCATGGAGCAGACTGTGTCTTCAATTACTAAGAGAGTTGCTCATACGGGAAATTATCATTAACTTGTACCTCTCTAAGCCCTTCCAAGTAGCCGAGATAGTGCAGCGACTAGGTTCTTTGTTCCCTTCTTGTCCTTAATCTCTAGGTCAAATTCTTGCAATAGGAGTACCCACCGTATTAGTCTCAGTTTCGCATCCTTTTTAGTCATTAGGTACTTAATGGCCGAGTGATCAGTGTGCACTATTACTTTATTGCCAATCAAGTAGGGCCTAAATTTATCAAAGGCGAAAACAATATTTAATTACTCTTTTCGGTGGTGGCATAGTTAATTGGGCATCATTCAAAATTGATAGCATAATTGGATAACCTGAAATATCCTTTCTCTTTTTCTACCACTAACCTTGCTCAGTGCATAGTCGTGCGTCGCACATTAGCTTAAAGCAGAGGTTTGTCACGGTGCTACAACTATGGTGATACGATCAATCTTCCGAAGGATTGAAAAGCTTGCACCTGCTATCAAAATCAATGATGTCCCTTGAACTAGAAAAGCGGGACAAGGGCTTTGCAATCGAAAAATCTTTATGAACCCGCCTCACCAAACCTGCGTGTCTAGAAGCTTCTTATGCCCTTTACTAATGATGGTGGAGGTAGTTTCTCTATTGCCTCAATCTTTTCTATTCCTCTTGTAGAAATCCGGTGCGTAAGTACTATGCCTTCTTGTACCATAAAGTGGCACTTACTCCCGATTGACATAGATTTGTTTTAACTACGCTCCCAACTGCTTAGGCCTCGGTTACTGATTAGTGCCCAGTGCTATTTTGAGCTATTTATTGTTGGCTTTGAGCACTTTTTGTATACTAATCAACCAGAATTAACCGATTGCACATGAAGGTCCCGGAGCTATTCCTCTTGATGCGCATTTTATGCTGATTTTGTAGTTTTGCAGCTATTAATGCCAAGATTGTCGAGTCGATCCAAGCGCATTAGAATTGAGTCGAGCTTCGGCATTGCGAAACTAGGAAGAAGAATGAGAAGAAATTTGGAATTGTTGCGAAATTTATAAAGGATGCGAAAATTTTGCGTCGCATTGTCGCGAAATTTTGCACTATGCGAAAATGTTTACTCTTTTGACCTTTGACCAATTTTTGTAATTTTTCCCAAATGACCCCTTTTGTAATAGTGTTAGTTCATGTAATTTGGTAATTTTGCTTGTTTTGATGGCTATATAAGCCATTTGTACAGACTATTGAAGAAACTAACTTCCTCTGGAATAAAATTTTGGCGCGTAAGGGCTTCCAGTTCTCCCGCTTTTTCTCATTTTCTCTCCAGTTTCTCTCATTTCTCTCGCTTTTCACGATGACCGCTTGCAACTGGAGGATGAGTGGCTGAACCTGCTCCCTTGAAGAAGGAGGCTCTTGGCGGGGACATAAAGCGACTTGAGGGTTTTCCATGTTTTAACGGAGGTATTTTCTATCATTTATGGTTTCATTCAAATGTAGGCTTTAATCCGAAGATCCCTTCGGGTTGCTTTTAATGATCGGTATTCGATATGCTTTTAGGTTAATTGGATCCTTATTGCTAGATCCATTGACATCTGTTAGTTATCATCTATGGGTTATTGAAAGGCGATTCAAGGATGTTTTTATTTTCTCCAAATTTTAGGTTTGATCCCTTCAGTTCACCTTAAGTATTGATGCCGGTAAGCTTTAGGGTTCATTGTATGTTTATTGTTAGATACAGTGATATTCATTAGTTATCATTTATTAGCTGTTGGAAGGTGGGTCAAGGAGATTTGTTTCCCACTGTCGAGACCATTAATGCTCAATGATTGCCATTTTTTTAAAGGAAAATTATTAGGGGTCCAGTTCTTATAGCCACGCGAAGATCGGTTCGAAATGACTATAGGTGCATTGACACCCAGAAACACGAAATTAGTTGACTACACATCGACCGCGGAATACAAGTGGATGTCGGGTTGCAGCGCCGCCTTCGAAAATCAGGCGAGTTTCCTTTACATGCAGGGCTCTGCGTCTGATACATATCACATCCCCAAAACGATTGCAATATAATCAAATATATCAATCATAGTATCCCCCGGCCCACTTGGGCCCATAACATACTCAATACATACATGCCAACTATGAATCAACTATATCCTATAGTTACAAGAGTTACAATAATTTCTCTCTTAAACATACATATATTAAACTTAAGAGTTCTAGCCATGTAAGCTGCAAAACCACATTCAGCTTTCTTCTAAATTCTGACCTCTAGGAGCGTCATACCACGCTCTTTGTACTGTAAAGGGGTCCATTGGTGAGCTAATGCTCAGTAGGAGAATCGCCCTAAGTGGGCTACTCACCACCTAAGTGCTGTGCAATGTTCCAGACCCCAAACACATGTTGACACGTCGCAGTCCTGCCGAATGTCTACATGACCCGATCGGTCCCAGGTCTCGCGACTCCATCACACACTGCGCCTAAGCCTCGTATGAAAGTTATCATTTTGTTTGTTTTGTGGACAACCCTCCGATGTATATATATATCGAATTGGGCGCTCGACGATTGATATATTTGTTACAATGGACTACCCTCAGATAAATATCAATTGGGCGCTTAGACAATTGATATTTTAAATTTGGACTACCCTCCAGATAGTGTGTTTTTTGAACAAGACCTTTTTCTCTGGGCTCATCTCATGCACTCGTTCCTAATCCTGGGTGTTCGATTGCATATGGAATGCATGTATGCCGGTTCAATACAGTGCAATCACATGCAAATATGTAAACATGCATATTCCCATAATATCCAATGCTAATCATGTCATGTAGTGTATCTCAAACATCAAAAATTAGCTCACTTGGGCTTAATGATCAAATACGAGCAATTTAATTTAAATCACTCGACCAAACACATATTTTTACAAAATATATTTTTAAATTTTCTTGTTTGGAATAGTTGAAGCCCTCGGTTACTATTCCCAAAAATCCCCTAGCGGTTCTTAGTGAACCCCCCGCAATCCATGACCATTCAGGCCCAATGCAAACCAAGCAGAAACATTTAATGCACAATTAACATAAACTACACCCAGGCAGCCATTCACCATGCAGTTTGCTCCAATCTTGTTTAAAATTTGTAGTAATTAGGTCCGAGGTTTGGGACCGATGGAACAACCCCTCGCACCTCGTTAAATCAACATCGACAAAACACTTAAAATGGGAATAAAACTCAAGTAGGAGAAACCCCTACCTCAAGGAGTTTGAGGCTCCCTAAATCAGTACCTGCACATAGCCCTCTCGCGTGGCGAGTTCTCCTTCTTGTCGAAGCCTGCGACGGTCGGATGGCTCGCGTATTTCTAGAAACCGGTGTCTCTAAAACCACAATTCCGTTCTGCACGGCTACTGCATCCCCCCCCTCTTGTGATTCGTTTGCCTTTTTGAAATGTGGGAGATGAAGAACTATTCCTTGTTTGTCTTCTGTGACTTAAATCAACTTAAAATGCCTACTATGTCCCTTCATTTCCCAGTTTGATATTGGCATTATCTCGTAGTCCATTTTCATCATTTCTCTCTCATACCACTTGGCACATGAGTATATTATATGTGACTTTCGTGTATCGAAAATCGTTACGGCTGGCTTGATGCCTGCCAGCGATGTCGAAACTCAGGCATCTTCGGAATATTTCTGGCATTTTCGTGCTAACTAGATTTAGGTGAGGCGATTAATGGTGCGTCTGTTTCGTCGTAGAGATGCAGAAATTAATTCAGTTTTTGCCGAAATTACAATTTTGTAATCGAAATTGATTTTGCTCTTATTCGAAATTGGAATTTCTCGGGTCTTATTCTCACTCCTTAAAAGGAATTTCGTCCGTGCGGGACCAATCACAATCACTCATATGCATGTGCAACGTTACTCTACGTGCATATTAAGTAGTCATTTAAGTATTAAACAACTTCAAACCGTGCAAAGGGATAGGTGGCCCGCGCCGTGTCCTCTGACCCCGCGTTGACTCCTCCACTCCACGGTCGCAGCCATAGCACTCTCACGCTAGCCTCACGGTCTTGTGTGTAAAGAGCGATCACGTCATCAAAATCTGGTCCTCCTCGCAAGGTCCGTGATTGTCAACCTCGATCTATCCCGATCCACCGGCCATTTGATTTGAGTATCCTTGGAGCATGGGCGTGAAACCTCGTGGACACACCTTATAAATGAAGACTAATGCCCGGCGGTACCTTCGAGTGCCTATCCTCTGAGTATCTCGAAGGTCCCGATAATTTTCGGTAGCTTCAGCTTATCGGGCGACCACTCCCTCTTAGGCATCACCGAAGGCGTGATCCGAACTCGAACTCTAAGGGTGCGGCGTGCGCATCATCATAAGCTCTTCCTCACAGGCTCACGGCGGGTGAGAAAGCTATCGTATCAAACTCACCTTCTCCGGATGTGTCTCTAATCGGATCGGGACCCGATGATGGAACTCTCTCCGCCTCGGTCAACATAATGGTGACTGCATGGCCTCACATACGATTACATATGCGGTGCCATCTGTATATTCGCTGATATAAATTTATTGTTGTAGGCGAATTCCACTAAGGGCAAATGCTCCTCCACCCTTATGACCAAGGACACATGCTCACAGCGTGTCCTCTAACACATAATATATAATCCTTTAAGCGTATTATAACCACACAACCCTTACTTGGTGTAGCATGTGGCCTTGAGGTCACTATCATTTGACAATCCAATGGATGATCAGCACGGTCCATGTCATGAATGACATCCACTATCACAGGCCATTCTGCATTTCAGCAACACCCAATCTGATCTCGAGGGGTATCAGACCTCGAGTCACTCCGGCTCCCTATCCTCAACTCTAAGTCTATGCGTGCTTGGTCAGTGAGTTTTCATCTGGTACTCTGAAACCACATCCTCCAGCCTAAATTACATGTGATGATCGTGCGTTTCGTTTGGAAACATAATTCTTGACACACTTCTGGCTATTCTCTACGAAATTCGGGATATCTCCCCAGGTCTCTTACACCCTAACTCCGGAGTTCGCTTTGGGGGGGATTCACGAGCCTTTTTGCTTTGCCCCACGCATCCTAATTCGTCATTTCTGAATCAGTTAGATCTTGTGGATGAGTCATAAAGAGGCCAGACTTCAACCTCATTCTGGGGTGGGTGATTGTTGTCTTACGTGGCGACGAATGCATAGTGCACGACCTTGTTATACCATCTTGTGACACCCGCTCCAAGATTGCACCATGACGAATCTTAAAAGTCTCTATGTAATCGACCCTGCTCCGGTCGGCTCTCACCTGTGCCTTTGGAAGAACATCTACTCTTGGCTTCTCTAAGGCCTTAACCTCTAGCCGTCAATCCCGGGTAATCGAGTGTGACAACTTGACTGGGTCTCAATTACCGGCAGTCGATGGGCTGTCGACCCATCCGTATCAAGCGGCATCAACAATAATATGTCTACCACACAGGTCTACTCACGCTTCCAACTGTGCAACTCTGGTCACAATCACGACTTTGATACACTCATTGCTATTTAATACGATAACATTGAGGTGCTTGTGCTTTCCCGGCTGAAACTAGTTCCTCTTGTGCCCAGGGTGTGGAGTGGCGTATACTCTCTGTCCTCTGTGCTTGGGGTACATTGGCTCCCAAAAAGTCTTAGGATCCACATCCTGCAAATCCGAGTCACTCATGCTCAAATCCTGGCCTAGTCCTGAAACAGGTGTGAAGCGAGAAGAGTCTTACTCTACAGAACTAGGAGAAAGGCGATCCTCCTCTTGCCTGTAATAGAGTGTTATGTATAGATTCTCTCTTATGGTGGGCGTCACAACCATGGGTCCCATATCTAGTAGGTGAAATCTATAATCACTGAATGAACCGACTTGACCCGTCCTCGAATCACATGTATCCATTGTCCCCGAAACTACGTATCTAAGTAGTTGACATTCGATTCTCTCTGACTCATCCTTGCCTCGACCTTTTCTAGGTCGTGACCTCGATCTGTGACACCACATGCGAATCTCGCTCACATGGCCAAAACTGCACTTGCCCAGACTTAGCGTACAACTAATGGTCTCTTAACGTGCAAACAATCCTCAGTGACTCATGCTCCCTCGTAGGAGTAGATCAAGATGTCATCCATGAAGGCTTCGATAAGCGATCTAGATAAGGTTGCAGACACTCTATGCATGAAGTGCATGAATGCCGGCGGCGCATTCATCGATCAAGGGCATCCGTAAACTCAAAGTGCCATAGCGGCGTCCTAAGCGAGTCTTAGGGATATCGTCTCTAACTTCATTGATAACCAGTGCGAAGGTCTATCTTAAAAATGAGCTTCTTTCCTCTGGCTGGTCAAATAAATAATAATCCTCTGTTGTGGAGTCTGGATTCTTGATAAGTAATCACATTCCAGCGCATGGAAGTAATCAATGCACGATTGAAGGTCTTGTCACCTTCTTCTTCATAAAATAAATGGATAGCCCATGGAGTAAGTCTCAGTCTAATGAACCCCCTTGTCCAATAGCTCCATGTAAATTTTGGATTGAGTTCTTTATAAGCTCATAGGTGCCGTCCCATCTGAGTCATAGAGATGGGTAAAATACCAACTCAATCTGGGTCACGTCCTATCTGGAGGTAGTCCAGGTAGCTCATGTGGAAAAACATCCACATATTCACACTACTCGGGGTGAGTCAGTCGTGCCTCCTCGTCCTCACAGGGTGGGCTCGCGAGCCAAGCCCGCTAACAATCCTGACACTTGGACTGTATATGCATGCGGGCAAAATGTCATCTTGTCCCCTTGAAATACCATCTGAGTGCGATCCTGCGTATGGTGGTATCACTCATCCTGATGAATACTGTGATCCTGTATTTATCGGCTAATCCATCTCGAGGATGACATGAACTGGCGTGTCCATGATCTCAAGTCCACGCCGTGGTAGGGTCCCGAGATCCTTCGCAGCCTCGACATATAGATCCCTATTCTCGCCTAATCCTAGAACTCACGTCAAAGGCTCCTCTAAGGTCTCCCAAGGGTCCTTGCCTCCACCATATTTGGGCCTCACTCTCTGTTTGGAACCACAGCTAGTCTAATCTGGTAGTGTCAGTAATTTCCATAACCTCAACACCTTCGTCACAGTATGAACCAATGGTGCATCACCAGGATCTCACTCCCCTTGTGAATGTAGGAGGGGATGATGCGCCTAAACCTTTAGGTTACTAGGATCTTCTTGTCTATCTGCTATCTCGACGTGGATAAGCGGTGTTTGTAATACCTCTGACCTCGGTACAAGAGTCTGGCGATCAAACACGGTGGTGCGACCTGATGCCGAATGGGCGCCCTCATGTCCTGCGTCCTCGACTAGCCATCTACTCTGATTCAATGGCAACAAGATTCATGTAATTTTCATTTCAGTCTAACTAACAGCATGTGCAATTCTCTTTAGTAGACTTGACAACCATGGTGACTGGTTCATTTCTGAAAGTGGCGCTAACTTCCAACCACTCAGATTCATTTATTAGATAAAATTCCGCTTTTCATGTTCATTTCATTATCCATATCCTAAGGAGGTTATAGTTCCTAACCTTAGCATTCACCCTTTCCTATCGCTGCACAATCCATATAATTTTCCTCTGCAACTCTGAGTCGATCACGATTTCAAATGGTAGTTAAATGCAATATAGTATCTCTAAGGCATAAACCGACCCAGAGACACTATCCATACACTTTCGATTATTATCACACTGATAATTTAGCATTTAAAATATTGTTTCAACAAAATTTTATTTTTGAAAATTTATTTTGAAAATTTTATTTCGAAAATTTTATTTGATTTTATTTTATTTTAATTAAATTCATTACTTTTTTGAAAAATTATGCGATGAGCAACGTGTTCATGAGTAGGGTTCACGAACAATGTCATCGACTTCGGGAATAGTCTGAGTCAAGCGAGTGAACAGTAGAGTGCCACCAGAGTGCACAAGCCTTAGTGGCTTAGCTGAGGCTAGCGGCGCCTCCGTGCGCTCTTGTGCATCTCTTGCGCGCTCTGGCGCCACTGTGGCTATACGCCATCTGCCCGGCGCGCGTCTTTGCAGGAGGCCTGGCTGGCGCCTGGCGCCGCGGCGGCGCTGCCGCCTGCGCGCTACGCCTCGCCTGCCCGGCTTGCTGCCGGCGCCTGCCCGCGTGCTGCCCGCCACGCGCGGCAATGCGTGGCCTTTTTGGCGGTGCCCAGCCCGCGGCGCCTGCGGGTGCTGACCTTTCGCCCGAGGTGCCGCGGCGGCTGTTGCCCGGCGCCGTGTCGTGGCTGTGTTTGATGAGATCGGCGATTCTTGTTCCATTTGTCCTGTGCAATTTTTTTGTGCGATACAAATTTTCCCAGCCCGACCTTCTGCCCTGACTACACTAGGCGTATTGCGATACGGTCTCAACGATTAACCTCGGCGCGATACAAACCGGTGTATTGCAATACGGCCCATCCATCCCATGTTACAGCCTGGCGAGACTAATATCATACATGTTGCAACACACTTTTCTCCGAGGCTTTGCAATACAATATTTTTCTTGGCCTAAATAGAGCGTAGCCCACTTCCAGTTGCACGAGATATTTTTCGTTTCGTATAATTAATTTTTTTCTTTTATTTCCGGCAATTGGAAAAATCCTTAAATCATCATTTTTCATTTTTTCATTCTCTTTAACACTCAAATAAATTTACAAAAATTTATTTTCTTCATTTTTCTCTAGTTTTACACCATATAAAACCTTAGAAAATTATTTTCTTACCTCATAACCAAATAAATTTATAAAATTTATTTTCTTTTCGATTTTTCTTTGAAAATATTTTCTCAACAAATAAATTTTATAAATTTATTTTTCTTCATTTTCTTAATTTTACTACTTGTAAAATGAAGAATCTAATAAATAAATTTAAAAAAATTTATTTTCTAGCTTAAAATTTCTTCTCATTTCCAACAACGAATAAATTTTTGTAAATTTATTTTATTTAATTTTTATTAGTTTACTATAAAACCTTAAAAATTAAATTTCTTCACCTCTAAATAATAATTTGCCAATTTATTTTCATTTATTCTCTTTGTTCGAGTTTTTTTTTTTTTACTGCAGTGAAACTCCCAAACATATTCCACAACACACATAAAACATGGCATACACACCATCATACAATAATTCACCAAATCACACAAAACACTTCAACACACGTGCATGTAGTGTCCTAGTTTTGTCCCGTGATTTTCCTAGGTAATCGTACTCAAACGGAACATCGAACCATACACCTGGTGGTGATACTCTCACTTTCGACTATAGCTAAGCCCAAGCCCCCGCTATTCTCTAGGTTTCATATAGCTATACTGCCCATTAAACCACCCAGTGGTGATGGATACCAATATGAGCTCCTAGGTGACCATTATGCCTAGCTCGATACCAAGGCTGTGACACCCCAAGCAGGGGTCAGATTGACTACACCTGTAAACCCGCGGAATACAAGTGGATGTCGGGTTACCCGGCGCCACTTGGCATCGGGCGAGTCTCCTTTGTGCAGGGAAGAGGCTTACCATCACAGTACACCACCTATCTGCCCTGGCTTGATTACAATATAATCCAATATATCGATCATATGAGTATCCACGATACTTGGGCCCATAACATACTAAATATGCATACTGACGCTATGAATCAACTATATATCCTATAGTTACAAGAGTTACAATAATTTCTCTTAAACACCACATATATTAAGCAGGTTCTAATACATGTAAAACCACAAAAC
The DNA here is from genome assembly GCA_016808115.1 of Tetrastigma voinierianum. Classification (NCBI taxonomy): domain Eukaryota; kingdom Viridiplantae; phylum Streptophyta; class Magnoliopsida; order Vitales; family Vitaceae; genus Tetrastigma; species Tetrastigma voinierianum. Next base: position 391,498 of record JAEQBH010000584.1, read on the forward strand.
CACATTAGGCTTTTTCTTCTAAAACTCGGCCTCTGAGACCAGTCGTCTCTCGCACGCTCACAGTACTGTAAGGGGGTTAAGGCAAGGGGTGAGCTAATGCTCAGTAGAGAATCGCTAAATGGGCTACTCACCACCTAAGTCTTTGTGCAATGTTCCAATTTAAACACACATTCAAGCAAATGCGCTGATCCTACTTGAATGTCTGCGCATTAACTTCAGATCCAGGAGTCTCATGACTCCATCACGCTCGCCTAAGCCTATTGAAAATTATTATTTTGTTTGTTTGGACAGCCCTCCGATGTGTATATATATATCAATTGGGCCGCTCAGATGATTGATATATTATTTGTTTAATGGACTACCCTCCGATAAATATCATTGGGCCGCTCAAACGATTGATATTTTAAATTGGACTACCCTCGGAGTAATTAATGTTTTAGACAACCCTCGAACCTTTACTATAGACTCATCTCATGCACTCACTCCTATAATCCTAGGGTGTTTCAGTCTTATGGAATGCATCTTAATAATAGGTTCAATCACAGTCTAATCACATGCAAATATGTAAACATGCACATATTCACATAATATCCAATCACACAATCATGTCATGTAATTATCATTTCAAACCTCAAAATTAGCTCACTTGGGCTAATGATCAAACATGAGCAATTTAATTTAAATCCCACTCGTGAAACACATATTTTACAAAAATATATTTTGTTTTAGGAATAGTGAAGCCACCGGTTACTATTCCGAAAAAAAATCCCTGCTCAACGGTTCACTTAGTGAACCCCGCGATCCACGGCCATTCGGACCCAATGCAAAACTAAGCAAACATTTGACGCACAAATTAACACAAGCGCCCCCAAACAGCGTGCCCATGCCTGTTTGCTCCAATCTTGTTTCAAAGATTATATCAATAGTGGTCTCAAAGTTTGGATCGTCAGCGCAGCCACTCCACGGCCTCATTCGGCTGAACATCGACAAAACACTTAAAATGGGAATAAAACTCAAGTAGGAAACCCTACCTCCAAGGAGTTGAGGAAACTCCTAAATCCGGTACCTGCGGCCAGCCCTCTGCAGCGTAAACCGAGGTCTCCTTCTTGTCGGCTTCAGGCGGTCGGATCGTCGTGTTCTAGAGAGAAGTCAGAGACTCTCTCTCTAAAACCACAATTTCCGTTCTGACTCTTGCATCCCCTCTTGTGATTCGTTTTGCTTTTGTGTGGGAGATGAAGAACCATTCCTTGTTTTGTCTTCTTGTGACTTAAATCAAACTTAAAAATGCCCTCTTATGTCCGCCGTTTTCCCAGTTTTGATATTCGATATCTCGTAGTCCATTTTCATCATTCTCTCCTTACCATATGGCACATGGTACATGTTGTATATGTGACTTTCGTCGCATCGAAAATCGTTCTGACTTTGAAAGCGATGCCTCGAAAAAACGTGTCAACTCAAGGCCTTCGGAATATTACGAATTTTGCGTGCTAACTGAATTTATGAAGGCAGATTCCAATGGTGCAATCTGTTTTGTCATCCGAGATCTAGAGAATTAAATCCGGATTTTTTTTAACCGAAATTACAATTTTGTAATCGAAATTACGATTTTGCCCTTATTCCAGAAATTGGAATTTCTCGGGTCTTCTGAGTCTGTCCTCTGACACGAGGAAATGGACGAGAACCCACCGGTGATCTTTAGAACCCAAATCCAGTAGACTGGCACTTCAAGTAGACTTCTTTTATATTTTATTTTATTTAACTTTCAGAGTTTTTCCAAACAACACCTGTTTTATACCACCTTAATTAAAATTTAATTCTTCATTTGAACCTCATTGTAAATCATTTATACGAAAAAGCCCATCCTTGTGTTGACCCATTCACTATCACTACTTGATAGCATTGCTCTGGCGATTGGAGAAATAAGTTAAGATGTGATTAAGTACCTCTGGCACCTGAATCAAATGATGCATTCTTATGAGGATGGTACTGAAAGTGCGAAATGATGACGATGACCACTTGTGGTCTCATCCTGATATTGGTGAATTTCCTTTATTTTTACGTGTGATATTTTTAATGGTTTTTGTTAATTTTGTTTCACAATTTGTTTTTTTTTTAGCTAACCCTAACCCTTTAGGTAGGACTGTTTCTTGGTTGTCTTGTGTCTGCCATGTTCTTACTGTAGGAGAACATGTTCTAGTGGGTAAGGAATTCTGAAGGCAGGTTGATCAAAATCAGTGTTCTATAAGAGTCCAATTCTGAATTGAATATTAGTTTTAATAAATGGACACTGGGGTAGAACAACACGGTCGGTGCCGGGAGGAATCCTAATGCATATAGGTCCATGAGGGACTATAGAAACCCTCCATGGATGAGTGCACCCTTCTGCAGTGTTCCCCCAACTAATGCACCATATGGTAGTACTTACAACCCTAGTTGGGGGAACCACCCAAATTCCTCATGGGAACCAAGACCTCCACAGTATGCACCTCCTGCTTCTCCATATCATTGACACACCCCCACCCCCTACTATCGGCAGGTGTGCGGCCTCTGAGGCTCCCCGGTAGTTACCTCTAACGACTAGAATCCTGTGAAGCGGTGAAATGACCCCAACACTTCAATCCGTATAAATTTTTTTCTTTTCAAACTTATGATTTTATAATTGTGGCCTCTTGGTTGCATATAGGACATGCCCCAGAATCCTGTATACACAATTTACACTATTTCATCTGTAGCCAACAACATTCTTTCAAAGAGCCTCCAAGCTCCACACATTTCTAAAATCACCTTATGTACATACATATATTCCTTTATACAAATTCAAAGTATTTTCTTACAAGTGATTATTAATAATAAACCTTGATACTAAAATCTGGAGAATCCTATTTTAGCCATTTGATGCGGGTGTACACAATACTGGAAAATAGTTTTTAAAGCAAGGAAAATAATGAGCTCATGAGCTGGGTGAGTGTATGCTTTATAAAGGATTTCTTTTACGAAAATAATATCTCAAAATGGTAGCTCTCTTTACAAGATATTTTCGGAAATCTTGTTTACTTGCCAAAAAGTTTCTAAAACTTTTTCATACTTGCTTGCTTGCTTTGCTTTGCTTTTCTTCAAAAGTTTCCAAAACTTTTATACTTGCCTTAACGAAAGTTTACAAAACTTTTCAAAAATCTCTTGCTTGCTTTCTTCCTTGCTTTAAAGTTTCAAAACTTTTCATAAACATCTTACTTTAAAAGTTTATAAAACTTTCTCAAACATGAACTGGGCTCAACACATACTTTGAAATAAAAGCGGGTTTAGGCTCTTAGTTTGCCCAAAATCCTGCAGAACTGGGCTCAGCCGTCGTTTGAAATCCAGCGGGAGCTTGGACTGTATACGTTTCCTTTAAAACAAACGGGGAGCTACTGGAGCTCGGCCGTGCGGTGAACGATTTTTTTCAAAGCGCCTCATTCTTATAAATCATCAACCCTTTGGAGGCCTTTCCTGTTTGATTTACCTAGTGAACACGGGAGCACAGGCATCGACGATGCCAGGTGGAAGGACCCTAGGTCGCATCACCTGAGTGGAAGGGCCTTGGCCTCGTCACCTTCAGGTAAATATGGTGAGATTATTTGGTCTCCATCACCATAATTTAGTTAGAGCTCCCAACCCTATATGCTCCATACGTGCCAGGGTCTCCTTTAAGGCATGGTGCATGATCACAGATTTGGAGCCCGACCGAATCTAAAATGCATGTATGATATCCTAACACCACCGCGCATACGGATACCTCGACGGTATGCTTGTGCAGACTAGGGATTTTGGGATTGAGCCTATTTTACAAAATAGACTTTTGTTTTGTTTGCTTCTTTGAAATATGGTTTCAATTAAAACCATTGCTTGCTTGCTTGCTTTATAAAGCCTCAGTTAGATACATCAAAACCATTCTTGTTTCTTTCGCATATGGTTTAAATCAAAATCATTTTGTTGCTTAAAACTCATTGCTTGCTAAACATGGTTTACAATTCAAAACCAGCTAAATACCGGATATAAAACAGTTTATAATAATAATACTCTAGTATTTGAAAAATAGGTTTAAAACCTTCGCATCTTTGTTTCCAGAGAAACTTGAGCACGACTCCAGCTTTTCCCTTCTTCTTTTAGCCTACACTCAAGCGAATACGGTGAAAACATTAATAACTTCGCATTATAGTAAACTTAACGTGCTTCTGCATAAGTCTACTTTAGGGTCTACTGACATTCATATAATAAATTAACAATTTACCCTTGAGCACTAAAAAGCTCATAACAAAAAAAACCCTCATTTTAGTGACTTTTCCAACAATACTCTCACGGACTTTATTACCCAAAATTATTCAACGGTCTTCCAAATTATATGAAACTCTCAGATCAGTCCTTTATATATCCAATGACATCTATTTAAATTTAAAATTTAAAATTCCTTCTCTAAGGCCCTCAACCACATAACACAAGTTACATAAATTTTTTTGATGCCAAATTGGTTAGCTCACTGAATCACCTATTGTTATCCTTGATTTATGGGCTCTTAACTCCATAAATTGAAAATTTTTTATTCACTCATTTGAAGCTATGGTTCTAAGGTTTCTTCTCCAATTGGAATCACCCAATTTGGATCACAAAAACTCGAGATTATTATGTTTATCTATATTACTCAATTTGGTAGAATAAAAAATCTACATAAGCTCACTTATGAAAAAATTTCTACCTGGGCACTGGGTTCTTAAACTTTGCTTGCACTTCCAACCACTTCTTATTCCCCCAGAGTCAGTTTAGAATTTTGAATCACTCAATTGGATAGTGAAACTCCACTTATGACCAAACACTACAACAATTCCCAAACGAGCGTAATCAGTGAGCTACACAAGCTCACCTTGCAGATCCATGTTTAGAGCCTTAGAGCTTCTAATTTGCTCTTTGACTCCTTTACCTACATTTGACCTACTCTTATGGTTCTTTACCATTTGAATCAATTCATTTATGGATTATTCTAACTTAATCTATAGCCAAAAAGAAAAGAAAGAAACAAAAACAGAGTTTTACAAAAATTTTGGCAGCAATTCCTTTAAAAATGACATTCTCCTTTGTTTTTGCTCCAGTCCTCAAAACCGTAATACCTCAATAATCAGCATGAAAGTCATTTCAAAACCACTCCATAACACTTGTATTGGTGTGGTTTGGAGACTCCATACAACAAAACCCTAGGTAAAAATCCTACAAATTCAACCTATAAGGTCCACCAATTCCTACTTCCAAACCATAGAATTATGATGAGAAGCTGCATGTTTATTCTCTTTGCAATTAGGTTTTACCCACAAACTTCAACAAATCAAGGGTTTGTGTGATCTTTCCACACAAAACCTGAGCAAAGGAGCAACTATTCTCCAAACGAAAACCTTAGGAATTCAAAATACCCAGCAGTTTCAAGACAAAGCATCGCTGGTTTTAATTCTTCTTCTCATTCTCCTTATTCCCTCTTCTTTTCTCCACTTCTTCTCCTCTCTGCGTTTTGCCTGGCTGGAGACCAAAATATGAGGACTTGGTTTGTCTCTTCCCATTTTTATAGTCTCATATTTTACTTAATCATAAGTGGGTCCTCCATCTTTCCAAAATTGCACATCAACTCTTGTTATTTCTATTATGGCCCATCTCTACTCATTTTATGATTATCATATCCTTTATGGAAATTACAATTTTATCCTTGTTCTAGTACCATAATTCCGGGTTCACTAAATTTATCATTTCCTAATTTCATCTCAAAATATTATAATGTATTGCCAATTGTTCACTCGCCCTCTGATTATATCTTGTACACTCTCTCGGGACGGGGTGTCACAATCATGCTTCAACTTCTTAGCAACCACAACCACCGCAGTGCTTCTTGAGTTAGGCAAACCCAATGGAGTCTTGAAGCGAACTGGTGAATGCACTTTCATAGAGGAAGGAGGGCAATGAACATCTGCCAATAAGAAAATTGGCTGGTGGGACTCACGGGTAAGGAGTGGATGGGTTCGAAACGAAATTGATCATAAATTTGACAACTTTGCAATGCTCATTCAAGGCTTGCCGGTCAACAACATGTTCTGCATCAAGAGGGAAGAAATTCCAGAGGAGTGCCTGATTGACTTTATTTGGGTGGCTTGAGACTCAGCTGCGTGGCTTCAGAGGACTTGATAGAGGAACAGTGACCGAGCTGGGATGCCCCGAGAATAATTTGTTGTCATGAGCCATGGAGGAAGAAGAAGAAATTCTTCCCTTGTTGGCCCGAAGCGAGTAGAAAGGAAACGATGGAAGGGCAAAAGCATCATAAGCCACTTCAAAACTTTGAATCTATGCCTTTGCCCAGTGATTGGTGCTACGATAGGTGTTCGAATCAACAAAATTTATATCACGAATTCCCTCTTCTTGAAGTAGCAAAGCTCTGCGGTATAGTGGTCTAAGATTCGAACTCATGGATGGGTTTCTTCGCACAAATGATTTACAGGTGAAGAGGCAAAAATGGTGGTGTTTTGGATTATGGGATTTTGGTAAAAAAAGAGTGGAGGTTAACAGTGGTGTGCGGTGAAAATAAAATGAAGAAAAATAAAGAAAGAACTCCTTGAAGCATTGGGCTGCTACTAGGTTTGAGGAATTCGATACGGTAAATAGGAAGTTCTGGATGATCATACACCTCGCGTTCAGGAGGGTAAAAGCCTATAGTCATTTCGAGCCAGGATCTTCATTAGCTTTACAAACTAAACCTATAATTTTCCTTTTGAAAAATGGCATTTAATGAGCATAAATGCTCCTAGACGGTGAGAACACGCCTCCTAAACCTACCCTACAGTAACTAATAGAGGCGACTAGCGGGATATCGGTAGATCTAATAATCACCCAGACCCAAAAAATCTTGCCAAATACAGGTTAATCAGGGTATATTTAAGAGATTTGAACCTATTGTGAGAAGCAGAGACATAAATACCCATAAATGCTTGCATTAAATATAGGAGAACAATCATTTTACCTCAAAACTGGTACCAAGTAGCCCTCCTCTTCAAGGATGGAGGGGTTTTAGCCAACCATCCCTTGAGTTTTCATCCTCAAGGGGTGTTTGGCAGTCGAGAAAGTGGAAGAAAATGAAAGAAAATTGGAGAGAAGCTTAGGAAAAGCTGGGGCCCTTCGTGCCAAAAAGTTTATTCGAAAAGCCCAGATTCACGGTGTGTCTGGTGAAACTATATAGCCACAAGACAAACAAAATTATCCAAAAATAATAAGCGATTAAGCATTACAAGGACAAAATGGGAAAATAAAAAGAGGAGCAAAAACGAAGAAACTCAGCAGGCCCGGCGAGCGGTGTGAGTGAGCGGTGTGCAGGAGGCATGAATAGTGTGCAGGATGAAAATTTTGTATGATGAACAGTGCAGCCTGCGAAATTTCGCACCCTGCCAAATTTCTTGCAGCTCCAATTTCTTGGCATTTTTTGCTCTTCTTTCCTTATGGTCTCTGATCTGCAATGCTGAGTTTGGCTCGAATTCTTCGTGCTTGGATTGACTCAACAATTTTGGCTCAATAACATAACTACAAATTTGCGCCACAAAATGCGTCGGTAGCATAAGCCAGGGACCTTAATGTACAATTGGGTTAATTATGCTGATTTAAGCACAAAAAAGTACTCAAAACACCTGCAATACTTGGGGTTCAAAATAGCACTTGCAGGCAATCGCAAGCCACCAAAAGCCCAGCGTGGCTCTCTTGACCCAGTATATATCTGCCTTCACATGCGGCACATTCAACACACAGAGCACCTCTTTTGCAAAGGCCATCCCATCTACACTACACATACACAAAACCTCAAGAAATTAGTGGTCATTGTTCAAACTTGTGCCACTACATCAAAGACTTAATGACTACTCATCTTGCATGTACGACGGATGGTTAGGTCTTTAGTTAGGATGTGGAGCACAGGGACCCTCGGCATTTCTACAAGCTTCACTAGTTTCTTGACCTCAAAGCAGAAACTAGTTTTAGAGATCTCAGTTTCCCCCACTTTTGTTTTGATTATTTCTGTTTTATTTTATTTTATTTTAATTTATTTCAGATTTTTTGGAGTTTGAGCTTAATTTAAACAAGGGAGATCGAAGGGCGAAATTTTCGCTGTTGTGGCAGAAAATTTAAACAAAATATCTGGAAAGAAATTTTAGCACTATGTTAAATTCCTTTGATGTGAAAATTTCGCATTGTGCCAAAATTCTTTGATCACGAAAATGTAATAATGAAATTCTTGGTGTGAAATTTCGCAGTGTAATTTTCGCATTAATTCTGACCCATTTGTTTCGACCATAACTTTTTCATCCGAACTTCGTTTTTTAGGTAATTTTGGTATCATTGGAAAGCTTAGAGAGTGTAGAATCCAAATATAGTTGGAAAGAACACTTTTTAAATTTTTATGAATGTGTAATTTTCAAAATGCTCCAACTTGTCACTTTTTTTCCTCTCTTTTCTTTTTCCAACTTGTTCATTTGAAGCCCAAATGGAGTGAATAAGGTCTTAGTGAAAAGCTTGCAAAGTCTCCTATCCAACAATGGGTACATCCATCAAGGAGTTATCACTTCCTTCTCTAACTTTCCAATCAAAATTTATTGCGGACAATGTGGCAATTGGTTGGGGGGGGAGAGTTAGCGAAGGAAGTGGCTTGTACATTTATGCTTTTGTTGCTATTTTGAGCAAGCCCATTTGTGTTGTTCAATAGCTTCTTCATTCATCTCTTTGTTTTTGAAGCTATTAGTTGTTTTAGTGAAAATATAACCATTTATTTTTATATACATACTATACAACCCACACTTTCAGTTTTCAAAATTGCCCCATTTTTTTTGTGTTTTGCCTAGCCCGCAGTGTGAAAAATTGAAACTTTGGCTCAATGCTGTATTGTTGGGTGGTTCCATGCCTAATTAGTGGAATGATGTTAGAATTCTTGTTGCTTCGACCTTTTTCTTTACGCCTTTAGTTAACCATACTATGCACATCGAGGTTTCAACAATAAAAATTTGAAAAACACTGACCTCTAAATCTTGCAAAAGCCTATCTAGTTTCATTTACTACCTTTAATAGGTTAGGACCCGAGGAAAGAAGGCAATGAGCCTTCCAAAATAAAAAAGATGAGAAAAGAAAAACAAAATTAAAAAGAAAAAGAAAGAAGAAAAATTGCAGCACTTTGCCTTGAGTGAAGCCTGCGGTCAGAAATTGTAAGCGTGCTACCTCAAACACGATCATACTAACCAGTAGTTGGGAGTGAGCTTAGTGCTCATTACATGGGTGGATGGGTGAGGTTTAGCAAGTTGTAGATCTTTGGAGCCTTGAAATCATTAGTCGAGGTGTGAAGTTGTGGTTGAAAGATCCTTATGACTTGATGCCCTAAGCCTTAATTGGATTTGGGAGTCATCGATTGGATCCCCTTTCATGGACACTGGTGAGATTCCCTCGGCATTACCTCACAACACAAAAGAATTGTGGAATAGAGTGGGTCTTGATCTATTAGGTCGGTTGAATGTAATAGTTGTGTGTAAAAGCTTGGTTGGGGAGGAGTGCGTGTAATGGTTCATTGAGAACTAATCATATAAACACTTAGGTTTTGGTGGAAGTTCTTGGTTGATTCACCAAGTTGGAAGCTCTTTTGACACTTAATTATGTATGGCACTCATTCTCTTAAGATGGTTGATTGGGCTAGGGTTTCGGTGATTCTCATTGAGGGTTAGGCATTAATCATCCACATACTTTTTGAAATACCATTTTTGAGAACATAATTTTGTTATTATTTTGTTTGCTCTTTCTTTCTTTCTTTCATTGCTAAGGGACTAGCAGTAATGTCGATTGGGGAGTGATTAGTGCTGAGTGCTATTTTGAGTCCTATTTATTGTAGGTTTTGAGCACTTTTTGTGTATAATCAGCAGATGCCGATTGCACATGAAGGTCGAACTATTCTATGTCGCGTGTACGTTGCAAGCTTTGGCACTTTTATGGCTAATTTTATGGTTTTGCAGTTATTAATGCTAGTTGTCGATCAATCCAAGCATGTAAATTAATTAGAACTCGTATTATGAGATCGAGAAACTAGAAGGAAAGAAGAAGCGAAAATTTGGAAAATGCATTTGCTGAAATTTCACGAAGGTCATTCTTTGTGAAATCATAGCGTGAAATTTTCCGCGTGGTAGAATTTTACGCACTATGCGAAAATGTTTGCTCTTTTGACCTTTGACCAATTTTTGTAATTTTTCCCAAATTACCCCTTTTGTAATAGTGTTAGTTCATGTAATGTGGTAATTTTTCTTGTTTTGATGGCTATATAAGCCATTTGTACAAACTGTTGAAGAAACTGACTTCCTCTGGAATAAAATTTTGGCGCGTAGGGGCTTCTAGTTCTCCCACTTTTTCTCATTTTCTCTCCAGTTTCTCTCATTTTCTCTCATTTTCTCTCACTTTCTAAGTATTTCAACCCTCTGCAGGATGACCTTTCGGATGGTGGCTGAACCTACTTCTCCTTGAAGAAGAGGAAGCTCTTGGGCAGGGATCTAAAATGACAGGGTTTTCCATGTTTTAACGGTATTTTCTATCATTTATGGTTTCATTCAAACGTGACTTTAATTCGCGGTTATGACGTCGGTATTTGACTTTTAGGTTATTGGATCCTTATTGCTAGATCCATTAACATCCAGTTAGTTATTATCTATGGGTTATGAAAGAGATTGAGATGTTTTATTTTCTCCAAGGTACAGGTTTGATCCCTTCGGTTCTACCTTAAATGGTCGGTACTTAGTAAACTTTGAAAAGAAGTTTCATTGTCGCTGTGTTTGAATCTGATGATATTCTGATTTATCATTTATTAGCTATTGGAAGGTGGGTCAAGGAGACTTGCTTCCCACTGCCGAGACCATTAATGCTCAATGATTGCCATTTTTTTAAAGGAAAATTATTAGGGGTCCAGTTCTTATAGCCACATGAAGATCCGGTTCGGGAAATGACTATAGGTCATCCTCCCCAACGTGAGGAAATGGACCCGAGAACCCCTCAGTGACCTTTAGAACCCAAATCAGTGGCACGACATGAGGAGACTTCTTTTATATTTTATTTTATTTAACTTTCAGTTTTCAAAACAATACCCCTCACTGTTTTTATCACCACCTTAAAATCAAAATTGAATTCACCATTTTGAACCACATTGTAAATCATTTGTGCGAAGAAAACCCATCCCTGTGTTCGACCCTAGAGCCACTATACTGTAGTAGCATTATACGCGGTAGAAGTGGATTATAAATTTTGTTGATTAGCACACCTCGGCACATGAATCGGTTTTCGGACAATTGTCAAAGGGTTTCCTAATGCGAAAAGTCGTCCATGAACACCTCAATTGTTTCAATCATATCTAGAATATGACCATCATACAAGCTGAATGTGCACGGTGCATTCTTGGCCCAAAGGCATCTTTAAAATGCGAATGTACCATAAAAGCGAAGTGAATGTCGTCTTCTCTTCGATCATTTGAAATTTACTCGCGTTACGGTGTACGGAGAACCCCATCAAGAAAGCAGTAGTATTCATGCTCGCCGACCTATCAACATCTAATCCGATAAATTGGAAATGGCCTTTTCGGGTAGCCATATTCAATTTCCGATGGTCGATGCAAATTCTCAACACGTGACGACCGTTCTAGAAGGCGTGATATATTATTCTTTGTCTCTTACGGGTCCTTTTTAGGCACAACTTTATCTTAGGACTCACCCATACCTTTATCGGAAATAGGATAAATACTGTCGACATCGCGCTCTTGACTTCCTTGCGGACTCTACTTCTTTCATGGTTGGATTCGAGTCTACTCATTACTTCCGGCTAAGGCTTATGACCATCTTCTGGCGAGTCGATGCATACGCAGAGGCGAATCCCGCGCTAAGCCGGTGGCGGGCCATCAAAGCGCATCGCGCGTTCCTTGAGTACTCTCAATAAGCGATTCCGTGCCACGGTAGGGTGATCGGATCAACAATATTTGTTTCCTATGCCTCCTCCTACTGCGTAGTCAGCTCACGCGGTGCCCAGCGGTCTCAAATTCCGAACCGCGGGGATGGGTTTTCATCCCGCAGACCGATTCGCGTGTGTTTGAAAATGGTGAGGCTTTGTTTGGATTTTTGGTTTGTTAAAGCAGTGGTTGTTCGCGGATAAGCGTAACAAGCGGGTGAATGGTAACCTTGAAGCGGTCACTGGCTTGATAACATGGGGGTATTAAAGTGTCCTCGGGTTATTTCCTGCGTGGGCTAATGACATATAGTCAAACTAAGCGGATCTTTGTTTAGCCATAAACCTATTCATTCTCTATTTGAGTCAAATCAAATAAGCATTAAATGTCAGTCGGTTTGAAACGCAACATTTAACCTCATTTCAATGGCTCGTAAATGACATCTAAGAATTTTAGTGCATCTGATTAAGAATGCATTGAACCCTAAAGCATGACAAGTATTATTACAAAAAAGACATTAAATGGCATTAAACCTAGTTTGGAAAGTTTGGAGATATAAATCGTGCGTCATTTTAAGCATGAGGACAACTGGTAGCCCCAAAACCAAGCTAGCAACCCTCATCTTCAGGTTTTGAAGCTTAGCGAAGCATGCCAGGTTCTCATCCTCGAGGGGTGTGTTTGGCAACCGAGAAAATGAGAGAAAGGGAGAGAAGAGAAACAAAATAAAACCTAAAATGAAAATTGCGGAAGCTTGCATAAAATGGAAAGTTAGGGTTACAAAAGGGGAGCTTATATAGTCAACCCCAATGTGTGAAATGACAAAAGGCCTAAATATGAAGAATTACAATAGGGACAAAATGGTAATTATAATCAAAGCATTAATTAGTTTGAATCAAAAACATCAAAAATACCGGGGCTGACGATTTATTTGTCTTGGGAGATTTACATGCTTATAGAAAATTATGCTAGCGAATTTCGCTATTTAGCGAATCTGAAGATAAATCAAAATTCGCAATGAGCAATTAATTTTCGCTGGGCTAGCGAGAATTTCGCTAACAAGCGAAAATTTTGCATAGCGAAAATTTAAATAGGATAACGGTACCGGCTACTGATTAGCGAAATTTTCGCAATCCTGCAATTCATGATGCATAGCGAGAAATGCGGTTTCCTCTGTTTGCCATTGCATCTTCTTTTCATCAATTCCACTCCACGTTTCTTCATTTTTTGGGTGATGATATCCTTTGTGAATCATCATCTAGCACCAACTTGACATCAGACTTGAAATTGGTTGAGGCTCATAAAAACTTTACCAAAATTACCAAAAACAAGCTGGAAATGGGATCCAGTGTGCCGTGTTTGCACATGTTAATTGGCTCAATTCATATGATTAGTGCGCAAAAAGCACTCAAAACCTATCTTGAATAGGACTCAAAATAGCACTTTTTGGGCACTAATCAATAACTTATCTTCTTCTACTGCTGTCAGGGATGCTGAAATAATCACGGGTAAGGTGGAGGCGTCCCAAAGATAAGCATACCTCAAATGGTTGGGTAATGGATTTTGCTCCATCTTGGTTGGTTGTTCGAAGGATAGCACTAACGTTTAAGTAATTTCGCCTAGGGGTTCGTAGTATTTCCTTCTTTTAGGCTGGAAGGAGTCCATCCATTTCACATACTCTTTGACCTCTTCTCATAATTCTTGGGTTCACTACATTATAGAAGGCTAGTCTCGAGGGTCAATGAGACCACTTTGAGGCTGAACATATAGCCTCTATGGTCTCTATCATGAAGCATGTATCCTTTCTGCTTTGGTGTCTCCGCGACCTCGAACACATTGAACTTGACCTCATCATTCTGCACTCTCAATTTCAACTCTCCTCCACCACGTGATCATTTACCCTACCGATTTGCGAGAAATAGTCTACCCAATATTATGGGTATTTCTTTATCTTCTTCCATGTCCAAAACGATGAAATCTTCCAGGAAGATAAACTCGTCTACCTTCACTAGAACGTCTTCTATCGTCTCCCTGGGATGTTTTAGTGACTGTGCATGCTTGGAGTGTGACGTGGTTGGTGACTCCACTTTAATCCGATCGTGCGAATGGATATACTGACATGAGGTTCATACTAGCTCCCGAGGTCACACAAGGCCCTCTCAAGATGGGTTCACGATGAGTGAGTCGCGCCAGGTCTTTTCGGCTTTTAATGGCAGTTTCTTTAAGAGGATGCCTTGCATTTCCTCGATGAGATTTACTGTCTCGAAGTCCGAAAGTCTTCTTTTCTTTGATAGTATATCGCCCGTGAATTTGACATAAGCGGAATACGTTTCTAACACATCGGCGAATGGAATATTTATGTCACGGAGTTTCTTGAACATACCATAAACTTTGGCCAGATTGCTTGTCCCGATTTATTCTTCTTGGTCAAGGTATGGAATTGGGACGTGGAGTTCGGTCGTGTTAGTCGATCTTTAGCCTCGGTTTTGCCTTTCTGGACTTTTTTTCTCTTGGGGTTGTTCTCTTTCTATCTTGTCATTCTGATTGGTCTGGATTACTTCCTCAGTTTCTACATCTCCTATCACTGGTGGCTGCCCTGGTACTGCTAATTCTTTACCACTTCTCAATGTGACAACTTTTACATGTTCATTACCTTCTCGTCTCGGGTTCACCTCGGAGTTGCCGTGTGATCCGTGTTGTCTCGAGTCGACAATGTGGCCATTTGGCCCCTGTTGTTACTGAGTTTTCTGAGTTGAATCACCAGTTTTGTATTAAGGTGGATTGGTTTTGTAGTTGTTGAGCTTGGTTTTGGAATGTGGCCTTTGTCTCATTCATAAATGTGCTATAGGAAGTCATCACTCATATGTTTGGGCTGCTACCCCCTTTTTTTTACCTTTACAAATCTACTTTCTTCTGACGGTGGTGGTTTGCTTGCTTGAAGTGATATATTATTCGATTGTTCCTCAGCCATGGTGCGATTTAACTCTGATTATCTGCAGGTTACTCTCAGCATAGCCTTGATTAAATTCGATTCTAATTCTAGTACTGTTTGATACGTATTACCTCCATGTCCCTCTTGTTGTGATTTTGCTGATTCATCACCTGCTGGCTTGCTCCTCGTCATCTACCCCGACTGACAATCCATAGTACTGTGTTGTCCTCCGCAAGACTTGCAGATCTCCCAAGGGTTATTCTGAATAGAATTCACCATACCTTGTTGCTTCAGTAGTTGTTTTGTTAACTGCGCGACATGGTTTACCATGTTATTGAGAACTTTTGTGTCTGCTCCCGCTATGGACTTCCTAGGTGCTGATCTATCTCAAGGCCACTGATTAGTATTAATGGTTGTATCTTCCAATATCTCATAAGCTTGATCTATAGTCTTCTTCATGCGAGAGCACCTCCCTCTTGAGGCATGATGATTGTCTATTGAATCGCTTAAGCGGGTTGTAGAACGTGCACTGCATCCACCTAGTTAACCTGTGATGTGGGCATCTTCTCAGTAGCTCAGGAAATCTCTCCAAGGCCTTGGCCAATTTCTCTCCTCGAATTATCTAAATGTGTTAATCTCTTGCACCAATTGTGCGATCTTTACGGGTGGGAAAAATTTGGTTAGAAATTTATGCACTAAGTCATTCCATGAGGTAATGGAATCCGGTGGTTGGCTAGTCAACCAATGCTTA